>LNDK02000051.1:2751736-3236517 GCA_001455915.2 Samsoniella hepiali | reverse complement strand
TTCTTTTATATACTTTAACCTTTAAATATTAATTATTTTAATTTACTTAAAAAAACTTATAAATAATAAATTAAGGATTTTATAAAGGCTAGTATTATATATATTATAAAAAAAGACTTCTTTTTTATATTTTTTAATACTTTTAATAAGTCTATTATAAAAGAAAATATATAAAGTAGTTTTTTAGATATTAGAATTACTCTCTTTAATCTTAAAAAGGTTATTTTTACTTTAAAATTAAAGTTATCTCTTTTCTTTTAATTCTAAAAAACCTCTAATATTTATAATTAATAAGCTTAGATTATAATAGCTATTACCTCTAATTTAGTATATTAACTAACCACTTTTAGCCTAATATACTATTACTAATAAATCAAGCTTTTATTAAAATCGCTATTAGCTCTAGACAGTACCTAATCTAACTATAGCACCGAATAAATACGCTTAATACTCCTCTTTAGGGATCGAAAGGTCTCGTGTATTTGGTGTAGCGCCGCATCTGATAGTATCCCCGTCCCTTCTTGATCTAATATGCCAACCGAGGTACCCTTTTTACTCCAGAGCCGACAGTCTGCAGGCAGCCCAAGGAGGTTCTCTGTTAGATGAAGCTGGTGTTCGATGGTGTGAAGAAGCATGCGGATCTGGCCGCGGCCGGGCAGAGCAGACGATGGTTGCTCCGTACCTAACCCTGGAATTTCTGACAAAGTCGGTTCAAGAGACTCCTGGCGTGACTTGGTCTGAAGCAGGCTGTAAATCCTTGTCAAAACCAGCTCGAAAATTTCTCCAAGCTGCACATATGTCGATAGAAGCATCAGCGCGGTGGGCAGGGTCGTAGGACGGCACGGGGGCGCCGCGGTGAGATAGTCCATGGGAGCCATCATCTGAAGCACAGTGACAAATTTGACTGTAGCGTAAAATACGCGCTCCAGAGGATTGAAGCTCCATGGACTGGTGTAGTAGTTGTCCATGCCATCGAAAAGGGCTACCCTGGGGATGTTGGTCTCCCAAGGGTGGCTTCTCAGCTCCGCCAGCTGCCTCGAGATGCAAGCCATGATGCCTATCATTGACGCAGTGGCATCGCTCTCGGGATATGCAATGCTGGCAGGGTTGTCCTCGCGAGGAGAGTCTTCATTGTCCGCCTCACTGGCTGCCCAGCCATGCTCCAGACCGTCCATGGAAAGCCTGCCCGCGTCGTCCGAGTCGTTTGCAAGCTGTGGTGCAAAAGTGTCGAGGTTTGCAGTCGGAGGCATTTCAGCATTGTTTATAAACATTCCGTACCCACAAAGCTGCAGCATCATGTCTTGGGAGGCCGCGACATGCATGTTTTTCGCATTGGTCTTGGTTGCCATGGTTGGCGCCGATGTGAGTGCCGAGAGCGAATCCGGTGGTGTAAGGTCCGCAGCCGTCATTGGGTCACTGGAAGCTCGGCAATTACTTCGATTACTTCTCTGCTCATGCACAATGCCGTCGTCGCCCAGCACCTGCTGCGGACCGGACCGGTTGGCAATGCAAGGCGGACGTCCAAGAGGTCGTCCCGGGCTTGTGAAACAGCGCGCCCCGAGGCGAAGGCATCGGTCACAGGGTCCCTGGTGCTGCTGCGTTCTCGGACAGCGAAGCTTCTGCTCGCGGCATCGGTCACACGCGTGTCGCCTGGGGGTCTGGGTGTACATGTCGGGCTTTTACTGCAAAATCCGTTGCCTTTTGTCGTCGTTTTGTTCGAAAGAGAAGACGATAGATTAAAAAGTGCTACGAGTTATGCACTACGATATCGTTCTAGCTTTCATCAGCCTCTGATCAGCCCGTGGCCGGAGGAAGGGGCGTGACGGATCCAGAGGGGTCCTCGTTCAGTAATGCTTGGCCCAGTCCTGTTGCCTAGACTCAGATAAAACCGATTGTTCAGTTTATACCATTGCGACGCAGCGCCACGTGCTAAAAATACGGCTGTGGTGGCTTACTGGTACGGATCAAAGGTTGTATCGACAGACATGCTCCCAAGTGGCTTCGTGGCTCGACAGCCCGCCCGCCACAAGGCTCGCCTTGCGCCCCCAAGCAAAGACTCGGGCCGCACGGGTTCGTTGGCGGCCAAATATCCGAGCCCGTGCTGTCATATAGACGATTGATGGGAGCCGAACCAGGCACACATGCCAGATATTAATTGCTTGCTCTCGCATCGGATGGAACTGGCCTAGTCCGTCCAACCGGCTGCTGCACAGCTCAGCTTCACTGCGTTAGCCGACGGTGCTTGCGTGAATGGGGGGCAATAATCTGCCGTCTCATGCCAATCTTTTACGACGAGCGAATTACAAATCGCGGGGTAAAGAGACGAAAGAGGGGGGTGTGTAAATACAAGCTCCATGTACACCAAATGCAAAAACTGTAACCCTTCAACCCTGTGCACACATACGGCCCTGAGCATTCATTGGCACGTATGGCTTGTGATACCTGCATAATATATAGACTAAACAAGCGTGTACATTAAAGATAGCCAATATGGCGCCGTTGGCCCAGTGGATGATGCCGACCAAGGCTGCCCAGTACATGCTCAAAAGCGAGGCTCTAAATTTCGAAAAGCAATAATATCAGAGTAATCAAGGTACTGTACAATGCTGAATTACACGTGATCATATTCAAACATTCTGTAAGCGTATCAATGCTTACTGGCTGGAGAATATCAACCGTTCATCGAGCGGGGGTTCTTGACAGAAATCTTGACATTTAGTTCCGGGTAGTCAGCTATCTCGGCAGGGAGAGAGGCTTGGGTCGAAAATCTCTCCGCAGCGAACCCGCTGCTGGCCCGCAGTGACTTCTCAGCTGCCCATTCGATGTACCCATCGAGAGACAAGTGGGGATGTAGTGACGACGGATCCCTCCAGCCTGGTTGACAGGGGAGTTTTGCAACAGTCCCCCCTATAGGCCTCCGTAGCCGCCGTCTGTTCAGGCTGAAAATGGCGCGTTCAGCTCAGCGGAAGGCTGCAGCACACCATGCATCCTTCGGACTGGTAGCCCCGGTCATTCCCAATCAGCTAGCTTCGTGTCCCCAGCAGCCAAGCCTGACAGTGCCACGCTCGCCCGCCAGAGCAGCTTGCCATTTTCTGGGCTTTTGGCCTCCGCGCTAGCCTCCCCCGGCTCGGATCCGTTGAGATAGAGGCCTTTGGGGTGGGACCCAAGGGCATCTTGGTCAAATAGCGCCCGCAGCGCATCGGTGGCAGATTTAGCGGTAGTTCGGAGCTGACCATTCGGCCACATCCAAGTCATGATGGGGGCCAGGGCATTCCCTGCCAGGTAGTTGAGGATCGTGCTTTCGAAAAAGGACGCCCGTCTCATGATCCCAGAAGGCATGCCACCAGGGTCAAGACCCATAACGCTAATGTTACTAAAAACGGGATCGCGGTCGAGGCGGCGTTGAAGCTCCATTCTATAAGGTGTGTTGGGAAGGCGTCAGTCAGCAAGGCATCTCGCATTCACAAGGCACCAGGGTGTACCTACATCATGATAATCTGGCAAAGCTTAGATGCGCCGTAGCGGCGTCGCCCTGCCAAGCCGTCCGAACCACCCCATTCACCCATGGCAAGCGGCTGAACACCATCTCGCAAAATGGGCCGGTACTGCGGTGGAAAGATGACGGCAGGATTGTGGCGAGCGTCATCGGGACTGTCGTCTCCGGTTAGCCATATCCAGCTTAATCGGTCGCCTCAAGGGCGCGGGGCTTACTCGTGTAGCCAGCTTCCGATGACTAGGATCCTGCCCTTTTCCTTATCCATGCTCTGCAGTAGGAGGGCAGCCAGTAAGAAATGTGACAGGTAGTTGACCTGAAAAGTCATGTCCATCCCATCTCCACTGTTTGTTTGCGTTGCATGTTCCTGGAATCCAGCGTTCAATGCGAGGGCCTGGATCGGAGGGAGCCTTCCGCTCGCGACGCGGGCATTGATGTCGGCGGCGAAGCGTCGCACGTCGGCGAGCTGAGACAAGTCGAGCTCCAGCACTTCATGATTCTCTTGCTCCACCGTGCTGCCGTCCAAGACAGCCTGCAGAGCGCTGGCACTTGACGAGGCTCTCACAGTGTAAATGCCATGGAGCGACGCCTCGGTCGATTGCACAATCTGAGAAACAATGGCGGAACCCAATCCACCGTTGGCACCAGTTACAAGGATAGTGCCTTCCATGATGTTGTAAACAGGCTCTAGAACAAAGGGGTAGAGGGCTGTGTCGAAAAATGAAAGTTGGGAAGCAAATCCGAGCTGAGCTTGTTATGTAGGATAGAGAAGCTGAAGGGGAGCGACTCAGCCCGGATTTTAACGCCACCAATGTTTACCAGGCAGCCACGGGTAACATTGCGCTCGCCTGTCACACTTGATATCACATCAAAATTGAGCTCGCACCCAACGGCGGAGCTGGCTCCAGGGTGGTCAAACACCGCCAAGCGAGCGCTATCCCGCAGTGCACCCGCTGCGGACCAGCTGCGGACCAGCGCCGATCCTCTGCCGTAGTAGGCTTAGCAAGGCAGCCGCAGCACGTAACTGATTATCAACAAGATTGGCATGATTCGTAACTAAACTCTTTCCAATGCCATTTTTCTCAAAAAAACTTCTTCTTTGCTACACTTTGATCTTCTTTGGATAGCGACAATGGCTTCCTCAACTATCCCGGCTGGATATGTTTATTGCGTACAAGCCGGGAAGAAGCACCATGATCTATTCACAACTACCTACGCTGGCGAAAACTTCTGCGGACGATGCGGCCTCGCCAACCCCCTTTTATCCCAACGTCGAGCCATGTCTAGAACTCCTGCTCTGCCTGGCCCGGACGATGAGGTGGTTGAGCTCGAGGATACCCCGCCACGGCCAGTCAGTCCAGCTAGCCACCTGCTCAGGCAGAAGCCGGTCCCGTTCGCAGGCGTCGGCCATGCCCAACTGCTTCCAAACAGCATCGTTTCGTTCTCCAACGGCGCTAAATCAAGAGCACAAATGACTAGCCCGATCCGCCCGCCGTTCGAGATGGTCACATTAGCTGCAAGTCAAGCCATACACAACCCCACAACCAGCACTAGAAAGCCTCAAGACACCGCACTGGGTATCAATAGGTTCACATAAGCCTGTTACTTATGAGCCTAGAAACCAGATTCTTCAACGGCCTCGTGGTAGAAGTTCCGGAGACAGTGCTGCCTCTGAAAGATACTATGATCAAGTTTAACTCGGCGGACTTGCTTACCTGGCCGTCGTTTACGGAGACGCTATTTAAGCATCTACGCCCACTTCTAGGCAGCATCAATCCCGCTAACAAAGAGTTATGGACTCTATCGTATGCCTTGGCGTTTTCTGGTAAAAAGATCATCACCGTTCCTAACACGGACAGATACATAACACCATCGAGCATGCTCACCTCCGGCCACTTTTCGAACAACCAATCTGGACAATTAAAGGTTCTCGTCATCCTAACGTCAACATAAGTGATTAACAAGCAGGAGGCAGTCCTATATAGTTATATACTTAGGTACCTACTAGTACTATTATAGCTATATATATCTTTTAGTAGTTAAATTAGTAGCTTAGAGATACTAATAGCTAGTCTAATAATACCTAACGTAATACTATATAGTATGTAGTATAGTAGCTCTGTGCCTGTGGTGTTATACCGTCGGCCACTACACTATCCGTTCCCGCTATTGCTTTGCGAGCTGACTCGCCCGAGAAGACTTTCGAGGAACGGAAATTTTTAGCGCTAGAGGCACTCGCAGACGCCGCTCGGCTCTGGATCGTGAGTGCATTCAACTTGCCTGGACATTAAGTCGGTACTGACTCGGGACGTAGAGGCTTAACAAGCTAGAGAGCGAAGAGGAGGGTGGCGATGCTAGAGAGGCGGATGATGAAGATGATTGAGGTTCATGATGGATGGGCCAAGCATGTAACTTGATGATGATGTGCAAGATTTGGCCGCTGCTATTCCGCTGCTACTCCGCACCGCCTTCGGAATCGAAATTCGATCAGTTTCCTATCAGAATCAGTCGCGCCATGAGGCTGAGGTACATGGCCTAAAGTACTGTGGGTACTGTCTTAGACCGCACACGATGGCTTTCTGAGTTTTGCAACAGTGACCTCTATAGGCTGCCGTAGGCGGCGGTCTTCTTGGCCGGATAGGGCTAACGACCAGCTTGGCAGCTTTTTGTTAATGATAGTCGTATGCAAAGTGTATGACGTGGAAGCCGTACCGCAGCACGGGCGCGGTCTTCATGGCCAGATAAGGCTAACCAGCTGCTTGGCAGCGCTCGTTAATAATAACCATTCGTTCGTTCGTTTGACTGAAATGGGGATGCTGTTTGTACATGGCACCGGTGGCCCCTGTTCTGAGCTACCGTATTATGCAGGGCTCTTGCAGCCTTTTCAGGCTTACGTGGAGCCGGCTTTGCATGCGGAACGTCTCATTGCATGGAAGCATCATGGTCAGGAATTGACGACAGCCGGGGATCCCCCCGACGGCAGCTTTGAAGAATCCGCAATCGGCAGCTCCGCTTACAAGAATTCATCATCATCTGAGGCTGACCAGACGAATGTCAGGAAGCCCACTCGATCCCCGCCCGGGAAATAAACGAGCACTAACGAGGGCACCGTTGTGGAAGAACCCGGGTGCGCCACGATTCTCCCAGCATGCTAACGGGATTCGGCCCTCGACTGCGGTACTCCCTAATACAGGTCTTGATAGAGCCTGAATGCAGCGGATCCCATCTCCGAACAGCGCCCTTCAGCCTCGAATGAACCTGCAGCTATTCGGACACGGATATGCCCGAAGGAACCCGTAGAATGGTCCGAACGATACAGACCCCAGAATCAAGGCCAAAATGGCCGATGGCATATAGAATGGGAACAAATGACCAAGATGTAGATGTAGGCAAAAGCAAAATCTGTACCAGACTAAACAGCAGAAACATTTACTAAAATGCCTTCTGTGGTAATCAACCCCAACGAGAACCTGCCCACCACGCAGACGGTCATCAAGCAGGGGCCAGGCGGCGTTCTCACCGTCAGCAAGAATGCCCCTCTGCCCCTCGTCGACGCTGGCACCGTCCTAATCCGGCCCGCCGCCGTCGGCCTCAACCCCACGGACTACAAGATGCCGTCGAGCTTCCCCACCCCGGGCGCAACGGCCGGCTGCGACTTTGCGGGCACGGTCGTCGCCGTCGGCCAGGGCGTGACGGACTGGCTGGCGGGCGACCGCGTCCTGGGCGCCGTGCACGGCTCCAACCCGCTGGGCAAGACGACGGGCGCATTCGCCGAGTATGTGCGCGCCGACGCCGAAATGGTTACGCGCATGCCGGATAACATGTCCTGGGAGCAGGCGGCCGCCCTAGGCGCTGTTGGCCACGGCACCGTCGCTCTCGCGCTGTGGATGTGTCTTGGTCTCGAGGGCACGTCTGCAGCGCCCCTGGCGCCTGGAAGTGACAGCGGCATCGAGGCCGATGAGGAGGAGGAGAGCAACTACGTCCTCGTGTACGGAGGAAGCACCGCTACGGGCACCATGGCGATCCAGCTGCTCCAGCTGTCGGGCTACAAGCCTGTGGCAGTCTGCTCGCCGCGCAACTTTGCCCTCGCGCGCTCTTTTGGCGCCTTGGCCGTCTTTGACTACATGTCGCCCATGTGCGGCGCCGACATTCGTGCCTACACGGAGAATTCGCTGTGGCACGTCCTCGACTGCATTTCCGACGAGCAGTCGGCCCAGGTGTGCTACGCAGCCATGGGCCGCGCCGGCGGGCGGTACGTGTGTCTGGAGCTGCAGCCGCCCGAGGCGCTGTCGTCGCGCAAGGCCGTCACGAGTGAGTTTCTCATGGGCTACGACATGTTTGGCAAGCAAATCGCACTACCAGGCGACTATGGTCGCGAGGCCAACGAGGAGAGGCATCAGGCTGGGCGCAAGTGGTGCGTGGAACTGGGCCGGCTGCTGGCAGAGGGCAAGATTAAGTCGCATCCGATCAAGGTGCTGGAGGGCGGATGGCAGAGTATTATTGATGGGTTGGAGCTGCTGCGCAAGGGAGAGGTTTCTGGTACAAAGTTGGTAGTCCGCCTGGCTTAGACATGCCTAAAGGATTTATGTACATCACTCACTTTGTTTCTATAAATATTGCAGACACAAAATCTCAGTGAAAGCAGGGTTGTAACTATAATTTTGATGCTAGATTTAATAACAAATGCATGGTACATTTTTCCTATACTTTGCTACAGTTTCACCAATGCTATAGGTTACGCGGCTACTTCTGTGTCTCTGTCTCTTCAGCTGCCTTCTCAACCTTGGTCTCCGCAACTGGAGCCTCCTCAGTCTTGTCAGATGCCTCGACATCTTTATCCTTTGCATCAGTCAAAGGCAGATCCTTGCTGTCCTTATCCTCCATACCAAACTCGGTGTCTAGCTCTGTTCGCAGGGGCAGATCCTCTTCAATGATGGCCAGTAGGAACGCGACGCCAGAGAAAATGATGGAAATGTACCACACGAACTTGAGAGCATCTTCGAAAACGCCAATCACTTCGCCTCGAACAGGCTGAGGAAGCGACATCACGAATTCCTGCGTAGCATGCTCATAGGCGCGGCCGACTTGCAGCTCGGTGCTCACAGAGGTGTCTGAGATGCGGTACGCCAAGTCACTGAACCGATTGTTGAAAATGACTGCAGGAATAGCGACACCCCAGATATTTCCGAAGCTGCGGATAAATGCCCAAGAGGCGGTCGCAGGTGCCTGGTCGCTCTCGGGAATGGCTGCTTGGAAAGCGGGCAGCAGTGTGTTGAGTACCATGCCCGAGCCAGCAGCCGCAAACATTTGGAAAATGATCCATTCCGCGGCAGAAGAGGTGGCATGAAGCAGGCTAAACAGACCAAGACCAATAGTGACAATGGCAAAGCCAGCCAGATGAAGGTACTTGTATCTTCCAAACTTGGACAGAACAATGACGGCAACAATGGCCCCAGGCACAGCAACCAGAACAATGGGGAGCATTTGCACACCAGTTCGCGCAGGGCTGGACAGCATCACTGCTTGGAAATAAAGTGGCAGGAAGAACATGACCCAATACAGAAGAGCCGAATTCATGAAGGTGTTGACAGCCACGATGCACGTCGTACGGTGCGCAAATAGTCGCGGTGGTGTAACGGGTTCGGGGATCCAACCCGAGCCTTCCACAAACATGAACAGCACCATACCAAGAAGTCCCAGAACCAGGGGAACGACAGTGCGTGCGTCGGACCACGAGTAACGAGAGCCGCCGTAGGTCAAAGCATACAGCACAGAAACACTGGAAGCCATGATGATGGCATTTCCAATGTAGTCGATTCGCTTAACCTTTTGGAAAAATGTCATCTCTTTTTTGGTCTTGACGCGTAGAAACAGGTACAGGAGCACCATTGCTGCACCTCCCACCGGAAGATTCAGGTAAAAGACCCAGCGCCAGCTGCTGTACTGCACAATCGCGCCGCCAACAAAGGGACCAAGCGACGTGCCAATAGAGTAGACTGTCAAAATGATGGCAATGTAGTTGCCACGCTCGCGAAGGGGAACAAGGTCAGAGACGACGACATCGACAATCATGTTGACGCCGCCGCTGCCGATACCTTGCACCGCACGCCCGGCAATAAGCGTCGCGCCATTGTTGGCGCCGCCACAAATGCCGCTGCCTAGCGTGTAGACAGCCACGATGAAGATGGAAAGCCATCGCCGGCCGAAAATATTGGCCAGTTGTCCGAAAAGTGGCTGCACAGCGGCGCTTGATCCAGGTTAGCTTGTATTTCAGGTACATTCAGACAGAGCACAGCATACCTCATCAAGAAGAATATATTGGTAATCCAGATGTAATCCTGTCCGATGTGTAGATTCTTGACAATTGTTGGCAGGGACGTGGTAACGACGGTATTTTCCAGAGCGCCCAGCACGCCAACCGTGCAAAGGGCAATCATGATGGCCCAGAACTGGTAGCCTCTATTGAATGTCGGGCCCCTTGCTTCCGCTGGGGCATCTGCCTCTACCGTTTTCTCATCGTGCTGTCGCTGCTCTTGCTCTTTCTCCTCAGCTGGCGGAGGCGCAGCCTGAGACGCTTCAACAGACGGTGCAGACATTATCGCAGCAATGTCGAGTAAGGAACCTGTACGGAAAATGCAAAAAAAAAATGGCAAGACAAACGGGCGCAGAAAGTCAAACATAGATCTGGATCCTAGCTTCAGCCTGATCATCTCCGCAAGTGAATGTAGGGTCCTGTTTGTGGCGGCGGAGTTTGACGCGTGTCAGCGGAATTCAAAGCTTCAGCCTGCGAGTTACCAATAACACGTTACTGCCGTCACATTGTGCACTTCATTGGTGGGCGATGTGACGACAATGTGAGCAGGGTGGATGGCTGAGCAGGCTGAGGTGGCTTGCAGAAGCTAGCGGAAGCTGAATCCGATCCCGAACAAGTGGCCGATGAATGACCCGAACGTACATGCGCGGTTCCTGAAAGAGGCGTTGATCGCTGAAACGGACCCTGAAAAAGAGGTCATGATGATTGGAAATAATATTTGTGGCCGAGTTGCTGTCCGTCAGAGTTACTATAGGGTTCTTAGAGTCCGCTCTTGAAATGCATGGTATTGACGCCGCATTGTGCTGAACAATTTTGTGACATTTTTTGAACCACTTTTACCAATTTTCATCATGCTCAAGCTTGACAAGGATAGCTTTGATGCAGCTGTAGCGGCGCTGGAAGAGGCATTGCCTACTTCGCTGAAAGGAACGCCTCTTTGGCTGCTTGCCTTTGTTATCCCCCTGGCTTATACCGTTTTGCGCTGTATCTACCTGCTGTTTTTCCACCCCCTGTCCAGATTTCCAGGACCGAAGCTTGCTGCAGTTTCCAACATTTACTACGGTATTTCGTGGTATGTGCAATTCCCCCAATTGCACGCTGGTGGTTAATATGTGCTAGGTTCTCCGGTCGCTATCCTTGGATTTTGGAGGAGCTCTTTAAGAAATATGGCAAGTAGAACAATCCGATAGATCGACCAAAATACTAATACACTTGAATGTAGGCGACGTTGTCAGGATTGCACCCAATGAACTGGTCTTCTGCAGTCCCCAGTCGTACCATGGTATGCTCAATTCCTTGATCTCCATATACGCCTCTAACGACGACAGACATTCATGCCAGTGCCGTCAAAAATCGCGAAACATTTACAAAGACTAGCTTTCAGGAGATTGGCGAAAAGGAGCCCGGCATCACAGCCGAAAAAGACCCCAATGTCCATCGTGACATTGCTCGCCAGCTGCAGCCCGCATTTGGAGTGCGTGCCCTTAAGGAACAGGAACCCACTGTTCAAGAGCATGTGGACGATTTTATCCGCCAGATTAAGGAGCACGGAACTACCGGCAAAGGCATTGACATGAAAGAGGCAAGTCGCATAGCTCAGTCCGAGTCTGCCTCACTAACGCGGCGTCTAGTGGATTGATTGGCTGGCTTTTGACATTGCTGGTGACATGGCATACAATCGCGAGTTTCGACACGTCAAAGATAGTAAGTTTCTCGCTGCAGCGCAAGAATTGAATCTGACTCTCCACAGCCAAGTCTTCCGTTTTCCTCTCCACCTTTCAGCGTGTTGGCCCCTGGGGAACCATCAACCAAGTCTTTAAGCGCTATCCGCTCCTCCACCCGTTTGTTTGGTTCCTTATCCCGCCCAGCGTCGTTCTGACTGTCCCAACTCTGCTGCGCCTGAATCGACAAGAAGTCCGCTCACGCATTGCGTCGCGACAGAAGCTTCGCCACCCCGACTACATCCAGCACCTGCTACCTCAGTCAGCCGATGACAAGGACCTACCTACCGAAGAGTGGCTTCTAGCGCAGGCCAATGTCCTGATTGTCGCCGGTTTTGACCCCATTACAAACTTGCTGTCGGCTGTAGTCTACTATCTTTGCCGATCCCCAGATAAGACGCAGAAACTTGTCAAGGAGATTCGCGAAGCATTCTCTTCATATGATGAGATTAATGCGGATGCGCTTCAAAATCTCAAGTATCTGCAGGCGGTGCTGGACGAAGGCCTTCGCATCCACACCAACGCAGCTTTCGGTCTCCCGCGATTGAGCCCTGGAGCCGAGGTCGATGGTGACTACATTCCCAAAGGAGTACGTACAAAAGGCTATAAAATTTTTACCATTCGCTAATATCTGCTCTTTAGGTCGTCACCCAAGTTTGCCACTTTGCGACTACGCATGACGCTCGCAACTTTCACCTGCCGAGAGAGTTTCACCCGGAGCGATTCTTGCAGCCCACACATCCACTCTATGAGGAGCGCTTTGCCAACGACAACAAAAAGGCTTTTGCTCCGTTTTCACTGGGGCCCCGTGGCTGCCCAGGCATGAGATCCACGTGGATGCAGTGTCGCCTCGTCGTGGCCAAGATGTTGTGGAAGTTTGACATGGAGTTGACCAACGGGGACAAGATTGACTGGGAGAGAGATCTCAAAATGTATGCAATTTGGTCGAGACCAGACATTATGGTCAGATTTACAGAGGTTCAATAGAATACGTAGTTAGCTACATGGCCGAACAAGACGAGCCCTGATGAAAATAAATAGCAAGATGTTGGTGCTAGTTGTAACTGGAATTCTAGATGGGACATTTTGTGTTGAACATGACAGTCAAAAAAATTTTACACTAAAAAATGCGCAAGATGTACTTTGGTAGCGAATCTCGGATGCAACGCAAAGAAGCAACTCTAAGCCTCGTTCTGTAGGGGAATGGCGCATCGCATTGCCGTCACAAAACTTAGTAACGTGGCTTTCTGCAATGTCGTATTTGGGCAAAAGAACCCGTAAGCGTGCTCTACAATGTCCCGCAACAGATTATGTGCGTTCGGTGCTTATATACCGACCGAGCCGTATCCGACCGACTGAGACCGACCTCAGCTTGTCGTTGACAGCCTTGCCAAGACGCTGGCTTGTTCCACAACCACGTTTACTTGAAGACCCATTTACAGTTATTCTAGTTCTGAATGCAGGGACCTAAGACTTTGTTTCATTAGAAAGACTGTTCAGCGAAAAAAAAGTTATTGCTTCTCGCCCTGGTATAGCTGGCAGCTTGGCCGATCTTATCACTTGCCTGCGGTCTCTGTAACTGCTGCCCCTGCCAATCGCGACCACTTATACACTTTAGCTACCCAAGCAGGTGTTTGCACACTCTTACAATATCATTTTTTCTTTCAATATTCTACATTTACTCTCTGTATTCTGTACCTCACACATACAAAATGTCGCCAACCACTCCAGAGCCAATTGCCATTATTGGCACTGGCTGTCGATTCCCCGGCCGGTCCAACAATCCGTCGCGGCTGTGGGATCTCCTCAAAGAGCCTCGAGACCTGCTTTCCAAGATCCCAAGCGACAGATTCAGCGCCGAGGGATTCTATAACAAGGACAGCAGCTACCACGGCAGCAGCAATGTTCGCCACTCCTACTTTTTGGACGAAAATGTCCGCCAATTCGATGCTCAATTCTTTGGTATCAAGCCTATCGAGGCCAATGCCACCGACCCACAGCAGCGCCTTCTACTTGAAACAGTATACGAGGCAATCGACTCTGCCGGGCTGAAGATGGCGGATCTTCACGGCTCCGATACCGCCGTCTACGCGGGCATCATGTGTGGCGACTACGAGAGCATTAGTCTGCGCGAGACCGACTCACTCGCTACATATCACGCCACGGGTATCGCCAAAAGCATTGTTTCCAACAGAATATCGTACACCTTTGGTCTCACCGGCCCGTCCATGACTATTGATACTGCCTGTTCCTCCAGTCTTATTGCTGTCCACCAAGCTGTCCAGGTGCTGCGGCAGGGCGACGCAAACATGGCCATTGCAACCGGTACCAACCTGATTCTGGGACCGGAAAATTACATTAGTGAGAGCAGCCTCAAGATGCTTTCGCCCACAGGTCGCTCCCGCATGTGGGACGACAAGGCTGATGGGTACGCCCGTGGCGAGGCTGTCGCGGCTGTTGTGCTCAAGAGGCTCAGCGCAGCAATTGCTGACGGTGACCACGTTGAGTGCGTGATTCGTGAGAGTGGTACCAACCAAGACGGACGCACTCGTGGCATCACCATGCCCAGCCAGACCGCGCAGGCCAACCTCATCCGCAAGGTCTACCGCAAGGCCGGCCTGGATCCTCGTGACCCTGCGCAACGGTGTCAGTTCTTTGAATGCCACGGAACTGGTACGCTCGCTGGTGATCCTGTCGAGGCTGAGGCCATCAGCGATGCCTTTTTCGGCATTGGAAACGGAAATGATGACGGAAGTGAAAACAACCGTTCCATTTCTGATTCGCCGCTCTATGTTGGATCAATCAAGACCGTAGTTGGTCACACAGAAGGCACAGCTGGACTGGCAGGAATCATCAAGGCATCTCTGGCGCTGCAAAACAAGACTATACCGCCCAACATGTTGTTTGACAGCCTGAATACAAACATTGAACGCTTTTACGGTAATCTGCAAATCACAACTGCCGCTATTCCTTGGCCCGATGTGGCGCCGGGTCAGCCAAGACGAGCAAGCGTCAACAGCTTCGGCTTCGGCGGCGCCAACGCTCATGTCATCCTGGAGAGCTATGAGGGCAACGAAAATGCCGTCAATGGTGTTGCGGATGCCAAGACAGGAGTTACAGTGGTTCCCTTTGTATTTTCTGCCGGTTCCCAGCGCTCTATGAAGAACATCCTACGCAACTACTCCAGCTATCTCAAGGAAAACAAGGACACGAGTCTCTCCAACCTGGCCTGGACACTTCATTCCCGGAAGACGTTGCTCGGCCTCAGAGCCTCCTTTGCTGCCACAGACATGGATCAGCTCATCACAAAGCTTGATGCTGCCAGCGAATCGCCCAAAGATGTTGGCACTCACGGCTCCCCTGTCAAGCGCCAGCCCAAGATTCTTGGTGTCTTTACTGGCCAGGGTGCACAGTGGGCCGGCATGGGCAAGGAGCTCATCAAATCTTCCGAGTTTGCCCTTGCTCGCTTGACTGCGCTAGAGATGTCTCTTCAGCAATTGCCAGCAGAGGATCGTCCTTCGTGGTCCTTGGTAAAGACCGTTTTGGAGGCCGGCGACGTGATGGAGGCGGCTCTCTCGCAGCCAATCTGCACTGCTATTCAGATTATCCTCGTCGATCTACTTCGTGCTGCCGGCGTAAGCTTCTCAGCAGTAGTTGGTCACTCTTCTGGTGAAATCGCTGCCGCATACGCTGCCGGCTACCTCGGTGCCGAGGATGCGTACCGTGTAGCCTACTACCGCGGCATGCATGCTTCCATGGCGAGCGGTATCAACGGCCAGCCAGGCAAGATGATGGCTGTAGCCACTTCACGGTCCGATGCACAAGATCTCTGCAGACTGCGTTACTTTAGAGGCCGCCTTTGTGTCGCTGCCAACAACGCCGCCAACAGCGTTACCCTCTCTGGCGATGCCGACGCTATTGCACAAGCACATCTTGTCTTTGGTGACGAGGGAAAGATGGCAAAAGTTCTATTTGTAGACAAGGCCTATCACTCGCACCACATGCAGCGCTGCGCTGCCACGTATGAAAAGTCGCTTTCGTCCTTTAACCCCAAGCTACAGAGAAGCGCCGACAGCCAGAACACCACACGCTGGTTCTCTAGTGTCTACAATGAGGACGTTGACAACATCTCCGACAAACTTGACAGCACGTATTGGAATGCCAACATGGTTGGTCAAGTTCTCTTTGCTGATGCGCTGGAGACTGCCAACACAGAGTGTGGTCCTTTTGATGCCGCCGTCGAAGTTGGCCCTCATCCTGCCCTCAAGACACCATCACTTGCAACTATCAAAGGCGCTGGCTCTCAGGCGCCTGCAACGCCGTACACTGGAATTCTCAAGCGAGGCGGCAACGATGTTGAAGCCTTTTCGGCAGGCCTTGGGTCTCTCTGGGCAGCCCTGGGTGATAATGCGGTGAATATGGAGGCGTATGAGAACCTTTTCAACTCGCCCCATCCACGAGACCTCATCAAAGGGCTTCCCGTCTACCCCTGGGATAATGAGCAAGAGTATTGGCACGAATCTCGCGCATCAAGGGCATTCCGTACTCGAAGCGAGCCTACCCACCAGCTTCTCGGCAACATGCTACCCGATGGCACCGCCGACAAGGAATACCGATGGCGAAACCTGATTTCGGTCAAGGAGGTGCCTTGGCTGGACGGGCATAAGCTTCAAGGTCAGACTGTTATGCCGGCTGCTGGCTACGTCTCCATGGCATTCGAAGCCTCCACTGTTCTTGTGCCATCTGGACGCTCCGTCAAGCTTTTGGAGGTGGAGGACGTCTCTATCGAAAGTGCCCTCGTCTTCCAAGAAGACGACGTCGCAGTGGAGACGCTCTTTACCCTCACAAATATCCAGAAAGCTTCTTCTTCCGACTCGCCCATCGGGATGGTGGTCGCACATTTTGCCCTGTACGCGACGGTAGGCAAGCAGTCTGACACACTGGTGCCCAAGGCAAATGGTACTCTGAAGGTTACCCTGGGAGAACCAACTCCCAACCTTTTGCCCTCGCGACCCGAGCCGGAACCACTCCTGATCAAGGTTGGCAGCGAGCACTTTTACTCTGCGCTTGCAGATATTGGATACGGCTATTCTGGCAAGTTCCAGGCTCTTGACAATATTAGCCGACGCGCTGGATATGCTTCGGGCACAATCTCCAACAGGATTGAGCCCGATGAGACGCGCCCGTTCCTTATTCACCCAGCCACTCTGGACACTGCTATCCAAGCAGTCATTCTGGCATATTGTTATCCAAATGATAACCAGCTCTGGGGCATTCATGTGCCAACTCGCATTCGCTCGGTCCGTGTTGATCCTGCTCTCTGTGCCGAGCATCTTTCCAAGTCTGGCGAGTTTCCATTCGACTCTACTCAGACCGCCGGTGCGCAAAAGACTATTCTTATTGGTGACGTCGACCTGTACACTGCAGTATCAGAGCAGATGCTTGTCCAGCTTCAGGGTGTAGAGTGCGTGCCATTTGCTGCCGCCAGCGCTGCCAACGATACGCTCATCTTTTCCTCGACGGAATGGCAGACTGCACAGCCAGATGGCCCCGCTGTCTGCTGGGATGGGCAGGCCACTGACGAAGAAAACGATCTGGCGCGCGATGTCGAGCGCATCTGTCTTTACTACCTCAACAGCTGGGATCGCGAATTCCCAGAAAAGCCGAAAGACGACTCGTGCAAGGGTCTTTTACGCTACTCGGAGCACGTCCGGTCCCAGGCCGCCGCTGGCAAGCATCGCCATGCGAAAAAAGAGTGGATGAATGACACTGCCGAAGGAATTCGCGTGCTGAGAGAAAAGCATGCCCACTCTCTTGATGTCCAAATGCTCGAAGCTGTTGGCCAGAATATCCCCGCCGTTTGGCGCGGCGAGACTACTATTCTGGAGCACCTCCTCAAAGATAACCTCCTCGGCCGGTACTACAAGGACGCTCTGGCATTCCCGCCTTATACCAAGTACCTTGCCCGTATGGCTGCCCAGCTCACGTATCGATACCCTGCCATGAGTATCCTCGAGATTGGTGCTGGTACTGGTCATGCCACGCGAAAAATCTTTGAGCAGATTGGCAACAGCTACAAAAGCTATCACTTTACCGACATTTCTTCTGGATTCTTTGAGAATGCTCAAGCTGATTTTAAGGACCACGTCGACTCGATGGCGTTTCAAGTGCTCGACATTGAAAAGGATGTCGCCTCTCAAGGCTTCCAAGCTGGTACCTTTGACCTCATTGTTGCATCATTTGTTCTTCACGCCACCAGTAACCTCGAAACTACGCTGCGCAACGTGCGTGCCCTGTTGAAACCTGGTGGCTACCTATTGCTACTCGAAGTCACCAATAATGAGCCAGTCCGTCCTGGTTTCATTTTTGGCTCTCTTCCCGGCTGGTGGGTAGGCGAAGCCGAAGGCCGTCTTCTTTCGCCCTGCGTCGAGCCCATGGAATGGGATGCACTTTTGCAGCAGACTGGTTTCAGTGGCATCGATACCATTACTCGCGATGAGGATCGTCTGGCGTTTCCTGCGTCTGTTATTGTCTCGCAGGCCATTGACAACCGCATCAGTCTCCTCCGCGAGCCAATGATGGAGCTCCGCTCTCTGGGTCTGTCTCACGAGACTGTTGGCAATGAGCTCGTGATTATCGGCGGCGCTTCCCTTCGCACGTCCACAATTGTGCGCAGAATCGCCTCTCTTGTTGGGTCCCTGTACACAAGCGTTATCACCCGCCGCGGCTTTGCAGAGATTGGCGCACAAGATATTATATCAACCACCACCGTCCTCTCTCTAGCCGACATTGACAAGCCCGTCTTTGATGGTCTCACTGAAAGTAGCTTCAGCGGGGTCAAGGCCATCTTTGAAAGCGCCAAAACGATTGTGTGGTTCACGGAGGGCTGCCGCGCAGACTCTCCTTATGCTAATATGTCTATTGGCTTCGGCCGCACCATGCTGTGGGAGATGCCTGGCCTGCAGCTGCAGTTTATTGACATCGCGACTGACTTGGGAATTGGCAAGTTTGGTGTTGACGCCATTGTCGATGCTCTTGTCCGCTACGAGCTCGCCAACAAGTGGAACAACCAGGGCACGCTCAGCGAGGCGCTGTATTCCATCGAGCCGGAGCTTTCATACACTGTGGACGGCACCATGATCCCTCGTGTCCTGGCCAACACTGAGCAAAACAACCGCTACAATGCTTCGCGGCGACAAATCTCTGAAGCTGTAGATGTTTCCGAGTTTGCAGTTTCCTCCCTGTACGAAAAGTCTCGCCTCAGCCTCGTCAAGGGTAGTTCAACGGAGGACCTGTCAAAATCGGCCTCCCCTGCTGCAATCCGCGTCAAGGTACAATATTCGTCAGCTTCATGTGTACCGGTCGGCTCCACTGGCAGCCGTCTCTTTGTGGTCTATGGCAAAGATGAAGCAACTGGCAAAGACGTCATTGCTCTGTCCGAGACATCAGCTTCCACCGTCATCGTCCCCCAGACCATGGTACTGCCAGTTTCCTCTGGGGATGAGAGCGAATCGAATCTCGTTCAATCGGTAGTAGATGGGTTGATCTCGGCCCATCTGCTTCGCAACACCTGTGCCGGAGACCTACTACTACTGCATGAGCCAACCCGCAGCCTCGCCTCTGTTGTGGCCAAGCAGGCTGCAGACAAGAATGTGAAGGTCGTTGTTACTACAACCCAAGAAGTTGATATTCCGTCACGCATCTGTCTTCAGGCCAACATTTCCAAGCGTTCTCTTGTTGCCAAGCTCCCGGTATCTGTCAACAAATTTGTTGATCTGTCTCTAAACGAAGACAGTCGCAAGCTTGCCTCTGATATCAGGAAATGTCTTCCCTCGTACTGTTCTCAGGTAGCAGTCGAGGAAGTTTTTACGACATATGCATACACTGCACGCGGCGCTACAGAGACAGGGTTCCACGATGAGCTTGCTTCTGCGTCAACGGTCGATGACAGCGTGGTTCCAACGCCGGCTGTCAGCATCTCTGCTATTGCCGACTTTGATCAGAGCCAGCAGCCAGCAGCTATTCTTGACTGGAAATCCACGTCACAGTTATCCACCAAGATACGCCCTATCGAAGAGAGCATTCGCTTCAACCCCACCCGTACTTACTGGCTAGTCGGTCTCACTGGAGATTTGGGTCTGTCCCTTTGTGAATGGATGATAAGACTCGGGGCGCGACATGTCGTCCTGACCAGTCGCAACCCCAAGATTGACGCTAATTGGCTCGAAAAGGTTGCCGGCATGGGTGCCACCGTCAAGGTCATGTCCAGGTAGGAATCCTGTCTTTGGTGCCCGTTACGATGCTAACCACTTTTCAGCGACGTGACAAATATGCAATCGGTCCAGACTTGCTATGACGAAATTTGCAGCACTCTACCTCCCATTGCTGGTGTTGCCCAAGGCGCCATGGTCCTACGCGATACTTCTATTCACGACATGGATTTCGACACCATGGCCACCGTCTTGGGCCCCAAGGTGCAGGGCAGCATCAACCTCGAACAACTCTTCCACTCTACCGACCTAGAGTTCTTTGTCTACTTTTCCTCCATGACTGGCGTCCTCGGCAACATGGGCCAGTCCAACTACACCGCCGCCAACGCCTACATGATGAGTCTGAGTGCCCAGCGCCGAAGCCGCGGCCTCGCCTCGTCTGTCATCAACATTGGCGTCGTCATCGGTGTCGGCTACGTCACTCGCGAGGTCAACAAGTCTGGCCAGGAAAACCTACAGAAGGGCGGCTACATGTTTCTCTCCGAGCAAATGTTCCACCAAGTCTTTGCCGAAGCAGTCCTCGCTGGCCGCCCTGGCGTAGGTCGCGAGGCCGAGATTTCGACTGGTCTACGACACATTCGCTCCACAGATGAGAATCAGCCAATCTGGTACGACAATCCAAAGTTTTCGCACCACGTCCTCACGGCATCTGCTGCAGAGAGTGGCGCTGGTGTTGGCGAGGCCGAGGCCGTTCCCATGAAGACGCAGCTCCAGCAAGCCACGAGCCAGGAGCAGGTTTTCAACATTGTCAAAGGTTTGTTTCCAGCCTCAACACGGTAGTCCTTTACTAATAGTTCTTTAGATGGCTTTTTGCTCAAGCTTGAGAACCTCCTAAAGGTTCATCCCGGACAAGGTCGCTCTGACGAGGCAGTTCTCAGCCTGCACATGGACGAACTCGGTGTCGATTCCCTCATCGCTGTCGAAATTCGTACATGGTTTGTCAAGAGTCTGCAGGCCAACGTGCCAGTCTTGAAGATTCTGGGCGGCGCTTCTGTCGGCGAGATTCTCAACCATGCTCTGTCACAGATGACCCGCGACATGACTCCTGGTCTGGACGGCGCGAAAGCAAACGAGGCTGCTCCCCCGTCGGATCTACCCAAGACTCCGGCGGCTCCAACAACCAGCCATAGCAGCTCCAACTCTCAGTCTAGCGACCTATCTTCCGGGGCGCACACACCCCCCGAAACAGTCATAACTGCCATTTCATCTCCTGAGCCAGCACAAAACATTGACAAGCCAGCACAAAGCATTGAAAAAGCTGCTGCCACCGCCGTCGACGAGCCTCGGGTCCAAGAACCTCTCACTATTTTGCGCTCCGGCCCGCTCTCTCACGGGCAATCCATGTTCTGGTTCGTGCACATCTTTACACAAGACCCCACCACTCTCAATCACTCTGGCTCATTCCGTCTCAGAGGAAATGTCCGCGTTGCCGACCTGAAGCGCGCAGTGGACCAGGTCGCCGCGCAGCACGAGAGTCTCCGTACTTGCTTTTACAAAGAACAAGACGGGGTGCCAGTTCAGGGAATCATGGAGTCTGCGGTGTTGAGTTTGGAAACCTACCAAGTACAGAATGAATCAGAAGTTCAGAAGAAATTTGGCGAGCTGCGAGCTCACGTATATAATCTCGAGAGGGGAGAAACTATGCGACTTATCCTTCTTACCAAGTCGAGAACTGAAAATTATCTATTCATCGGATGTCATCATATCAATGTCGACGGCCATAGCCATCAGGTTCTCATGAGAGACTTGGAAAAAGCCTACCGAGGGGAGACTCTGGGCAAACCGCTGCAATTCTTTGACTATGCGCTTCGTCAGAGAGAAGAAGTCCTCAATGGCATGTTTTCAAAGCCCATTCGCTATTGGAAGAGGATTTTCCCAGACGTCCCAGCACCTCTTCCCATCTTTCCCTTGCCCGATGCAAAGGCCCGCGTTGAATTGACGCGGTACGACTTTTATGAGATTAACGTACGACTGAGCCCAGAGTTGAGTCTCGCTGTTACGCAACAAAGCCGCAAGCTGAAGGCGACGCCTTTCCAATTTTATCTGGCTGCGTTCCGAGCACTTGTTGTTCGCTTCACCGGAGTACAAGATTTCTGTGTGGGCATTGGTGATGCCAGCCGCACCGGCTACGACACGCTCGAGAGCATCGGCCCATTTGTAAACCTTTTGTCTCTGCGTTTTACCAAGAACAGCGAGACGCAGACCTTTGACCAGATGCTGAGCTCTACTCGCCAGACAGTGTTGGATGCGCTGACCAACTCAAGGGTGCCATTCTCGGTACTGCTCGATGAACTGAATGTCAAGCGATCGCAGTACCACAGCCCTCTGTTCCAGGCCTTTGTCGACTATCGCGAGGGCGCCAAGGAAAAGACCATGTTTGGAGACCTGGAGATGGAGATGATGGAGCTCAAAATTGGTCGGACTGCCTACGATGTCAATCTTGATATTGTCGATAGTCCTACAGGTTGTATGCTCAAGTTTATGGGGCAGGCGTCTCTTTACTCGCGCGACAACGTTCAGCACATTGTGGACGGCTACGTCAACCTCTTGGAGTCTTTTACGCAAGACGGCAAGTTTGTCCTAAGTGAAGCTAGCGTTTATTCAGACAGGCACATCCAAACTGCGCTGAATCTGGGACAAGGACCAATTATGGAGTCGCAATGGCCAGAGACTCTGATCCACCGAGTTACGGACATGGTCAAGCAGCACGCCAAGCAGGATGCGTTGAAGGACGGTACTGGAGAATGCATTACATACGAGCAAATGTTTGCGCGTATTCTCGGTATTGCTGCGCCTTTGCCTTCCAAGAAAGACGTAACTGGCGACTACCGCGTCGCCGTTTTCCAGGAACGCGGATCGGGTTGGGTGTGCTCGCTGCTGGCGGCCATGTACGTTGGGGCAACCTACGTTCCCCTCGACTCCAGTGTGCCCGTCGAGAGACTGTCGAGCATTGTTTCAGACTGTCAGCCAAATATTATTCTTGTGGATGACAGTACTGCAGATCGTGTTGAGGCAGTGCTTGCCGGTGCTACGCCCTCTGTCATCAACATCACAAAGCCTCACCCTCCCGGTACCTCCATCCCGCCAATTGAAGCCACCGCCGACTCGCCTGGAGCCATTTTTTACACCAGTGGCTCTACTGGAACACCAAAAGGCATCCCAATTTCACATAGCAGCCTGCGCGATGAAGTCGAGTTTTCTGCCGTCTCCTACGGCTTTGGTATCGAGCGCGTCTTGAATCAGAGCTCCCCTAGCTTCGACATGTCCGTTACACAAATATTCGGCGCCCTGGCGTTTGGCGGCTTCCTCTACGTCTGCGACTCGAGCATGCATGCCGATCCCGTCTCCATCACCAAGCGCATGGCGACGGAGCGAATTACCATGACGGGAGGCACGCCATCAGAGTACCTCTCCTGGATCAACAATGGCGCCGACAGTCTTTCCTCGTGCCCCTGGAAGGTTGCCGTCTCTGGTGGTGAGCCAGTGTCAGAGAATCTGCTTCGCGCTTTCCGATTGCTCAACAAGCCGGATCTGCGTCTATTCAACTCTTACGGCCCGACCGAGGTAACTTGCTCGTCCAACCGCCTGGAGGTCCCTTACAGGAATGTCAGTATGGCTTCACAAATCACAGCGGGCAAGACTGCACCCAACGCATACATGTACATTGCCGACCACAACATGCAGCCAGTTCCGGTCGGGTTCTCTGGTGAGATTGTCGTGGGTGGTGCGGGAATCGCACAAGGATACCTGAACAGGCCAGAAGAGACGAGTTCGCGTTTCTTTGAGAACTCGACGCTCGGCGCAGAGTACGTTTCAAGAGGCTGGTCCAAACTGCATCGCACCGGTGATCAGGGCCGCTTGTTACCAGGCGGTCAGCTTCTTATCCAAGGCAGAATTGCCGGTGACACGCAGTTTAAGCTGCGTGGTATCCGAATCGATATGCGCGACATTGAGCAGGCGATCCTCAAGACTGCAGATGGCAGTGTCAGTGAGGCCATCGTCACCAGCCGGTCCAGCGACGGTATTCATCCCGACTTTCTCGTCGCGCATCTAGTCCTTGCTGGCTCGACCACAGAAACACAAGATTTTACTTCTTTGCTTCTGGCAAAGCTTCCCCTTCCGCAACACATGAAGCCCTCTGCGGTTGTTGTGGTTGGCCAGCTTCCACGAGGAACAGCCGGAAAGATAGATCGCCGCGCCGTCACTGCTCTCCCTCTTCCAGACCATGTTGGTCAGACAAGTTCCGCATCAGCATCGACAGAACTCACGGCCGCTCAAGAATCTCTCAAGCTGCTCTGGGCTGAAACGGTACCAAAAGAAGTTTTTGAGCGACAGGCAGTTACTGGGGCCATGGACTTTTTCCACGTCGGTGGCAACTCGCTGCTCCTGGTAGACCTGCAGACGCGCATCCGCAAGTCCACTGGCGTCTTTCTAGATCTGGTCTCCATGTTTGGAAATAGTACTCTTGAGCGCATGGTTGCTCTCGTTCAAGAGAGGCGAGAGGCTATCGACCAGGAGCCACTGGACTGGGACGAGGAAACGGAGCCAGGCTTCATCGTCCAACCAGACACTGCTCCAGCCGGCAGCAAAACCTCGAATCTTGTCGTCGTTCTCACCGGCGCAACAGGTTTCCTAGGCAGAAGTCTACTCAGACAGCTAGTCGCCAATCCAAACGTGCAGATAATCCACTGCATCGCCGTCCGCCGCCTTGCCGTCATTCACGACACAGTCACATCCGACAAAGTCCACGTCCACACCGGCGACATGTCCAAACCACGCCTCGGTCTCAACACCGAAACAGCAGCACACATCTTTTCCACCGCCGACACCATCATCCACAACGCCGCCAACGTCTCCCACCTCCAGCACTACCGCACCCTCAAAGCCGACAACGTCTCCTCCACCCAGGAGCTCGCGCGCATGGCCTCCCCTCGCCGCATCCCCTTTCACTACGTATCCACCGCCGGCGTCGCACTATACACCGGCCAGGACGAGTTCCGCGAAGTCTCCGGTGCCGCGCACCCGCCGCCCCCCGACGGCGCAGACGGTTACACTGCGTCCAAGTGGGCGAGCGAGCGCGTGCTGGAAAAGTGCAGCGCGCGGTTCGGCCTGCCGCTGACGATCCACCGTCCGTCCAACATAAACCGCGACGACGTGCCAGACCTGGACCTGTTCCAAAACCTGCTCAAGTACAGCAGGCTGTTGAACGCGGTGCCGTCGTCGCCGAACCTAGGAGGGTTCCTGAATCTGGTGCCCGTGGAGGACTGCGCGGCGCAGATTCTGGGAGATGCCCTGGGTGCGGAGCAGGGTGGTCCTCGGTACTTTCACTGCATTGGGCAGACAAATTTGAGTTTTGAGACGCTGGGTGATTACATTAACGAAGGTGGTGCTGTTGATAGGTTGACGTTGCAAGAGTGGACGGACAGGGCAGAGGAGCTGGGGCTACATGCTACCATTGGGTCGTTTCTCCGAAGCACAGAGCGCGGAGAAGCCATCAAATATCCTCTTCTGGTGAGAGACTAATTTTTTTGTATTTCTTTGATTTGTTTCCTTTTATTCGTTTTCTTTTATCCCTGTATTCACCTCCGTTGTTCTGTAGTGTCAATGTTTTGTTAGTCCAACGCTACCCTAGAGTCGCGCAAATGCAACGATTTCTTCTTTCATCGCCCCAGCTGGTAGAAAATGCATGAAAACGACTGATAAATGGTATAAATAAGCGGTCATCGATTCATAGCTCTAGTTGGTCTGGGTTAGTCAAGCATGCAGCGTGAACCAACTGCATCAAGGAATCGCCTGCGATGGTTTTTGTTCTGGCTTGTCGTGCTAGTTTGAAAACACGAGTGATAGTAACGTTGATCATCGCTATATTGTAATTACTCTACGCAGTGGATACTTTGATTGCGTGTGTCGAGTTGAACTCATTTGATCGAGGCACAATAGCTGTCACAGGGTGTAGCCGGCAGCCAGCTTTGTTGGACAGGACAACAAACCAGTCAGCTTTCCCCCAATGCATCACCATAGCTACAAGTAATTAAAAGGCTTCCTCGAAAAGCCAATATGAAATTCGTCTTGCATCTCGTCCCATCTCTGAAGCTGATCGACAGGGGCGGCCAGCAGATTAATCTTATAGACATTGGTTCGGGATGGCGGCCGCTCACATTGGCTGTGCCAGTGTTCCGAATAGGCGGTCCAAATGGGCCGGACCGACTGGACCGCCTGCTCGGTCCAGTCCAGTCCAGGACATTTGCTGGACTAGGCCGTCCAGTTTGTTGGTGATGGACCGCCTGAACCGCCCATGTTATCGGGCCCAAGCGCAAAAAAAGGAATTATGACACGCCAGTCTCGCGACGCGCACGTATACGCAGAATTGCAAATTTTTCTCTCTTGAAATAAAATTACTGCAAGATGGAAAAATCTGATAATGACTCTTCAATTATCTCTATAGGTTCTTTTGCAGATTCGGGCTCGTCCTTGCTTTCATGTGCGTCTGCAGAGAACTCCACAAGCTACGACCTCCACGGCGAGGGCTCGGTGGATGAAGACATTGACTATGATGACCTCGATTAGGCCAAGTCTCCAGGCTACACAAGGGCACCTTACGCGAAGCGGCAGCACACTTCATGGACATGGAACTATGGCTACAGAATCCAGCACATCACGTCTGAGACGATTTACTGGCTGTGCAAGTTGTGTATATCGAAAAAGGCCTACCGCGCCGCGTTATACACAATCACCGGTGGTTCCCACTCCTAAATTCGCCACTTGAAGGACAAGCATAATTTAGACCGAAGTGGCCCCATCCAGAAGAAGCGCAGGCTTGACTTTCAAGGCGCAGCATCCGTCAACGCAACAATCGAACAAGCGCTTATCAACCAGCGTGTGTCCAACTTCAATCCTGAGAAGTTTAAAACGGCACTAGTCCATTAGATGGCCTACGCTAATATTGCGTATCGCCAAGTCGAACTTGCGCCGTTTCATGACCTACTGAAGTTGGCATACGCCGATGTTGAAGCCGTTGGATGCCTGCCAACAGCTGACACCATAGTAAGATGGACTCGACAGGACTTCCAGTCGTACAAAGCGCCAATTATTCAGCTACTCGCTGAAGCAGCCGGCAGCATCCACTTTACATTTGATCTCTGGACATCGGGCAACCTCCTCTGCCTGAATGGTGTTTTCGCTCACTACCTTGATGCTTTTGGCAAGAAGAAGAAAATTCTACTGTCTATCCCATCCATCAGTGACAGCCACACTGGCGAAAATATTGCAAAGGGTGTGGGTGACATTATCACGGAGTTTGGCCTTGAGAAACGCATTGGCTACTTTGTCCTGGATAATGCAGCCAACAACAACACAGCACTTGAAGCTTTGGGCAGCAGCTTTGGGTTCGAGCCACGCAAACGTAGGATACGGTGTGCGGCTCATATCGTCAACCTTGTTGCCATGCAAATTATGTACGGCAAGGACCTGAAAGCTTTTGAGGCTGAGAACGTCAACGTCTGTCATGCGCGCGAAGATCTTGAGCGGTGGAGGCGTAAAGGAGCTCTCGGAAAACTGCGCAACATCATCATGTGGATCACCGACAAACATGCAGACGGGAATCGTTCTCGAGACTTCAAATCTCTGCAGGTGGAATATCAGAAAAGCCTTGTCGAAGAAGACGAACGCCAATATCCTCCCGCGGAACTCAAGAGGCCAAACGATGCCCGATGGAACTCGCATTACTACGCGTTCGAAACAGCCTGTCGCAACCGCGCTGTTATCGACGCGTACGTGGAAAGGGAAGAGCGTGCCTTCACAACGCGGCTTGAACAAGTCATGCAGCAGACAGTTCAGAGGCATATAAGAGATTCAAGAAGAGGCAGCTCATGCTCAAAGTGATCTCCAGGACATGTAAAAGAAGAAGCTCGGGCTCGTTCTTACTGGAATGTCGGGAGTTCGACATTTCTTGGCATCTACGAGATGATAACCGCGTCGACAACGATGGGCTTTTGGAGCACTCGCGAGCACTCTCTGCCTTGTTAATGGTTTTGTGCAACATCAAATACCGCGGCGCAATGCTATTTCAATAACCTTTGATAAAACTGTTCGGCCTTCATGCTGCTCAAGGAATGCCTGCTCGGCAACAATGCTGCTCAATCGACTCTTTACTGTCTATGGTGCTCCTTTCGGTACGCGACTTGAGACTAACATGTCATAGGCTACTGCCCGCCATTGCGACCAAGAAACACGTAGCTCTGGAAGAGCATCAATGGAAAGTGATGTAATGACCAGAATTGAGATCCCTGGGGAGATCCGTCACTATCATGCTGCAATTCGCAACGGTGCTGCAGTTCTCTAATTTTATTCACGATATTGACGCAATCTACTTCAACTTGACATGTCTACAAAGGGGGAACGTGCAGGTGAGGTTGTGCTGTCGCCCGAGGCCCTTCCAAAGGCCTCTGTTGTAAATTCCACTCTTGTTCCGTTCTCAAATGCAATACCTCTCCAGGTCAAGAAGACATCAACAACTTTGCCCTGCCAATTTTATGCAGCGCGCAATACTTGGTGGATGATGATACTGACAGTTTGGGCACGATAGTTCTAATCCTTCCTGCTCGCGTAGCTCCTCATCACCTGCAAAGTATTCTGATGTTTGGAACTGGGTTCACTGGAAACCTTGGAAGCTCAAGGCAGAACAGGGACTTAGAGTAAGTCGTGAAGATGACCCCAGCCCAGTAGACTAGAGCCTTGTGTGTATCATACAATTCGGCGAGGTATCGCAACAGAGGCGTCTGTGGTCAATCCCACTTATCAGCCGATCCTATGTTTTTGGTCCTTTACCTGGCCATGTATGAGCTTCTTGGTTGAGTCACTGGCCAGTTCTCCAATTAACCCGTCCTTGATGAATCACCTTATTTTTTTTACATGCCGCGCCAAATGCTGGAGAAACTTCACTGCTCATTTTTCAGCCTGAACAGTAGTAGGTACCACTGCACCTACCACATGCCTATAAATACTTGCGAGACCGCTAGAAAAACTCTTGCTGAAGAGTATGTTAAGAGAAGGCGGGGTAGTAAACGACGAGCGGCAAAGTATTAAACTTCGCGTGGCTCATGCAAGTCAAGATCACTTAGCCAGTGATCGCGCGCACACACCTGCTCCCTTGTTTTTGTGCTATTTAGTGGCCCTACCCAGTTAACGATCGGAGTCTATGCAAACAGCCAACTAGGCCATTTGCGGGACTGTTGTCGCGCCTTATTACAATTGCCTCGTGCACCTTTCCAAGGGCTGTTCGCATGGCCCAACTAATTTTCTGATGGTGTCTTCATCAAGTGCAGAGTCTTGAAAAGCTGCCAATGGGATGCCGAACCGCCTGTACAACGGACTACGGCCCATGCATGCTCGGCCTCAGCCGCGGAAGTGGTGTGATGATTGCGGCGTGCCTCACTCTATTTTGCGCCACCATATTGCCACCCGTCTCCTCAATCGACGGCACCGGTTCAAAAGCTTGCAGTCGAAGGAATCAATTGTACCTCATTGGGTGTTTATTAAAAGCCAAGATGTAACGCATTGTAAATTGACTGGGAGGGCGCAATTACAGAGGCTTAGGCTATCCCTGCCACCAGGAGAGCCCCCTAGGCAGTTGGCTGGGATGACTAGGGTTCATTTTTCAAGTGACCCAAACAACGGTGCTTGACATTTGTTCGCGAGAGCCCAGCAGGATATGCTGAGGAGGAACAACCTTCGTCAGTACGGACATGAGGAATCATTTTTACGTCTGTATCTACGTACCAATTCGGGTGAGGCCGTTTTCGTGTCCGCTTACAATCGCGTGCTGCTGATTTGAGGAATCTGTGGCGGCCTTATTTTACAGGCTACTGGGGTATGGAATCAAGGGTCTAAACGCATAGTCTATTCTTGTCTTGCTTCCTTCTCTGGCAGCCAATAATATGCGCGCCATATGGGTTTAATACCAAGACTAATCAGCGGGTCAGTGGCGTCAGTGGGACGTGATCCCTCCTGCGCGGGAGGTTAATCTGCCATTCTTTTTCGCCCGCCACCGCTGCGGCCGTGGTCCAGACTCCCTGGCTGCAGTGGCAGCGGGAAGCTGCACAGATCCACAGCATTGCGACGGGAACACAAAAAATGTGATATTCGTAGGCTTGGCAGATCACAGCAGCCTCTGGCGAATTTGTAGGGACGAGCGCCGCAGGGTTCTCACACATAACCCCTCAATTCACTGCGCTGGGGAAACATTTGGGGGCCGCTTTATCTAGGCTTGATTGCTCTGCCTCAGATCCAGCAGCGGAGATTGAGCCAGCCACGCCCGTAGAGGGGCCGTTGGGAGCCCCATCGCAACGCAGGACGCAGTCAGAAGTCTACCAGAGTTAAGCTGGACGGTGATTTGTTTCGGAATTGTCGTGGGCCCCGGTCCTGGCTACCTGCATGACAAGCCAAAAATATTGATTACTCCTGGATTTACATCGAACGCTACTGGATTGGTTGCCTACTATTTCTGGGTTTAGCGCCCAGAGAGTGTGATATCGCGCAGCTGCAGGTTTGTCCACCAACAACTTCCCTGGCTAGTGGAGCCTTATTTTTGCATTGCAGGGTGCTGTGTGGGATGCCGTTGCTGCAGGCATGGCATCCCCTCTCACCAGATTCACCATCAGCCCATTCGATGCAATAATAAACCGGGTCTCTCATGCGCTTCGGTCTGACTATATAGAATCATGCCGCCCACCCAGCCGGGATTATGTCCAGTACTACAGTCAACCTTGCGATCACCAATTGCTACGGGTTTCCCCACAACTCATTGTCTGCAATGCCGTCCCTCAGCCTTTTCGCGCTCGCAGTGAGCGTGCTGCCGCTCACGGCCGCAGCATCGTGTCCATACATACCAGGGAATCAGGCCCGCGAGGCTGCTCCCATGCTTCACCCGGAAACCATCATCGAGGGCCGTGCTAACCCTGGTGGCCCTGACTTTGGACGGTGCCAGCGCAAAAGCAAGGTTGCTGGCGGTGGCACACGAAGCGCTGACTTCTGGCCCTGCGAGCTCAGTTTGGGTGTTCTTCGCCAGAACGCAGACAAGGCCAATCCACTCGACGCAGATTTTGACTACGCTGCTGCCTTTTCCAATGTCGACGGTAAGCAACTACGCACAAGTTAGTTAATGCGAGAGCGATTTTCTGACTCAACTTCCTTGACTAGTCGCGCAGCTGAAGAAAGATCTTACCAAGTTGCAGACGGACTCTCAAAAATTCTGGCCTGCCGATTTTGGGAACTATGGCCCTTTCTGGATTCGTCTCTCATGGCATAATGCTGGTACTTACCGTATGATTGACGGTCGTGGGGGAGCTGGTATGGGTCAGCAGCGCTTTGCCCCCCTCAACAGCTGGCCCGACAATGCTAGTCTCGACAAGGCCCGCCAGCTTCTGTGGCCTATTAAACAAAAGTATGGAAGTGCTCTATCTTGGGCTGATCTCTTCGTTTACGCCGGAAACGTCGCCATGGAGAACATGGGTTTCCCAACCTACGGGTTCGCATTCGGCCGCGTCGATACCTGGCAGTCTGACGAAGGGATCTACTGGGGTAGCGAGCATGAATTTGTCCCCGGCAAGAAAAGCAACACAGACCGCTACAACGGCAGCACTGATATCAACGGACGCGCCGATAAGCTCGAAAGTCCTCTTGGGGCCACCCATCTTGGTAAGCCGAGATGAAGCTCACTGGTAAAATATGTGTACTCACAGAATACCTAGGTCTGATATATGTGAATCCCGAGGGCCCTGATGGCACCCCCGACCCTAACGCTTCTGCTAAAGATATTCGCATGACTTTTGGACGCATGGGTATGGATGATGAGGAGACGGTCGCTCTCATTGCTGGCGGCCATGCTTTTGGCAAGACTCATGGTGCCGTTTCTGGCGACAACATTGGACCGGAACCCAATGCCGCCCCTCTCGAACAGCAAGGTCTCGGTTGGAAGAACAGCTTCAAGTCCGGTGTGGGAAATTACAGCTATACCAGCGGTCTGGAAGTCATCTGGTCGCGAACCCCTACCAAGTGGGCAAATGGTATGTTCCTTGCCATCACCGGTCTGGTCCGTATACTGATAACTATCAGATTTCCTGTTTTCACTGATGAACAACAACTGGACTCTTGTTACAAGTCCTGCTGGTGCCAAGCAGTGGGAGGCTACCAGCGCTAATGCCTCTTACCCTGATCCATTTGACCAGCACAAATTCCACAAGCCTACCATGCTGACGAGCGACCTTGCCCTACGATACGATCCCATCTACAACAACATCTCAAAGACATTCCTCCATGATTTTGACTATTTCACTGAAAAGTTTGCTCTTGCCTGGTACAAGCTTCTGCACCGTGACATGGGTCCTCTGGCACGCTACCTGGGTCCCGAAATTCCTAAAAAGTCCCCTCTCATCTGGCAGGACCCTCTTCCTGTTGCAAGTGGGCACACTATTGATGAAGCCAGTGTGAATCAGCTTAAGAGGCAGATCCTTTCGACCTCTGGATTGAACGTTTCCAATCTGGTTACTACGGCTTGGGGGTCGGCCTCCACATTCCGCATCTCTGACAAGCGTGGCGGCGCCAACGGCGCCCGCATTGCTCTCAGGCCCCAGAACAGTTTTGCTGTCAACAACCCGGATCGTCTGAAGACTGTTATTCCTGCTGTAAGTTTCTTTCGTTGCATCTCGACGAATATATCCGACTGCTAACACTGGTGCTCTTTAAGCTGCACGGCGTTATGACAAACTTCAACTCGAACAGCAAGAACACGCAGGTCTCCCTCGCCGACCTGATTATCCTTGGTGGTACAGCTGCAGTCGAAAAAGCCGCCACTGATGCCGGTCTTAACATCACTGTCCCCTTCACCCCCGGCCGTGTTGACGCAACTCAGGACCAGACTGACGAGACTTCGTTTGCTTTCCGTAAGTGTTAATAGCCTATTTAAGCCACATTCTGCTAACAGCCCCTAGTCGAGCCCCAGGCCGATGGTTTCCGAAACTATGGCAAGGGCACTAGTCGCTCTCGTACTGAGGAGTTTCTTGTTGACAAGGCTGCTCAGTTGACTTTGAGCCCACCTGAGCTGACCGTGCTCGTGGGTGGTCTACGCGCCCTCGACGCCAACTTCGACGGTTCGAAGCACGGAATTTTGACTGACAGCCCTGGGAAGCTCACAAATGACTACTTCGTACACTTACTTGACGTTGCCAACGTGTGGGCCCCAGTGGCTAACAGCAATGAGGAACTTTACGAGTCAAGGGATATTGATAGTGGAAAGGCCAAGTACACGGCAACTCGTGCGGATCTCATCTTTGGCTCGCACCCTGAGCTCCGCGCCGTGGCCGAAGTCTACGCCTCCAGTGACGCTAAGCAGAAGTTTGCGAACGACTTCATCAAAGCTTGGGCCAAGGTCATGGAGCTCGACCGCTACGATATCAAGGGTCGTAAACAGAGTAACGTTCAGTGATCTACTTTCTGCGGTCATGGTTAGAATTCCATCCTGCGCTCCTCTTTCTTTTCTTTATTTCTGACGTTTGATGAATGGATTGTCACATTGATTCGTGAATGAAGTATGTAGCTTGCATAGATTTTATTCACGTGGGTGTATGCTTGCTATTTGCGCCATCTAAACTCGGGATGCTTCCAGTCCAACGTGTCCATGTCTTGCACATCCAGGTCCTCCGGCTGAGCTGCCTGCCGGTGATCTCGTCGCTTGTTGTCGTGCTCAATCCAATAATAGAGGCATGTCGCAATTACAATAATAGCAGCTTGCGCAGTCAGGTTTAATCCGTTCCCAATTCTGTAATTGGGAGAGTCAGATGGCATAAAAGCCCATGACGATATCAGGCCGCCAATATTGCAGCCCATGACGTTGACAGCGATCGCAGCAGTTCTGGCTGTATCTGAAGCAACATTTGCCGCAACATGGGAGTTGGCCAGCGCTCCATACGTAAAAATACCAAAGAATGGCAAGAATGTGGCCCCATAGCGTACATGCGGATTCGTTGTCGCCAAGAACATGATGTATCCCATAACAGTCAATGGCGCGCAGAAGATCATAAACACGCCACGGCGCGCTACTTTCCAACTCCAGAAGCTTGTCAGTGCGCAAGCTATCGCCCCGACAAAATAGGGTGGGACAGTCAGAAGCTGTTGGTTGCGAGTAGTTTGGTTCGGAAAGATTGTTTTGACAATGGTTGGAAGAAAGAAAGAAAGACCGTACACCGTGATACTGTCGAGTAGGAAAATTGCGGTTGTCGTCAGAACGACAGGATTAAAAATTCCCAGTCGCACTTTAGCCCAGCTAAGCTTCGAATCCGATTCCTGAGTGGCATATCTTTCAGCATTTAGTCTAGTCGTGGCCAAGAGCTTCTCTTCCGCGGAAAGCCATATCGCGGTTTCCGGTCGGTCGGGCAAAGCGAAGAAGCAAATGATTCCCAGCACGCAAGATGCCAAGCCTGTATACTGAGTTAGCAAGACAACACAATTTGGGACGGAAAGCTTGCACACCTTCAATGACAAAAATTAATCGCCAAGAATGCAAGCCGCCAAGATGCGGTAATGACAGAATCGCGGAAGCAAGAAGACCCCCAAAAGCTCCAGCAAGCGATGCCGATATGATGAACAGCGACACACGGAACGTCAGCTCGCTATGCGTATACCAGCGCGACAGAAAATAGACAAGTGCTGGCATCATTCCAGCCTCAAATATTCCCAGCACAAAGCGAACGCCGCAGAGGGCAGAGAAAGACTGTACTAATCCGGTGCAGATGGTGAGAAGCCCGAAGCCTACAATGGCACCAGGAAGAAACCATCCGGGCCCAACCCATTTGCATAGAAGATTGGCCGGGATCTCAAATAAAATGAACGAAATAAAAAAGCATGATAGTGAGACATTGAGGTCGAAGCCATGCATGTCCAAGTCATTCAGCAGACCGGCAATGGCAGCATTGCCTATTTTCTTGTTAGGCCCTTGGCACTGTTGCCACTCCACAAGACTTACCAATATTAGATCGATCAATAAATGCTAGTACTGAAATGGTACAGGCATTTAGTAGATGGCAGTAGACACATTTCGGGTGGAGTTCATACAGTAGATGAGGCTAACAAGAGGGATGAGGTAAAGATCCATCTTCAGGCGCATTCTAGCCTCGTCGGTACCGTTGGCCGAGAGGCGATCGAATCTGTGGCAAATGGTCAATTTTCCCCCTTGTAGCTTGGTAAACTAATGACTGGACTTGCTGCTGTGCCACACCATTCTCATTCCCCTCCTCGAAGTACTGAGCATTCTGTTTGTGATTGCCCATTTTGGCTGACATTGCGGCGTGTTGCAGCGGGTGACTAGGACAATGATGCAGGACGGGCGACTACGACAACAATGCAGGACCGGCGGTGACTATTTACAACAACGATGCAGGACGGGCGTCGAATGGGGGGTGGATAGGACAAGAGCGGTCAAGCAGCCACACCAACGCCGATTCCCTCGACCACGGGCGCAGCACGGGGGGTGAGGGTGAATTTCTTTCTGGTGGTTCTCAGATATTACGTAGTCAAAATTATTCAGCTGCCTTATTACTCAACGTAACACCAGCTGCAGCGCCTCTTTGTGGGCATGTGTAGGTGCGCTAGCCGCGCCGGCTAAGACCAGTAAGCTAACAGTAAGAACGTTCTCAAGCTGGCCGCAAATAATTTGGTTCACCCTGTGTTGAAACTCTTGTAATTGCTGTCCGGCCGTGTTGCTAATGAGTTGGGGGGGGGACTATCCTTCAAGGTTGGGCTGGACTTTTTTATGACGCTTGGATGGTGGAAGACTTGGCGGGAGCCTTGGCGGCAGCGTTTGCGGTCAAATAACTCTCACGATTAGATCACGAATGATACAGAAAGTAGAACTCACCACTGAGGGCCCTTTCAGAAGTCGTGTCTTTACACTAGAATCAGATCCTAACCGGGGTTTCTGGGTCCCTGGGTCCCTGGGTCCCTGAAGGATACATTAGTTATGGTACTTTTCCCGACAGCAGAGCGCCGCTAAAGCCGTCACAGTTTTGGGTAACTGTAGTTGCTAAATCCACTAACCCGGCCAGTACCACGTATTTACCACGGCACTGTAATTTTATTCTAGGTACTCAGCTATAGTGGTCGTTGTGCCGTAATGTAATTCCCTGGTGTAATGTTTACTGAATTCTTGCCTAGATAGTCCCTGTAAAGCCATGACTTTTGCAAGGGACACCTGTACTCTCTGAGAGACTAAATCTCTAAATTCGCGCCGTGTGCTTGTCCACTCCGATCAATTCTGTGGTCGCATGCAACTGGTGGTGCCCATCACATCAGAGTAGCCTCGGCCTTGTAATAAACGGAAGCCCCGCTCGACACTCAAGATCGGGCCCCCAACCCCGCTCTCGTGATCACGGACTAGATTCTACAGCATTCAACGAGAAATGGCAGGAAGCAAATTATTTTTCGCGCCACTCATTGCGGTAGCGGTGGCGGTGCTTGCTGGCTATATCAATGTGCGCAGCATCTACCGGACCTTGCGCATCACTGGTGTCCTGAGGACGGATGCATGCACCATCGCGAACGAGGGACTACAAGCCGTTCTAATACCAGACACGCCGCATTGCGAGGACCTCCATCATCATTTAGCCAGCGGTCTGCTTTTTGCAGCTTGCGAGGGCTCACTAGAAGCTAGGCATTCCTGGTTTCCACCTCTTACGATATTTGATGATGCAGGCAAGGCAGCGCAAGCTCCAGGGGCTATCACAATCATTGATCCCAAGGTGCGTTTACGTCCAGCAAAGCGCAACCTCGGCAGTCACGTTAACATCTACTATCAGAGTATGAAAGCAAACCGTCTTCGATTCGAAGGATTCTCTGGCCCGTTCGTCACGCACGGCATCGACATCATTGATGACCCCCATGGGGAGCCCGGCAAAGCGGTTTTTGTCTTTGCCGTCAACCATCGGCCAAACGAGGCCAAAGATCCGCTGGCGCCGAAAGCTGATTCGGTTATTGAGCTGTTCCACCATGTGATCGGAACGAACACCGCCCGGCATATCCGCACCATCAAACATGACTTGATACAAATGCCGAATGACATTCTGGCATTGTCTCCTTCATCTTTCCTGGTCACGAATGATCACTTCTACCGTGAAGGTTTTATGCGAGTCATAGAGGATATATACTCTGCCGCCACGTGGTCTAACACCATCTACGTGGAGTTCGAAACCAGCACGACCAATCAGGATGATACAGCCCAAGTCCAGGCAAACGTGGCTCTCACCGGGTTGCACAACAATAATGGCCTCGGACGGGGTAGGAAACCCGACGAAGTTGTACTCGTCAGCGCTGCGAGTGGCGAAGTCTATTTCGGCGAGCTCAAGAGAACTGTAGGCCAGGCCACCATTCAAATCACAGATGAGTTTCAGGCCGATTCTACATTGGACAACCCATTCTACTTTGTAGATCCATACGCCAATGGTACCTTTGATGCCAGCGGCTTCGTTCTCGCTGGCCTTTCAAAGGGCATTAACCTTGCTCACAATAGCAAACTTGTCGATGCTAGAGACGGAGTGATGGTATGGCACCTTCAGGATCGCTCTCCACACAGAACGGGAGGAGGCAAAAGTAGTTGGGAGGCAAAGCTGCTGCTCCATGACAATGCGGACTACATCAGAACCGCAAGTGCTGCAGTCCTCATTCCTGAGAACCCCGCCAAAAATAATGGTCAGCGGCAGGCCTGGCTCTTCGTCACTGGGTTCATGTCAAAAAGGATGCTCGCTGTGAAAATCCGGCTGTAGGGCCCAAATGGGAAGGTGGAAATCCATCGTGGGTGTGGCGGGTCGCATGGACGGATCCATGTCATCTGATGGAGGAATGGGGGGTTCTCACCACGCGGTTTCCAGGAACAGATGTTGACAAGTTGGACAGAGTACTCTAAAATTGAACACTAGCCCTGGATCCCTTTCCAGCCAGTAAAGGCGCTGCACCAGTAGCGTGACATGTTCCTCCCATCCTACACCACCAACGACTGGGATCGAGGGGCTTTCTCGGCCAAATACCCCTGCGCGCGACGCTAGGCTTAGAGAAGTTCGGGCCTTTCATCCCACGATGTAGGAGTAGGCTCACCAAGTGGGATCGGGGTGGTCAGCCCGGCTGTACCTCTGCCATGTGCCCATCGTACTTATTAATCTGCAAAGACCCGCGATGTAGAAACATTTCCTTGGTAATTTGTCGTTTCTTCGTCGATTTTACATTGAAAAATAATGAAGGCCTCTACTGTTTTAGCTTTTGCTCTAACTGGCGCCGCATTTGCGGCACCTGAAATATACGCGACCGACAAGAGCGAGCCATTCAAAGACTTGACAAACCTCAAATATAGCAACGACCTGCCCATTACCGAAGCTGATACCGCTGTTAAGCTCCGCGAGGCTGCAAACCCAGTCAAGGATAACCGCAACCTTCACTATAACGCTAAAAACAAGATGCCGATTGCGATGGTCGAGCCAGAACACCGTGAAGGCACAGTTGAGCGTCGTGAGGCTTCCAAGCCTTTCAAAGACAACCGCAACTTGCACTACAACCCCAACAAGATGCCCATCACCATGGCTTCACCCAAGCGCCGCAAAGCCACGTTCAAGCGTCGCGGAGCTCCCAAGCCTATCAAGGACAACCGCAACTTGCACTACAAAGTCAACAGCGAAATGCCTGTTACGGAGAGTTACTGAACGTTGTAGCGAGTGTCACAACCGTATTCCAGCTGTCAGTATGACCTATACAACAAGCTGCCTGGGCTCGCTAATGACCCGCGATAGATGTATGACATCTAAGTTTGTATATATATTCAAATTCGTTCAGTACATATATAATATATTTGCAATGTATATTTTGAACATGGCTTGAGACCGTTCGCGATTTGTGAACTGGCATAGCCACTGCTGTGTCGCGGCGGGTGGATACCTACTGGCCTCGGTCAGCAGACTCAGCACCAAGTTCGCCTATATGTAGGCAGTAGCCCAAAGCCGAGCCTTGGGAAATAGCGTCAAGGAAAATTAAGCTCGAATACGCGGAAATGTCGCATTTCAAGCCGCTTAGCAGGTTAGATACTATAACATCATATGAATTGCCCTTCAGCGCGGGCAATCGGTCCAACAGGGTGGCATGCCGCTGTACTGGTGAATAGTGGTGATTCTGCTGAGTGTCCGACAGGGCCATATAGCCACGATGCCTATCACTTCTGCGGGGTGTCCCGCGTACCGAGCTAGAGCCTCGGCAACTATCTCGATGCCCCAGGATTTATTGCAGCTTCAAAAGCCACCGCAACCATTCCCCGAATCCAGTTTTTGTTTTCTTTCTATCTTCCTAACACACACTTCTCCTTGCTTCAACGCTATCATGGCGCCGGACCCCAAACTTGAGCTCAGCCAGCATATCCCCTGGAGCGAACCCGCATGGTACTCTTCGCTTCGGTCTCCATACTACAACGAGAGTCATCGCAGACTGCGGGACAATGTACGCAAGTACATTGACGAAAACGTGCTCCCGTATTCCTTCGAATGGGAAGAGAAGGGAGAAGCACCAGTTGAGGCTTCTAAAGCTTGGCTGAAATCGGGCATTGGTCTGGACGACATACCAGTTCAGTATCGGCCAGCGAGCGTCCCTAGTTTATCTGGATTGCCTCCGAACCAGCTTGATGCATTCCACATGCTGATTATTGTGGATGAAACGTCAAGGATTGAAGGCGGTGTTGGTATTGCATTGGGAGGAGCGTCTTCCATCGGCGCACCACCGGTGATCCATTTTGGTACTGAAGAGCAAAAGTCCAAGTGGCTGCCGGGGCTTTTTACCAAAGAGACAAGCTTCTGTCTCGGAATTACGGAGCCAACAGGAGGTTCTGATGTTGCCCAATTGAGGACCACTGCTGAAAAGACTACTGATGGCAAATTTTACATTGTCAATGGTGTCAAGAAATGGATTACTGGCTCGCCATGGGCGAGCCACATGACGACGGCAGTGAGGACTGGCGGCGAAGGTGCGCAGGGCATATCTGTCATTGTGATACCGATGAATTTGCCCGGTATCACTGTCGACAAGATCCAGAACAGCGGACAAAATGCAGGAGGCGCATCCTTTGTGGACCTCGACAATGTCAAGGTCCCTGTCGAGAATCTGATTGGCAAAGAAAACCAAGGCTTCTCCATCATCATGCGCAATTTCAATCGCGAGCGTTTTCTCCTCGCCGTCCAATGCAATCGCAAGAGCCGCACATGCTTGGCCCTAGCATTCCAGTATGCCATGCAGAGAGAAACTTTTGGAAAACCTTTGATGCAGTACCAAGTTATCAGGAGAAAGCTTACCGAGGTGGCGCACCGAGTCGAAGCGCATTGGGCATGGATGGAGCAGCTGGCATATCATATTGGAACCTCGCCCGAGGGATGGCAGAGCCCGGATGTCGCAGGTCGCCTTGCCCTGCTCAAAGTCCAGGGAGGTCAGATGGTGGAGCTCGCCGCCCGCGAAGCGCAGCAGATTTTTGGCGGTGCCGGATATCAGAGGAGCGGGCCAGGAGCCACCGTGGAACAGATCAGTCGCGACCTGCGCATGCTAGTAAGTTGCGTGCGAAAAAGACACCATGGGCTAGAGATTACCACTAACCTTTTACTGTAGGTGGTCGGCGGCGGCAGCGAAGAAATCATGGCCGACTTGGCCATGCGGCAGGAGCTCATGATGGCCAAAGCAAAACTGAAACTATAGTACCTTTTCATACAAGAAGACAACAAAAGATCCGAGGAGCCAGTCCACATCGGCGATTTTCCTGTTTTCGATCTGTTACCCAATGTACCATATAATAATGTTCTCGAGATGGTACATCCTATGCAGCTCTCGTCCAGTAATAAAGTTTAGAAATCACGAAATTTTACATTTTCCTTTGGTTTTTATGGCACTTCCGCCACCTTCGTCGTTTCACCCCGTAAAGGAAGACGCGAGGCGAATCACGCGGCACTCATTTAGGAAATACCACAATAGGTAGTAGAGATAATGCATCATTGTCCCTATTTCCTCCGCCGATGACACATTGTTATAGCATGCTTGCTCCTAGTGTCAAAGTCTGTTCCTCAGGGACCTAATATTTGGCCACATAGACTAGCGTTGATGCGCCCAGACTCCTTCGCTCTGGGGTTCATTGACCTCGTGTCCGCTAATAAGCTTTCGTTATAGAGCCCTTAAAAAACGCCCGTCTGCTTGGTGCGAGAGTTCCCCATCGAAAGCGTGGTAAAATTGCCAGAAATTTTTATACTTACGGCCGAAGAATGCGCTAACTAACTTGCGCTAGACGCTTAGGCCTATGCCGACTACCAAGATCGTAAAAACCTATCTTTGTAGCTTGCGTCTCGCAGTCTAGAATGTGACACCATGAGCCATTGTCTGTTTCCTGCGGGGGGTCTTTCAGGTATAAATAGGCTGGATGGCAAGCTCGTCCCTCTCGTTAGAGTATTATCAGTCCAAGCAAATCACCCTCAAGCAAACACCAGACTCAACACCGCATCTTTCAACAGTGCGGTTCTTCAACATGAAGTTCTCCACCAGCGCTATCCTCTGCCTCGCCACCACTGGTGCTTATGCCGCTGCCATTAATCCCAGAGATCTGGATTCTGTGAAGCAGGTCCTCGCCGCTGTTCAGAGCGCCATTGATGCGGTCACCAGTGCTGCCCAGGTATTTGACGGAAACATCCAGCCGGTCGTCGACGAGTCAAACAAGCTCATCGACACCATGAAGACTTGCACCGACAAAGTCAAGGCTGATGCCGAACTTTCCATGACCGAGGCCATGAGACTCTTCCCACCTGTCAAGGAGCTTCAAAAGCACGCTGAGTCTCTCAGTGTTGAGTTACAGAGCCGCATCCGCACCATTGAGCAAGCCAAGGGTTGCGCCATCAGCCGTACGCAACTCGACAAAATCGCTACAGATTCCAAGTCTCTCATGGATGCCCTTGTTTCTAAGGTCCCCGGTATTGGTCGCGGTCTGGCCGAGAGCCAGGTAGACAATATTAACGCCATTCTTAAGGATACCCAGGCCAGCTTTGCTGCGGACAAGTGCGTTGATGCTTAAGCGGTAACTAGCAATGCCAGCTAGCATTGAGATTACAAGTTTTCTAACTATCGATCGCGAATTGCAAGGCGCGTATAATATATATAGATATATATATAATAAAGATATTGAAGTCATAACCGCTCCGCCAATCAAGACAGACTAGGATTCTTTTTTTAAACAAGCTCTTAATCGCTCGGCGATAGCATATGCACCGCCTCCGTTTCCAAACATGGCCTGCACATCCTGCACAAGAAGCTCCGGTTTTTCGTATGCAGCAAAGTGGCCACCTTCTTCGTGGCGTTTCTGAAATACAACAGGGCCAAGTGCATTACAGAAAGATAGAGGTATTGGGGAAATGTCTCTGGGAAACGATGAGATACCAAGCGGTACGGGAATATACCCCATGGCCTTTCTTGCATCCGCATTCTTTGCGTGCCTGGCCTCATAGTAAATCTGAGCGCTTGCTGCCGGGCCTGCCCTCGAGAATTGATAAACAGACACCCATGTCAGGATTTCGTCGTCTGTCCACGGGTATTTATCTGTCCAATCTTGAAGTTTCTCGTATATCCATGCCAACAAGCCAACGGGGGAGTCAGCGAGGGAGTAGCCGATGGTCAAGGGCTTGGTGCTCTGCTCAGCCAGATAGCCAGACCCTTCTTTCAAATACCAGCCGAATCGTGACAGACCATCCGTCTCCTGTTTTGTGAACCAGCCCAGTAGCTTGTACAGACCGAACCAACCAGTCGTTGCGACTGAAGGTTGGATCATCTGCATGTTGACATGTGATGCCAAACAGTGGTCAGGAAACTGTGCGCCAACAGACCGTGTTATAAAAAACCCCCAGTCACCGCCTTGAGTGACTACAAAAAAAAATTTCGATTAGCGGTTATCAACATTTGGATTGGAGTAAAGGCTACTTACTATATTTGTTGTAGCCGAGATTCAGCATGACTTTGTGCATTGCCTCAGCATATTGAGACACACTAAACCCTTCGCCGGCGATTTTGTCGGAGAAACCATAATTCGGCAATGATGGAGCGACAACATGAAAAGACGGTCCGCTATTGGGGTCTGTCAAGAGCGGCAATATTTTAATAACTTCGAGAAAGCTTCCCGGCCCTGTACCTCAAGTTAGTAGTGTGGGAAATAACGTGTCCATGACAGTGAGACAAACAGCCATGGCAGAACAACAGAGGGATGCTGTCTTCCTGGCTACCACGTTGATGTATAAAATGAATATCGAGGTCTCCGAACCCGTCCACACAGACGGTTGTGGTGAAATGAGGCAATTTGTTCAGCTTCGCTTCTTGTGCCCGCCAATCGAAGCCATTCCGCCAGTACTCGGTAAGTCGCTTTATTTCGGATCGAGATGCACCATATTTAGCAATATCTGAAAAGTCAACCTCCTCAGGAAAAGTCGCAAGATCCAGCTTCTTTTGTAATATCTCCAGGCTCCGTTGTGGAATCGCGATTTTGAAAGGTTGGATGTTGTGCACCATTATAGCGAGTCAGCCTATTACTATGGGAAGGATTAATCAGGCGAACAATTTTGGCTCAATTTCGATGCGGTAATTGATTGATGCAAAACGCGAATTCCAGCAGCAGACCATTCTGTTTTTATTAAGCTAGTTAGTAGCTGCATAGACAAGAGTCGGACTTTATTAAATGACACCGTTGGGCCGCTGGTTGCGCCTCGGCATGTTGCTTTTTTCCCGCTCCGTCGGTCACTCGCGGCGCGCCCCAGGCCGTCAAGCAGGAACTCGGCATAGTAAAGTGATAGCTCTCCGCATTTCCCTACAGGCTTTAACTTATCTGTACTCCTGCCTTCCTGCTCGGCTACTACTGGATTTTTTTACGCTAGGTGACGGAGGAAGACAGGGGCAGTGCATTACTGTTGGACCGCGACTGGTGGGATGCTCAGCTCGCTGCGACTGGCTGGCCATATTGATTAGTTACCACACTGCACTTGATGAACACTACCATTCCGTAGCAGCCCATTTCCACCCTCTTGGAACCCACTAGCGCCGCACGAACAGAGTTTACTCTGATAGGACGCATAACTGATGCAATCTGGCATTTTATTGCCCATGGTGAACATTTTCTATTAATGGAAAGGGCCGAACAGTGAATGTCTCCGAATGCATGGGTGAGAAGGATCTTACTGCCAGTTTGTCAAGTCCCCAGAGTAAGCAAATCCACCCATCAATCGGCGAAATGCTACACGAGGCATAGCGGCCGGCGGCGGCGGTGACTTTCATGTCAGAGCATTCTTCGCTCTTGGAGATTTAGCTATAAAAGGATCCAAAAAGCCAATCTTTTGTGATGTTTGCATTTTCTGCGCCATCCTCATTTGCTACATTGTTCAGAATCGCGACGGTCCGCTTCCACATCACGTACGATGTTCCGAGGTGGAGTAGCAGAAACCGCTTCATATGGCGGCAGCAAGGAATTCAACACATTGTTTTTCCTTCTGTTCAAGATTCTTGCTCTTATGGGCATTTTTCAAACCGCTTCCGCCGAGGATCCTGGAAGTGAAAGCATCCAAGCCAACTGCGATCGCTATCCAAAGGCGCAGTATGATATCCTCATTTATGGCTGCACAACTGCTGGCCTCGTCGCGGGTATTCAGGTGCACCGCATGAACCGAACCTTCGCGCTTGTTTGCCCTGAGGAACACCTAGGTGGAATGACAACCTCTGGTCTAGGCTGGACCGACTCCAAACACGGCAGTGCAATCGGAGGCATTGCAAGAGAATTTTACGGAAAGATTTATTCCTACTACCAGTCCAATAGTGCTTGGACCAAGGAGACGAGACAGCACTATAAAAATCGCGGAATCACTGCTCAGCCTGGGCCGGCAATTGACGAACAAGGCAAAGTGCAATGGACATTCGAACCACATGTTGCCGAGAAAATCTTGGAGGACTGGATGAAGGCCGGAAAAATCGAGATCCATCGCGGCGACCCCCTGGATCGCTCAAAAGGTAGCGTGACCCTGAAGGGTAACCACATCACCTCCTTCACCACAAAATCTGGCAAAAAGTGGGGGGCATCAATGTTTATTGATGCTAGCTACGAGGGAGATTTGATGGCTGCTTCAGGGATTCCCTTCAGAATCGGAAGCGAAGGTCGGGGCGACTTTGGAGAGTCCCTCGCTGGAATCCAAATGCAAGAGAAGTCGTCCTACTGGAAATTGAACCCATATGTCAAAGTAGAAGACTCAAGCAGTGGACTTCTGCGAGGAATTGAACGGGTCATTACAGCTAGCCACAAGAAGAACGGTGCCTCAGATGTCGGTCGTCTACAACCGTTTAATTATCGTGTTAGTCTCACCCAGCAAAAAGATAACCAGATTCGCTTCTTCAAACCAGACGGCTACGATGAGCGAGATCATGAGTTACTGCTTCGTTTTGTTGAGGCTAGCAATCACACGGAATTCTTCACGCAGCAACTGATGCCCAATCTCAAAACGGACTCAAATTCGAAAGACGCCGTGAGCACAGATTTAATGGGCGGAAACTACAATCACGACAAAGGTACAACATATTTGGATGTATCTGATACCGAACGCACCGCCATTGTGCAGAAGCACAAGGTCTATACCCAAGGCTTCTTCTGGACACTGGCAAACCACCCTCGGGTGCCCATCTCCATACGTGATTCCGTTGGAGGATTTGGGTATGCAAAAGACGAATGGGTAAGCAACAACAATTGGCCATATGAACTATATGTTCGAGAAGGAAGGCGCATGAAGGCGGCGTATACGATGACGCAGAGCGACGTTCAAAATCCCAAAAACCTGGATGACAGCATAGTCGGCCTCGGCTCTTATACACTTGACGTGCATGAAGTGGAGAGACTGGTCATTGACAACGAAATCTACAATGAAGGGCTTGTTCACACGCCGATCGCCAAACCTTTTCCCATCTGGTATAGCAGTCTTGTCCCGGAAATAGGAGGAATAAGCAACTTTGTCAATCCGATTACCATGGGCAGCACACATGTTGCCTTTGCGAGCCTGAGGATGGAGCCGACTTACATGATCATGGCACAGAGCGGAGCGACCGCCGCTGTGCATGCGCTGGAGCAGTGCGTCGCTGTGCAGGATGTGGACCGAAAAAGATTGAGCAAGAAATTGAATCAAGATCATCAACAGCTTAGTTGGTAGATCGTCCCTGAGACTTTTCCTGCAGCAGTGACGTCTACAATGGGATACTACATCACGCTGACAATGGGTGCACTATAGAGCACGCGATACATTTTAGTAGTATTGTTTAGTCTGTACCAATTGCGTTTATATTGGTAATTCTCTTGAATGTAAATCTGTCTTTCTCGCCTCAGCCAAGTAAATCAATGCAATTTATGAAAATCTCCCCACTGCGTAGGTTTCCCGCCTCGGGGCTCTCTAGACTCTGCGAGATGACACTTGCCGCTCCGCTAGTTTCTTATATGTTACAGCAGAAGCCGCTCTGGCTTTCTTTCCCCATATAAGAAGCACCGCAGGCAGAAGGAGAATCAAGAAGCAGAAGCACGCAATCACAATGTTGACGTTACGAACCCCCATTTTGTCTATCCAAGGCGTGAGACCAAATAGAATGCCAATGGAAGCGGCATTACGCACGAATACAACTCCGACCATGGCGGAGCCGAGGATCTGTGACGCAGGTGGAAAAATTAGAAAGATGAGAGAAGAATTATTGACAAACTTACTTACCTCGTGATAACTATCCATCGCGTAAGATAAAGCTGCATCATTGATGACATTCAAGCCGAAGCCGAACAAACCCAGTCCGATTGCGATCAAGGGCCAAGGGCCACCCTGCAACGCAAATTAATAATCAGTTCCATACCACGTTTCAAGCCAAATAGCGTCACTCACATAGCTTATGGTGAGTCCGGCCATTAAGACACCCCCTGGGGATACGATTGCCATAGGCAGTGCTAACCAAAGGCGCATCTCGGGCTCATATATGCCGCGGTTGCGCTTTGAGAGCCAGAGGACCAGAAAGTCGTTCCCGTAGCCTCCAAAGGCCAGAGCTGGAACCGAGGTCACGAATAGGGAAAGATTCATTAGTCCGACGGAAGAGGCAGAGAAGTTGTATGGCGGCTCAAAGAGATATACCGACATGACGGATGTAATGACTGCGAGTGCGATAGAGAGAGTCCCAAATGTGACCGCGGCGTATGCTATTGCGGCAAACTTGAATAGCGGAACTAAAGGTCGATAAAAGTCTTTCCAAATTGAGCCTTCTGTTCTGGTAATCAATGCAAGTCGCTGACGATAGGTCTTTCGGTGGGGGGTCTCGCTGTGGTGGCAATCTTGGGCATCATTCGCGAATTCGGCAAGGTGCGTGCTCATTTGCCCTGAAGACGTGGCGGTTGCGTGATATGGGGTTGCGATCGAGTATTTTGATTCTTCGAAAAAAAAGATAACCAGAAGAAGGTTAATAGCAAAAAGCAAAACGCACCACCACCACATCCATCTCCAGCCTTGGCCATCGACGACATAACCAGAAGCCACAGGTCCAAGCGTGCCGCCAGTGGCTTGGGCAAATAGGAACCATCCATTCATAGCTGCATGCTGGTGAACAAAATAAATGTCCGCAATTGTGATTTGCGCAATAATTTCGCTGATGGCACCGCCCAGGCCGGAGAGAAGATTACTCGTAATCATGTCGGCCTCATTTCGCGTCAAGGCAAACAGAATACACGAGCCCAGTTGCACGATAGAACTGAATATGTATACAGGCCGTCTACCGTACTTGTATACGAAGGGGATGAAGAAGATGCAGCCGCAAGCCAGGCCTAGGTAGTTGTATGCCACAGTAGCATTCAAGAAGTCGACTGTGACATGTAGCTCCTCTCTATAGGCTTTCCAGGCTGCACCGCCGATGTCCAACTCAACAAAGGTAAGAAACACGTAGAAATTGACGAGCGTGAAGTGGATCGTCTTTCTTCGAGGCGACCAGTTTAAAGGGTCGTCTGGGTCTGCGGTCGGGGTCGGATGCAGTCTTGGCGATGAGGTAGACCGGCCAGCTTTGCGATTTGGAATGGTCAGCATTTGTTCATTTGCACAGCCACTATATTACACAGAGACACAGGCGGTATACTTACATTCCTCTAGTATGATGGTTCCAGGGGCCCAAAATGCCTGGCCCTCGTCAACGGTCGGTTCTGAGTGATGCATGGTGATACACTAGAGCAATTCGTGCTCGGGCTATGCTGTGCTGCGCTGAGTTTTGACAGATTGAACAACTCTTAGCTTACTTGCTAAAAAGCAGATGCAATGCGAGCATTACTGCGACCGTCTGCTGGCTTCAGCTTTATTTATCTAAAAAGCCCAACGTACGCGAGCCGGCGCCACAAAACGAAGGGGCCGCAGGCCAGTCGTATCACTACACTTGAACATCACAACGATGAGCGGAAGATTGTTTAACCGACATGTAATATTGAGGGGGATAAGGCTTTGATCCGAGACATTGCGACGCAGGGCTGGTGGATGAGCTGAGCTGTGTGGCTGGGAGTTTGGGAGTGTGGTTGGTAGCCGGATGAAGGATCCTCGAAACGCCACAAATAGTGAATGTGATCTCTCCAGTCATTTCCCTGTCACCGAGCAAATTTGAAGATGGGCGGACCCCAGCATGTCGTCTACCGATGAAGGATTCTGTGAGTCCTGTGAATGTATCGGTCTACAGCTATCTAGCAGGATGTGCCGTCTGCTGTCCAGGTCCGAAGAGTGGCATGCCATCGAAGTACGCGTCGCAACGAGACGGACTGCCGCATAGTTCGCTGTCTTTTACCTCGTAGCAAGGTCAGATGGGTCCAACCTTAGTTCCGCTGCAGCTGGTCAGACGACGTTGCCATGTTTGCCAAAGGGCGGGCGCCTACAAAGGCATCCCAACGTTCATAAATGTACATAACGACCATCTCAACTCTGTTTCAATACCCTAGCACAAAATGAGCCAGAATGGCTCAAGGAGAGTACTATTGCCTATTTACAGCCTACGGAGCGATATTTATGTGATCAAATAGGTGTGTGGACAGGTTTGATAATCTAGCGCTCGGCGAGGACAGTGAAACAGACTTCTGCCCCAGCGCTCTCGCCTACAGAACTATCTTGATCACTGCATGTCGGCTATATAGTCATGCGTATCCTACAGCGCTGCGATCGAGGAAGGAAGCAACATGGTAAATATCTGAAGTCATTTTCTACGGGTCGATCTTGACGCTGCCGCAAAACAGGGTCGGTCAGATCCGTAAGGAGAGAAAGCTCGATAGGTCATAGAAGCAACATTTGTTAGTGGGTGGCTTCTGCTGGTCTTTCGCCTGTTTAGGAACTTCCGGGGTAAATAGCACATGAAAGCCCTGTAGATAAGGGGATACTTTTGCGGATAGGTAGGTACCTACCTTACCTACCTACCTGCATACCTGCATACCTATTTACCTTCCAGGTACCTAGGTACCTTAGGCATAGTACCTAGGCCTACCTACGCGGGATAGGGGTGTTTTCCAAGAGCCTCTCCGGGACCTCTCCGTTTGCACATCTGCCAGACACATCTTGCCAGGTAATCGGACCGTCAAATATCTCCCAGCACCCCTACAAAACCTTTTGAACCCTGAAAAACATGTTGGGCAGTTTTTTTAATAACAATATGCGTCTGGCAGATGCTGAAATAGAAACCCTACCACTGGGGCTCGCAGAAAACAAGAACTCTCCTGGGCTTGTAGGCACCTACCTACAGTGGGGCGACATGTATTCTGTACGGTTTAGCGCATATCATTGGTGTAGAGCGTACTGGATTTATGTCAGAGCATTGTAGTAGGTACGTAAGGTGGCTATTATTTAGGCAGCTAGGGAAATCGCTCTGCCACACAGAACTCCGTCTCAGCATCCAAACACCCAAAGAATAAAATCATCCATCGTCAGATTGCTGGCTGCAACTTTCTGTTTAACCGTATCTAGTCGCTTCCGGCGCCTGTAGCCCTCCAGCGACCAAGCCACAGCACTGCCACGTCGCCGCTATGGTGGTTGGGTGGGTGGGCAGCCGGGATCATGAAAAATGCCCTTCGGCGGAAACCTCGATGGGTTTAGTCCAGGCCCGCTCAACCCACAAGGCTGGACGCTGTCTACGTCACGAGTAAGCCTCGCGTTCCTGACTTCTGTTGCGACACGTCTGATGGAAAGGAATAAAAGGCCTGTCGGTGGCACTATTATTTGGGGGCAAGACTCGACACGCTGGTTCGCTCTCATTCCGCCCTGCTAAGCGCTTGCTATATCGATCCACGACGCCTGTTCCATCCACGGCTCACCTACCACCATGCCCTGTGCCAGATCGGAAGGATCACCAGCCCTCAGCATTGCCCTCGCCGGGTCGAGCAAGCACGTTTTTCAAGCTGGTGAGACCATCATTGGCAAGGTTGTCCGTCGTCAGCATATTGTCGCACCCGAGTGTCAAGTCACCATCCAGCTCCTCGGTCGCGCCAAAACCAAGATTGTCGTCACTCGCAGTAATGCCAACGGCGGCACACGGCACGAAACCTATCGCAGCCGCTACAACTTCTTCGGCTACTATGCGCCCGAGACATCGCAAGTTATCTATTCTGGGCCGCTGCATGTTGCTGCCGAACAAGCCGACGCGGCCGAGTTTCCCTTCGCCGTAACGATACCTCAACACCCATCCACGCAGCTCTCACGCGAGGCCGACCGAAACAGCTTCCTGCCAACGGATGCTGCCTCAGTCGCCACACAACTGCTGCCGCCCTCATACGCATCATATCATCGCCATAAAGAAGGTTATGTAGAATACTGGCTCGAGGCACAGTTAAATCCTGGTCCCGGAACAAACAACAAAGCCGTCACCGCGGCCCAATCCACCCAACCTATTCTTCTAGGAGCACCGCGTACCCTGGAGCCCGTACCCAAGATGGTGAAAACCTTCGCTTCGCCGGCGCATTCAATCACGTCCTACAAGCTTATTCACGGAATGGAAGAAGTCGAACTTACATTCAAGCAAAAGAGCAAGCAGTTCTTTCACACATCCAGCGTCCCATCTCTATCCTACTCTATACGCATGGGCCTTCCCGTCGTAATGCAGCTTCAGGCCCATGATACCATCCCCCTCACTCTGCGTTTGTCGCCCACCGCAGCTGGAACCAGCGACGACGTGCGCAAAACAACCCAGAAAGCTACCGTAAACCAGATTACAGTACACCTCAAGAATTACACCGTCATTCGTGCGGGTGAGCATTTTTTCGGTGATGCGCGCGAGGCTAGCATGTCCGACACCATAGACCTCCACTTCGACAAGGCTTTGAAATCACTGCCAGCTCCAGTGATCATCGACATTGGCCTGGACGGCGAGCCCATTGATCTTGGGGCCTTGTTTGATATTCGCCTGTCCGAACTAGGCCTCTGCAGCGGTAATGAAAAGCTGGCGACCAACTGGTTCGCACCGCCTATCACGCCCAGCTTTACGACCTATAATATGAAAGCCACTCACGCTCTGAAAGTCGTCATCAGTATCACGATCTGTGGCAAGGAATACTCCGATACCTTTAAGTTCGAGTCCCAAATTATGCCCCCCCCTGCGGTCGCCCCAAAACCCCAGGCTGGACCTAGCAGCGGCGCTCGACTCGAAGTTGGACTCGCGCCGCCGTCGTTTGCTGAAGCTATGCAGGAGGCTGCGGGCGCAGAGGACTGTCCGCCCGATTACAAGTCAGGGGCAGAGCCGCAGATGGTAGAGGAGGGGAAGGCCTAGCCTCTAATTGGCCGTTTGAGTAAAAAGGGTTTAACTTACAATAATATGAAATATCTTTTCAGAGACAGATGGTCATCTCTCGTACTTTCGGACAAAATTACCATCACATGTAGTTTTATACACTTTCAGAAGCCCGAGATAACTTTCGGCCAACGCGCGTCGAACCAAAGGGCCGAAATTGTCACCGCCACCTGCCTGGTCCAACAGAAATTCCAGGGTGTTTCAAAGGCCTAAAAAGTAGGAGACAGCAAGAAAAGAAGGAGGGGGCCGATCGGCTTTTCAATTGCTTTTTCCTCACGCAATCTTGTTTTTTTTTGACTGACTCTCCGCCTGTTTCGGGCCCCGCTTGCGATGAAACAAGATCGAGGCACGTGGCACCACTGGCGAGCAGAAATAATGAAAGAAAACAAGTGGCAAATCGTACCAGTCAAAACGGTGACGGTGGGTGGCTAAAGCGTGCTCATGTGATAGATCCTTAAGATTTGACCAGGCATATGAACTCGATAGTGTTCAAACCGACCGCAGCTTAACTTCACAACCGAACTTAAGGCATATAACAACCTGTCCACATCATCATCGTCAGGCGAAAACACGTCAAATATCGGCATTTTGTTTCTGCATTTCTTCTAAACTGATTCGTGCCATGTGATTGTGCGCAGCTGCAATGAACCAGCCGACACGGGCCGCTGATCCGGCTCTCGTTCTCTTCCAGGCGATCGCCAGCAAGCGGCGCAGAAACAGCTTAGCGCTCCCCGCATTATGCATTGTTTCGGAGCCATGGTCGGTGAAATATATTGTTCTGCGGGGCTAACATTTCGCCCTTGGGTCTTTCAATACATCAAGGTGAAGGGAGAAAAAGTAAGAGAAGTGAAGTGGTTGCCATAAAAGGAAGGTGACGGCGTAATGATGCCAGGTATCACATGGTTATTTCGATGAAGCCAATCGACTCTCCATGATTTAGTCATGGGTTGTGATGACAGCTAGTGCTGCGACTTGAACTGTAGCTTCGCTTTGCAACTCCTGTGGGTGACATCGTCGACTTGCCCCACTAGCAGAAGGGTAGCGTTAGACAATTGATCTTCTCCCCACTGACGTGGTCGAAGAAGGAGAAAAGGAATACTTCCAAAAGATTAGAGATAACCTATTCTAAATCTACCTAGGTACCTGTGGCGTAGAAAAGTACTAGCCCAGTACACGCCTGGTCTAAGAAACCCGCTGGTAAATTTTGTACTTTTAGGTAGAGGAACGCAACGGAGCTCGCGACCTCTGTCTGACCTCCTGCGACACTGTCAAAGGGATACCACGAATGGCCCGCTGCGCTGGGCGCGCGCGTGGTGCTTCCAGCCGGCACACGGGTGTGAGACTTTACTCCTCGCACAAGGGGTTTATATAGCGCATGAATAACCTGTTTCCAAAATTACTTCTCGTGTCTCTCATGCTGAACTGCACTTATCCATCATGGCTACTCTGGTATGTAAGCAAAGGGTAAGAAAATGTCAAGAACAAAACACTTACACTGCAGCAGACAATTGCTTTGGCGGCGGCTTTCGTGCTGCTGGGACGCGCTTTTGCTTCAGATGCAAGAATCGATAGAACTTTACGCCAATATAATATTGGACATCCAGGCTCAGCCGAAATTCGAGATGACGACTTGAGTGGCGTCTCTGTGTACAACACCGCTTTCCCTGGCGTCTCTTGGGACTTGCACAACTGGCGTCTGACGAGCTCTGTGCTAGACCAGGGACACTACCAATCACGCGGCTCCGTTGCAAACGGATATATTGGGCTCAACTCGGCAGGTACTGGTCCCTTCTTCGAGGTAGATGTTCCCGTTAATGGCGACAATCTCAATGGATGGCCGCTCTTTTCTCGTCGCCAGACCTTTGCTGGTGTGTCGGGCTTCTGGGATGTTCAAAATGGAGGTGAAAGTTTCATCTCGGGTATTCCACATTGGGGCGGAATTGTGCTCGACCTCGCGAACGGCACATATCTCGACGCAGGGGTGGACGGCGCTACAATTTCTGATTATACTACCACGTTTGACTTTAAGGCCGGCGTTTTGTCGTGGAACTACAAATGGTCACCCAAGAACCATACAGCCACATTCAAGATCCAATTTCAAGTATTTGCTCACAAGCTGGATGTCAATGTCGCCGTGGTGCGCATGCTCATCGAACCTTCCGCAGACGTGAGCGCGGCCATCGTCAATGTCCTCGAAGGCGCTTGCGCTGTTCGATCGACTTTTCTCGAGTCTGGGTCCGATAAAAATTTTATTTACTCAGCCGTTCATCCTCTTGGGCTTTCCGACACCACAGCCTACGTTTTTACGACACTCAGCTTTAGCCCCAGCCGTGACGCTGGACCACTACAACTTACCCACGAGGAGCCATACATTCGAACTAACGATTCGAGTATCGGGGCCAGATATAATGTCAAATTGACAGCTAATAGGCGCATGGAAGTTACCAAATTTGTCGGAATTGCATCAACAGACGCCTTCCAGAACCCGAAAGATCGTGCGAAAACTGCAGCCGACCAAGCTGCTAAACAAGGTTTCGATAGCCTTTTTCAATCCCACGTTTCGGAATGGGCGCAAGTGATGCCTGATCAATTTGTTGACGACTTTCGTCTAAAGAATGGCAGTCTGCCAGACGATGCGTCCACTATCGACAACTCAATAATGGCCGTTGTGAGCCCTTTCTATCTACTTCAGAATACCGTTGGAGAGAATGCTATCGCCAAATCGTCCGGTAACACTCTCAATCAAAACAGCATTTCTGTCGGCGGACTGGGGTCCGAGACGTACGCTGGCTTGATATTCTGGGATGCCGAAACATGGATGCAGCCTGGCCTAGTGGCCACATTCCCCGCCGCCGCCAAGACGATCGCCAGCTACAGAGTAGCCCGCTATGAGCAAGCGAAAAGGAATGCACAGATGGGAAGCGGTACCTCTAAGAGCGGAATTACTATGCCTGAGAATGCAGCTTTGTACTCATGGACCAGTGGTCGTTTTGGAAATTGCACCGGCACAGGAGCTTGCTGGGACTACGAATACCACCTCAACGGGGACATTGGCCTGGCGTTGATCAATCAATGGGTCGCCTCTGGTGACGACGCAACCTTCAAGGACAAATATTTTCCACTCTACGATTCCATTGCAACAGGGTTTGCTAGTATTTTGCAGCCAAATGGAAGCAACTGGACACTCACCGATATGACTGATCCTGACGAATATGCAAACCATATCGATGCTGGCGGATACACTATGCCGCTGATTTCTCAGACCCTCCGCTACGCCAACCAATTTAGGCAGCACTTTGGCCTCGCTCCTGATGCGAAATGGGCGAAAATGGCCGACAATATTGTATTTCTGCGGGACAATAACATCACACTCGAATATACCACTATGAATGACAACGTTGTGGTCAAGCAAGCCGATGTCGTTTTAGACACATACCCGCTGCATTACACTCACAATTATGGACCTGAGGACTCTTTAAACGACTTGAATTATGTGAGTATCTCATTTTCCAAACATGAAAATCGGCAGAGGCTAACCTCTAGCTCTAGTATGCGGCGAAGCAATCCGCGGATGGTCCTGCAATGACGTGGGCGATATTTTCTATTGTGGCCAATGAAGTCTCTCTTTCTGGATGCTCCGCGCACACTTATGCACGATACTCATTCTCTCCTTACGCTAGAAGCCCCTTCTATCAGCTATCTGAGCAGATAATCGATAATCCAAACGCCAACGGGGGCACTCACCCTGGATTCCCGTTCTTGACTGGTCATGGTGGCGCGAACCAAGTCACCTTGTTTGGCTACTTGGGATTGAGATACCTTCCTGACGACAAGCTCCATGTGGATCCGAGCCTGCCGCCGCAGATTTCGCAACTAAAGTATCGGATATTTTATTGGCGTGGTTGGCCCATTACGGCGTCCTCTACTTATGACCATACAACGTTGGCCCGGGCCACCAAGATCAAGCCCCTCGATACAGCCGACCAACGATTCAGACTCGCGCCCATTCCCGTCCATGCTGGCTCAGCGCGCGGCAAACAATACATGCTTTCCGTTGACGGTAGTTCTATTACCATTCCTAATAGAAAAATTGGCAGCGTGAAAACTGTAAATGGCAACATTGCTCAGTGCCAACCGGTGGCTTCGAGTCAAGGCATTGTCCCAGGCCAGTTCCCTGAAGGCGCTGTTGACGGAGCCCTGTCTACTAAATGGCAGCCTGCATATTCCGCAGAGTTGAGTTCCATCACTGTTATGGTCTCTGAAGGCGACCGAGGGAAGAATATTACAGGCTGCTCTCTTGACTGGGCGCAATCGCCACCAGACAGCTTCACCGTGACATTCCATGACGAAGCAGCCACAGCCCGAAGCAGCGAGAATAGCCAGCATTTCACGGTGCAGATTTCCTCGCCGTATGGACAAGGCATTCGTCCTGCCGGTCTGCATATCCCGCAAAGTAATACCACTGAAGTCACGTTCAAGACGGCGATTCCAGCTTCGAGGTTTGCCACGCTGTTCATACAGGGCAATCAAGATCAAAGCCGTGTAGGCGCTACCGTCTCTGAGTGGGCTATCTTAACAAGTGATCGATAATTCTCCAACTGCTTTCTATTTTGAGACTTTTTTAATAAATATTAATTTCGACCCTCTGTCAACAGTAACATGAGTCGCAGGTATCTTGGGTCTGCTATGTCGAATAGACGTGGAGTCTGGCGCTGGGCTCTTGGAAGCTAGCAGATCCTTGGTCTACCCTGGCCATCCATTGCGCTGTAGTGCCTGGTGCTCGTGTAGTTAGCGAGAGAGCACTATACTAGCCCCCAGGTTTAACCGTGGCTGGCCATGCTGGCATGTAGCTAATTCCGATGCCGTTATTGGGATAGTCTAGATGTTGGTCAAGGCAGGTAGTTCCCTACTGGCACTACTCAGCTTTAAGCGCTATCGCTATTCAGTAGCAGCTCAAGCAAACCACTAAGCATGGACCAAGGGAGTAGTGATGACGCCAAAGTATGAAAAAGAGGAGCGCTTAAGTGCCAGCGCGCACCAATACTAAACGACCACAAACTCACTTTTTGTCTGCCATTATTGCCCATCATTTCGCCAGACATCAAAAATTGTAGTGACTTTCTAAAAGTTGTCCAAACACAGCTGGCAATATCGCCGCCCTTCCGGAGGCTGAACAAAGCCGATGCTAAGTACCAAGGAAAGTTTTCCCGCATGCAAAGCCGAACTAGGGAAGGCTTAAGAAAAGTTGGTGCAATAACAGCTTCACGCTACGCTACCAATTGGTTCTATCGCCCGAAGTTGGTCTTGCGTTACGACTCTGTGAGCTTGCTGCCTTGGGCTGTACGATGATCTGATGCGCAATTCCATGTCCACTATTACGCCAGACTTGGTGGGCCACACTATACAGAAAAGCCGACGGCAGACGAAAGGCGAGCGATTAATGCCGGCCGAGAAATTATTACCAAGGCACGCTGGCACCTGGCCGTTATCTCCAGCTACGGGTCGGCTTTCGGAATAAGACGAATCCAAGTGGCTCTAGGTTCTATGACGATAGTAATTTGATGTACACGCCGCAGGCATTACTAACCGAACGGGACTTCTGTAGACTGGAGCTATACGATCGCCAATGAGATGCCCTTTCCAGCTGTACACCTGCCCGTTTAGGTTAGGGGAAATAAAATGAATGGATGCGAGGTTACAACGTCGCAACACCAGTGCCCAGTGAGTAAAGTATTCGGCTTAAGGCAATACCACCTCGGAAGCAATGTGCCCGCGGGACACAGAGACGAAAACCGGACTATTGAAGGACATATAAAAATGCATTTGGGCCGCATGCTGGGAGCACATCTCTATCATCTTCAACAATTACATCTCCTGCCAGGTTTCACCAAAGATGCGTTTCACCACAGTCGTTGCCGTGGCAGTGGCTGCCCTCTCAGGAGGAGTTGCTGCTGACAAAGTTGCCGAATTCAAGAAGCATTTGGCCAAATACCTTCACCAAGACGAAGGCACTGGCTATACTACCTCTGGGAAGAGGGAAGAACAGTTTCAGAATGTCACCAAGCCGCGTTTCCTGAACAACAAGACCAAGAAGTTTGCTGTGGATGGTGCAAATCTCCCCGAGATTCATTTCGACGTGGGTGAATCCTATGCCGGAAGCTTGCCCATCTCCGGCAAAAAGGGAGAGAAGGACAATCTCTTCTTTTGGTTCTTCCCTTCGGAAGACGGCTCGATTACCGATGAGATCACCGTCTGGTTGAATGGTGGCCCAGGCTGTTCCTCTCTGTCAGGCTTCCTTACTGAAAACGGGCCTGTGCTGTGGCAGGATGGCACGCTTTCCCCGGTCAAGAACCCTTACTCGTGGCACAAGCTCACCAACATGATCTGGATCGAACAGCCTGTGGGCACCGGCTTCTCTTTGGGTACTCCGAGCGCCAGAGATGAGCTGGAGCTGGCCACGCAGTTTCGCGGCTTCTGGAAGAACTTCATCGACACTTTTGACCAATTAAAGGGCGCCAAGACCTATTTCACCGGCGAGTCGTATGCTGGTGCTTATGTTCCATACATTGCCAACAGCTTCCTACTTCAAAATGATACCAAATACTACAATTTGAAGGGCATCTCTATCAACGACCCTGTTATTGGAGATGGCAATCTCCAGTTCTCTATCACAGACGTCCCTTTCAATACGTACTGGGCCAATCTGCTTCACCACAGTGACGAAACCCTTTCCAAGATCAACCAACTTTATGAATCGAGTGGACAGGCAAATTACACGAGAAAGTGGTTCACCTTCCCTCCTCCCCAGGAGCCATTCCCCGAGGTTCCTGACGAAGATCAGCATGTGTCGAGAATTATTTCTAATTCTTTGAGATCTAACAATCCTTGCTATAACGTTTATCACATTTCGGACCAGTGCCCTACTGTCTATAGCCACCTTGGTGGTGTCAACACTGGCGACTACGTACCTCCCGGATCTGAAGTGTACTTCCAGCGTGCGGACGTGCAGAAAGCCATCCACGCTCCGCCTATCGGCGATAGATGGAACCAATGCGGAGGAAATAATGGGGATGTATTCCCCCACGGTGATGCTTCGCCCGGAGCTGCCCTCGACGGCACCCTTCAAAACATCATTGAGCGTACAAACAACACGATTGTCGGGTCTGGCGCTCTGGATGCTTTACTTCAGACGAACGGCACTCTCTTTGCGCTGCAGAATGTGACGTGGCACGGACACCGAGGCTTCCACTCTTTTCCCAAGACGCCTTTCTTTATCCCAGACCACGAAGACAAGAACCCGGGTGCAAAGGGACCAAGGGGGAACGTTGGTGTCTATGTCAAGGAGCGCGGGTTGACATTCTATGATGTGCAACTCGCCGGGCATGAAGTTCCAGGCTACTCCTTATCTGGGGGCTACAGGATGCTTCAGCAGCTTCTTGGTCGTATCGATGACTTGAGTAGTACAAAACCGTTGTTTTGATGCCTAAACCCGGCCCCCTAGCTCGAGCTCAACACTGAGGTTTATAGTTTTATCATTTAGACAGAGGTATATAGGCGCATTACTACATAGCTAGCTGGGGAACCTTGATATACTATGTACTTTGCAAGTCGAAGTTGGAAGTGAGCGCTATCAATTATACTGTTGAGACTATAATTGTCATGGCTGTACAACTTGTGAACCGTGGAAACTGATATTTACGGGCGCTAGAAAAAGGTAGCCCTTGGTGATGGTTTAAATACAGGCAAAGGGAGTTCTTCTGTGGAGCGAAAGTTGGGGCGTAAACAAGTTGATAAGATTTTCTTTCTAAATTTATTTATTCAATAAGAAGTTTAGAAAATGTTCATTTAACCAAACCGTGCGACACACAGCAGCTCAATGGAACTAGTCTCGCTGTCGCTCCTGTTTCCAGGTCAACATTCAGAAGATGGACTCCTTCGTACAGCCAATTCCATAGATAAAAAAAGTAATTACTCATCTCCTGCTTTTGGATCCGTTCTGATCAGCTCTGTGTGCTTCGATCCCAAATCTGGCGTGCTTTGACATGCTGGAGGCGCTAAGCGTCAATAACTCATCAACACATTGCAGCTTAGGCTTACCAGGACAAAAGCCCCTTCGCATCACGATCTAGTTATAAGTTTTTGTGTATTAAACAGCGATTCTGTGGATACCCAATCTTCCTCAAGGACTGCCTCTGCATAGTGAAGGCCTTTTCGTACTTTTAGTCGTCAGATGCTCATTTAAGTCCAACATGGCCCGGGGACACCACCTTCCATGGATGAATAGCCCTGTAGCGAAACAATGTACACAAAGAGCCTACTACCTATTTACACAGTGTACAGTCAACTCACGATATGTCTTTTCCGTAGTACAATCACCCCGCACGTAATTATGCACAATGCCCTCGCGCCATATTGCCATTCTACAGGTTCAACAAGCAATAACCTAACACGCCACAGTTCAAATGGCGACATTGTTCGTACATTAGGCCACCATTCACCCAATCAAATTGGGAGGCCGGTTTATCTTTTGCGAAGGACGGTAGCGAACGTATCCCACTTATATCTTGCAATATCTAACAGCCAGCGCCCCACTGGCACATCCTGAGACACGGTTCCACGAGAGGACTACCAGGGCGTGCCCACGGCCCAAACATCCAATCGCTCAGGCCCTCAAATGTTGGCCATGTTCATTCTATTAGCGGTCTCGCCTGCATTCTCGGTTCGCATTCACCGGTATAAAAAATAAAATGCGTGATGGACAAGCCGTCGGTTACAGCACCTGTAAGCATGTTAATACAGCGTCACCAGGAATACTTGCATGGGGTATCAGAATTGCACTTCCTTTCTGTTTTCGAAAACAAAAAAAATAGCCGCTAGGTTCGCGCTCCAGGCCTTTTTAATTAGATATTCACCGTCGCTGTCGTGGCGAATATGGATTGGCATGTGGCAGGTCTGGAAACCAGAACCCTTGACACACGGGCATGGCCCAGTCGCAATCGAGCGACCGTGCCCACCACTACCTAGGGTGCGCAGAGCCGCATGGAAATTGCCACATGGTTCTTGCTAGCGTGAGACTGAGCCATGTTTATCATAGGCCTCTGTTCCAAAGAAGAGATCCTGTTCCCACTTCAGGGTGAGCATCTCGACTAACGTCCGGTAGGGTTGTACATTCGGCTGTTGCAAGTGTTACAGCGAGCATACCACAGACACTTGATAGCCCGATTATCACCTGAGAACGGCATAACTCAGGTGAGAATAAAATTACTGCCTTGAGCCCCAAAGCACATGTATTGTACCCCATCACGTATAAAGCAAAGATGCTTCCTTGAAAACACGGTTGTGGCAACTCACAACAACATCTTCGTTCGTTACACTCCAGCTTTAGCCACACTCATTCCTCGTCTCTAGCAGCATCGCCATCTTTTTACCGTTTTTATCCTTGAACTTTTCCTCCCAGCAGTCTCTTTCCATACCACAACAATGCTTCACACTACTGCCCTCACCCTCTGCGCAATCGCAGTCACCATCGCTGCGCCTGTGCCAAACCCCCAGGTAAACACGCTTCTACCCTTATTTCAACGAAACCGCTGACCCTCAAATAAGGCTGCTGTTCCCTTCATTGACATCAACGCCAGCAACAACAAATTGAACATCCCTGTCAACGTCCTTGGCTTTCAAACTCACGACATCTCGGCTGCGAACGGCAATCTGTCTCCAAATAATGCCCCGGCGCCAGCAGCACAGTCCCCCACACCAGCAGTACAGTCGTCCCCTGCGCCAGCCGCAGACTCTCCCAATGCAAAGGGCATTAATGGAAACGATGTGACCGTCCCTGTCAACGTCCTTGGAGTCCAAACCCACGATATCTCGGCTTTCAACGGTAATCTGTCCCCGAACCAGGCCCCGGCGCCAGCAGCACAAGCCCCCGCGCCAGCAGCACAAGCCCCCGCGCCAGCAGCACAAGCCCCCGCGCCAGCAGCACAGTCCCCAAATGCAAAGGGCATTAATGGAAATGATGTGACCGTCCCTGTCAACGTCCTTGGCGCCCAAACCCACGATATTTCGGCTTTCAACGGTAATCTGTCCCCGAACCAGGCCCCAGCGCCAGCAGCACAAGCTCCGGTTCCGGCAACACAGGCCTCGAAAGCACAAGGCGGGCCAAGCAACAGCAGCTATGCGGTTCCAACAACGATCACAGCGGTCCCAGCGGCGGCGACTGCTCCGAACGCACTCATGGGAGCTGTTAGCGGTATGACCTCCGCTTTGTATAACTTGGCTAGCGCCATCACGAGCGCTACAGGTGGCAAGTCCTAGGTACTGTGCATCCTCTATCACTGCGCGTCCCGTATTTTGCTTTGGCGTCGCTATTACCAAGTACTTTGTTTGTGGTTTTACTGTGACTAGTTTTAATTATTCTTAAGATGCTTAATATATTCAATTTTTGCTCAGACAGGTATAAACGCGAGGGGAAAGATACAAGGTTACCAAGTAGTATCAATCTTTTGGACGTGTCACTTGACTCTTCAGTAGAATGCTTTGCACTGTATGTGGTTATCAGTAGCATAAAAATAGCCGCCAATGTAAGGTTAGGAGGGTTTGGGTGTTCAAAGTTCAATGCTAATGCCATGAATGAACAAAACCGGCAGTCTAGTGCTTGCGTTATGCGGTCATTGGTAGTGCTTGAGGATTTTCCCAAAAGAGACATAGCTAGGAAAGACATGAGGGCGTGAGGGCAAGACGGCGAAGCAGCGTGGAACTAATGAGCGGTAGAAGTCGAAAGCGTAGTATCGCAAACATATCGACGTTGAAACACCGGCCATAAAATCCACATTATAATGTCAATTTTAGCAGATTGACCCAAATAGTATAATCCCCGCGCTATAGAGGCTTACGAAGTACCGCGTTAAGCTCTAATGCAGCATCTCTACCTCATTACGAGTCAGTCTCGGGCACTATGGCTATGCCTCGGTCAGCTGTCTCTCCAGCAGCATCTGGTATACTCTTTCAGTTCATCCTCATCTAATGGCTCGATCGTGTAAGAACGCCCGCCGGAAGAAATCCTGGGCATTTTCTCGCCTCAGCTCAACTTCTGCCACATTGCGAACCAACTTGCTTGGATACTGAATCTGGTCAGAATCTTTTTATAACAGCATCTGCACAGCTTTGTTCGATCCTCATGGCAGACAGACGACAAGATAAAAGCTAGGCCAGCCACATCTGAAGCACTTGGGTGAGTTGGAATGGAAACCCAAGTAGCACGTTTAGCAGGGTAAAAAAAAACCCAAAAGGGGGATAAAGGGCAGAAAGACCATATGTCTGGATGAAGATATCATGCCATAGCGACGTTCCTACTAATGCGGCGCGAATACTCGACGTGGTTGCGATCTCAGATAAAAATGGCAAGTACGAATCCTGGTCCCTTTATCTCCGCTTCAATGGCGTCTGTGCCTGCAGCGGTGCTGTTAGTGGCCTTGGCACTGAATCATGCACCCTGCAGGCATAACGGTCAGCGCTGTTGTAGGCATGCGCTTGGTACCTTATTAACCTAGCTGGCAACCATAGAGCCTACATTGGCAAGCACGCCCTCCTGTCGCGAGCAGCCGGTAATTCACGGGTTGGGCCGTCAATGATGAATCCCAGCACTTCGATATTCAACGGCTTGTTCGATCCCTTCCGGCAATGCATCACTTTATGAGGGCCATTCATGTCGTACGGGCGACGCGATACTCTTCCGCCCGGCGCAGACAGGCCACCGCGTCAACACCTGGCCCGCCCGCCCGGACTGTCTCATCGCAATGTCGCACTAAACAATTGCATGCCAGCAAACAAGCTTCTGCCGGCCAACTATCTGCAATTTTCTGCCATCACACCCCTGCTGCGACGTGCAGGAACCGCCGTTGTTCTAGCGTGGCTTTCTCGTACCATGTCGTATCCCAGCCTGCTAGCGGTTGAACAGCAGGCGACAATACATGTTGGCTCGTAGGTGTGGAGTAGAGGTAAATTTTCGCATAAAAGGTAAAGAGCTGCTTTAGTAAACGTCAGCTCACGCCTCTCCACGTCCAATACTTGACTCCCGCGCTTGTTGTTATTGCAGCGTATATCCACAACGGTGTCCACGGTTGAAGATTGGGTGCATGTAGATCGTTCGATGAGCAACAGCAGGCAATCGGTCAAGATTTCCCTCCTTGTTAGAAAGGGAAAGCAGAAGGGAGAAGCCAGGGCAGCACATGCGCCTCAGCCTAGGGTTAACAATAATGCGCGTGAGGATGTTGAATCAGCTACCTAGCACCAGCATGACTCTTTGGCCGGACAGAGCGTGTACCCATGATACCGGTCAGGGCAATACCGCATCGCCCGGTGCAGAGGGGGTCAGGTTGGTGCTTATTAATAAGTATGTGCGAATCCATCATGGGGGCGTCATCGGTAAATATCATTTGCCCACTCCAGCCGACCGACACATTCCACGGCAGTATGGCGCCGGCCGAGCTCGGCGTGCCCTGCATTCCCAGAGCGCCCTCGGAAGAGGTCACCATTCATGCAGCCTTGGGCTCGGCCGGCAACAATACAGCAAAGGCTGACTCGCGAAAAAACAAAAAAAAAAAAAAAAAAAAAAAAAAAAAAGAGTTGGGTTGGAGATGTACTCGGTTGAACGGCCGTCTAGCTCATAGACGACAATGGTCCTCGCCATCAGACAAAATAATAAAGAACTCAGCCCACAGGCTTGTAACCTTGCCTCAGCGCTGTGTGCCGCACAGTTAGCGTGCAGTGGCACCTACCTAGCTAGGTACCTAGCGCTGTAAAAATGCGCTTCGGTTTCCACGGCCTTGGTCAATAATACGCCACAACTTGCCTCCTTGCACTGGTCGTCCGTCGTCCCATCTTGCAGGGTGCATGGTTCGTGCAATGCCCATTCAGTCTGTCCTTTTATGATTCTTTTGTTCCGCTTCTGCCCCTCTTTATTTCTTCCCTTTGTTTCGGAAGCTGCTCTCTCTCAACATTCGTCACCATCATCTACCCATACCTCTGATTAGGTAAACTGACACTACCACGACTGCCTACCACCAGTAGCCTCCAGTAGCTGGCCCTCGTTGGTGCCTTTCAAATTGAATCCAGCTTTTGCCGTCCTTTCGTTGGACCGAGCCTGGCCGTTCACGTCACTACTACCAGCTCCGGCCAGCGCAACCCCGCCCACTAAACTACCTACAACCCACCCGCTGGAGTTCGCCGGTACCCACCAACTACCGCCCCTGTGCATGGCCTAGCCCTGGCTGGCTGGCCGGGGATACTCACTGCCATCACCTGCTCCATCTTCTCCGCCCAAAAATAAAAACAAAATTCCATTGCAATCCGTGGCCCACGCCCCAGAGGCTGATCTCCCTCGACGCCAGAAATATTCTGATCCAAAATTGCTGCACTTCTTTTTTTTATTTCTTGAGTGCCATCCCACGAATATCACGACGGCCCTCATTGTCATCACGTCGTCCCGTCACGGCCCTCTCCTCACACTCACGAGCACACCGCATCTTCAACTACCGGTGCTGCTGCACAGTCCCCCGCCTTCCACCCACCAATACAGCCATCATTGCTTTGGCGCGGCGCCCAGTCAAGTCCCGAGTCCGCCAAAGCCATGACCGGCTTCGCCCAATGCTCCTGGCCCATATGGCGCGTAGATGATTTCAGTCTCTGTTTTCAAGTCGAGTATGTCTTTATTCCCCTTGTTCGATCGAGCCTTGGTCGGTTTCGCGCCGTGCTGTGCCGTGCCGGCTCCGGCACCCGCAGAAGCAAAAGCAAACGCAAACGAAAAAAAGCAGTCAATGCCAAAGTCAAATCCGCTAATCACGTCTTCAGCTACCTCCGTGTCATAGTTCCCCTCCTTCTCGTCGCCCTCTCTGCTACGCGTATCCTCCTCTTCAATGTCGTGCGCATTATTGAGAGCCGTAGAGCGCGGGGCTACGATGCCGTCGACGGCGGCGACCACATCGTTGACCACACCGCGCTCCCGCCCGACCCGGACACCGAGTCCGAGCAAGATCTAGAGATACACGGCGGCCGCCTTTCCAAGACCATGTCGCGCGGCTCTGTTGTCCACGCCGATCAGCCTCATGGCCAATTACTTTCCAACATTGTCGAGATCCTCGCCGTCGTCGCCATCGTTTCTCTCAACATTCTTGCCCTCGTCACCGGCACCGGTTCTTACGGCCGACGCGCCCGCCTCGCTGCCACCGCCAGCCTGGTTGTCTGGCTCTATACTCTCGCCCTCGTTTCTCTCCGTCTCTTCCTCGGAAACTCGAAATGGAGAGTCCCTCGCCTCTGGAATCATACTGCCACCATCTACGGCATCACCTGGGTCTGCTCCCTCGTCATCTTGCGCTCTGCCATCATTAACCCGAGCTCCGAGCTCGCCGAGGCCATCACCATTGCCGAGTGCGCTCTGATTACCATTCTCTGGGGAATGGCTGTTACCACCCGCAAGGGCAACAAGACCGTCATGATGGAGTGGGAGAATGGCCTCGAGCCTTCCCGCGAACCCCTCGCCAGTCTCTTCTCCATTGTCACCTTTTCTTGGGTCGACGACATTGTCTTCGCCGGCTGGACGACGCCTCTCGAAATGAACACCGTTTGGAACCTCCTGCCCAAGGACAAAGCCGCCAATGTCATTGCCAGCTACCGCTCCTTCCAGCAGACCGGCTCTCTCGTCGTCCACCTGCTCAAGTACTTCCAGGGTCCTCTCATTGGCCAGTGTCTTCTCGCCGCCCTTGCCGGTGTCTTTACCTTTGCGCCTACAATGTTGCTCAAATACATTCTCGAATACGTTGAGAACCCGGACGCCGCTCCCCGCAACGTCATCTGGCTCTTTGTCATTCTCCTTCCCGTCCTCGACACTATCCGGTCCGTCAGCGACAATATTAGCCTCTGGACCGGCCGCAAAATCTGCATTCGCATGCGCGCCATCATCATTGGTGACGTGTACGCCAAGGCCCTTCGCCGCAAGGCCGCTGCCGGCCCGGACAAGATTTTGGGAGTGTCGCAAGAAAATAACGATCCTGCCAGCAAAGGCGCCGTTTCCACAATCAAGCGCGCACTTGGCTTCAAGGGCAAGAAGAAGGCTGATGACAAAACCCAAGACAAGATCGCCGCATCTGCTGACGAGCAAGCGAACTTGGGTACCATTATTAACCTCATGTCCGTCGATAGCTACAAAATTTCTGAGACCACCGCCTACCTGCACTTCCTCGTCGGCGCTGCACCGGTTCAGCTCGCGGTATCCGTCTTCCTCCTCTGGCAGGTAATGGGTCTCAGCGCCATTCCCGGTATCGTCGTCATGATTTTCCTCGTGCCCGTCAACTATCTCCTCGCGAACGGTTTCAGCGTGACTTCCAAGAACATCATGGCCGCCACCGACAAGCGGATCCACGTCACCAACGAGGTCTTGCAGAACATTCGCATCATTAAATACTTTGCCTGGGAGAAGCGCTTTGGTACTATCATCGACGAGAAGCGCGAAAACGAACTTACGGCCATGCGCTCCCGCTACGTTCTCTGGTCTGTCGCTGTCGCCATCTGGAACTCGGTTCCCGTCCTCATCACCTTCTTCTCCTTCGTCGTCTTTACCCTCGTCGAGAAGAAGCCTCTCTATCCCTCCGTCGCATTTACGGCCATTTCGCTCTTTATGCTTCTGCGTATCCCCTTGGATATGCTCGGTGATATGTTTGCCCACGTCCAGGAAGCCAAAGTCTCGGTTGAGCGTGTCGAGGAATTTTTGCAGGAGGGCGAGACTGAAAAGTACGAACAGCTCGGCTCCAACAATATCGACGAAGACGGCGTGAAGCGCATCGGCTTCCGTGCTACCACTCTCTCTTGGAGCAGCAAAGACAGCAAGGCCGAGGACGGCCCCGGCGCTTTCCGCCTATGGGATCTCAACATTGACTTTCTCATTGGCAAACTCAACATCGTTGCCGGTCCGACTGGCTCTGGCAAGACCTCTCTGTTGATGGGCCTTCTGGGTGAAATGTCTCTATACTCTGGCAGGGTATTTTGCCCTGGTGGTCGCAGTCGCGACGATGTCCGACCTGATCCCGCAACTGGTCTCGCCGAGACTATTGCTTACGTTGCCCAGGCTGCTTGGCTGCTCAACGGCAGCATCAAGACCAACATTCTCTTCGGTGCCCCTTACAACGAGAAGCGATATAACGACGTCATTGTTGCCTGTGCCCTGGAGCGAGATCTCGACATCCTCGACCATGGCGACGAGACCCTCGTTGGTGAAAAGGGCATCACCCTTTCTGGTGGTCAAAAGCAGCGCATTTCCCTTGCCCGTGCCGTTTACTCGGATTCCGCCCATATTCTCATGGATGACTGCCTTTCCGCTGTTGACTCCCACACGGCTCATTGGATCTTTCACCGTTGCATCCAAGGCCCTCTCATGGAGAATCGGACCTGTATTCTCGTCACCCACAACGTTCAGCTCTGCGCCCCCCAGTCTGATTTTATAGTCGTGCTTGAAAATGGCCGCGTCAGCGCCCAGGGTGCTTCTGCGGAACTGATTGCAGCTGGCAAGCTGGGCGAGGATCTCCAACGGTCCCGCCCTAGCTCTGCACTGCCGTCTCGTGCTCCTTCGCGCGCCTCTAGCTTTGGTGAAACTACCGTCGTGGAATGCTCCAATGAGGGGCCGCACAAACCCAAGGTCAAGAAGAATGTGGCCCCTCAGGTGGATCCCATGGATGAAGGCAAGGCCACCGGTGCCATCAAGTGGCCCGTGGTGAAGCTCTACCTCTTTTCTATGGGCTCCTACTGGTTCTGGATCATTGCTCTCATCGTCTTTCAGCTGCAGCAACTTGCACCCGTCGCTACTAATATTTGGGTCCGAGCCTGGGCCAACCAATACGTCGAGGAAGACGTCCGTGGGGTTGTTTTTAGCTCGGCCAGTGCCTCGTATAACAACCAGTTCCACCCCAAGGCTGCTTGGGCTACCATTGCCAAGTTGAGCAACTTGCAGGTTGACCAGTCGCCTGCCTACGCAGACGCCTACACCGTCACTACTCAGGTGCCAATTGGTCGTGCTGGGCCAGCGCATGATGTAGACGCAGTCTACTACGTCTTTGGTCTTGCCTTTATTGGTGCTCTTGGTGCTTTTACTGCCTTTGTCCGCGACATTTGGATCTTCTTTGGTTCTCTAACTGCGTCTCGTCGTCTACACAATGCGCTGCTTAGTTCTGTCATGCGAGCTCGCTTCAAATTTTTCGACGTCACGCCCCTCGGTCAGATTGTCAACCGCTTCAGCAAGGACCTCGAAGCTGTCGACCAGGACATTGCTCCCACAGCTATTGGCGTACTCGCCTGTGCCCTGTCTCTCATCGTGACTGTCGTTCTCATTGCTGCCATTACGCCTGGTTTCTTGATTGCCGCCGTTTTCATTGCCATTCTTTTTTACGGTGTCTCCGTCTTTTACCTCCGCGCTTCTCGTGACTTGAAGCGCCTCGAGTCCGTGCAGCGCAGTCCCCTTTTCCAGCAGTTCGGCGAGACCCTCAGCGGCATGACGACCATCCGAGCTTATGGGGTTGAGCGCCGCTTCATCCGCGAAAACCTCGACAAGGTCAACACCTCGAACCGACCTTTCATCTATCTCTGGGCCCTCAACCGATGGCTTGCCTTTCGTGCCGACTTTATTGGCAACAGTGTCTCGTTTTTTGCGGGCGTTTTTATTATTCTCAGCGTTGGCAAAATTGACGCCGGTTCGGCTGGTATCTCGCTCAGCTACGCCATGAGCTTTACTGACAATGTCCTGTGGCTGGTTCGACAGTACGGCACCAATGAGCAAAACATGAACTCAATGGAGCGCATCAAAGAGTACCTAGATGTTGAGCAAGAGGCAGATGCTATTGTGGAGGACAACCGCCCTGCCGAGTCGTGGCCGGAGAAGGGCAGCGTGGAATTCATAAACTACAGCACCCGGTACCGAGCTGACCTAGAACCCGTCCTCCGGGGCATTACGTTCAGGATCAACGCCAAGGAAAAGGTGGGTATTGTTGGTCGCACTGGTGCCGGCAAGAGTTCTCTCACGTTGGCTTTGTTCCGAGCTCTCGAGGCAGACAAGGGCGAGATTATCGTTGACGGTGTCAACATTGGAACCATTGGTCTCCAGGATCTGCGTGAGAAGATCACCATTGTGCCCCAGGACCCAACCCTGTTTACTGGCACACTGCGATCCAACCTGGATCCATTTGATCAGTACACTGATGGGCAAGTCTTTGAGGCTCTTCGCCGAGTGCACTTGATTGGTGATGATGATACCAGCACGCCTGCGACGCCGGTGTCTACCCCCACTAGCAACAAAAATATTTTCCTAGATCTGTCGTCGCCCGTGGCTGAATCCGGATCCAACTTATCCCAAGGCCAGCGACAACTTCTGTGCCTCGCCCGCGCGATGCTCAAGAAGCCCAAGGTGCTCGTCATGGACGAGGCCACAGCGTCCATTGACTACAACACCGATTCCAAGATCCAAGAGACGATTCGTGAGATGCGCGGCACCGTCATTACGATTGCGCACCGCCTGCAGACTATTGTCGACTATGACAAGGTGCTCGTCCTGGACAAGGGCGAAATGGTCGAGTACGCACATCCGTGGGAGTTGATTAACGACGAGGAGACGCAATTCTACGGTATGTGCGAGTCGAGCGGCGACTTGGAGATCCTGAGGAAGGCGGCCAAGAAGAAATGGGATGAGGGTCGTCTTGTCGATGTGGAGGCGTAATAACGTCTTTGCAGTGTAATGATCTTGTCTGTATATTGCATTGCGTCTTACTGTCTTCTTCTTTTTTTTCATTGTCTCAATTTTGGTTATAGCGCGCGGACATTTAGATTACGGATCCGGATGACTCTGACCCGGTGGTTTCTGATTTATCTCCATATACGGCGTTGAGGAAAAGCTCTAGATGAATATATATAATGCTTGATTCATGCATACTCTGCGATATATCGCATCGTTTTTCTGGCTACCTTGTGAAGTACGCCATTGTTGCAAGGATTACTACAAGCATGTTTATTATATCAACTTATATTTATCAAGAGTACTACTATACAGCTGGTCACGCTTGGCACAGATGATCAACAACATAACGTCGTAGTAACAACGATCAATGTGCAACTTTCGCTAGCCATGTCGATGCTGAGATAGTCTTCGTTTTAGTGCTTGTTGTAGGGCCAGGTATGGTCATCATGAAAAGGCGTTGCAGCCACTGCGAGTCCACACTTGGGCATTACCCTCGAATTCAGCGACTTTCTCTCCAGATCCAAATTAAATCTCTCCTCTTTAGATGTATAATGTTGGCAAAATGGAAATTCAAGCCTCTTCTGTGCGAGGCCAGTTTAACACAGACGCCTCCAACAGCAGGGTGCATCCACAGCCAATCGAAGCGCCGCGCTGCGCGGCCACAGTGGCATGTATTCAGCTGCTGCCTACCTAGGTAGGTACCTACACCTACCGCCACAGCCTGATGAGGCAGTGCAATCCTTTCCAACCTGCGCGGATTTCCGACTTCTTCTGGTTCCCTTCATCAACCACAGCGTCTACTTCGTCAAATACAGCGGAGGTGAGCATTTTGTTTTTACCAACAAGAAATCTTCATCATGGGTAGACCATCCGACCTCGCCCCTCCGTACAAGGACAACGACCAGCCAACGACACCGCTCGGCGAAGGCGCCAGTTCCATTTCCATGCATCGCACCGATCCAACCTCGCCACACCGTCAGCAATACTTTGACAACGACGACGATGACCAGCTTCCCCATGCCGACGATGACCTGCCGCCTCTGTACAGCGACCACGACGCCGACGCGGTCGTCGCTCCCGTCGATCCACTTATCCCCCACGGCACGCCTGGTCTCGACATCGCGCCATTTCGCAGCTCCGACAAGAGCGGCAAGACGTATTTCCTCGACAGCCGGCTCGACACGGACCCGGTGTTTCTGCAACGGCAGCTTGCGATCCTCGCCGAGAGCCCACCGCGGCCGCTGTGTCACGTTCGAGGCACGCACACAGAGACCCGTCGCCGCCACGATAAGGAAGAGCAGGAGACGGTTGTCGACTTCGACATTGAGGTCGAGCTCACGGGCCTGTTGTACACCAATGCCCGCACCGGCGAATCCTGGCGGCAGCTGACTACAGTCGGGAACTTCGAAAAGGTGCATCGCGGTACCGTCCTTGCCAGGCGCGCACCCGGCTTTGGCGGTAGTGGCGGCCAGGCAGCGGAGAGCGGGACGCCTACTGTCGAAGAATGGTGCCACCGATACTGCGCGAGCTCGGCCGGACTGAAGAGCTTCACCCTCGAGCGACGCGTGACGGGCTGGGACTTTGAGCGTCTCGAGCAGAACCTGTACAAGTTGATTCGCGCCACCAACTACCAGGGCCACCTGCGTGTTGATTTCCCCGTGCACAACAGCCGGGTGGAGATACACAACGAGTGTCGGACGAGCCGATGGCGGCTGACGAAATGGATCGAGATTCTCTGCTACGTGACGCTCACCTTTCTCCTAACGTGGCCGTGGCTCTTCTTCCGCACCAAGCGCTGGGAGACGGTGTACGTGGCGTGGCCGCTACGCGACCCGCAGACGGGGCGGTACGCGAGCCTCAGCGAGGACCAGTGGTACAACATGTGGGCGCGCGTCATCCAGACGGCATGCCTGGCGCGGCGGCAGGGCATCCTCGACCAGGGCGACATTCAGCGCCTGGAGATCCCCGAGGAGATGGCGGGTGCACGGCTCGCCGGCGTGGTGCAGGCGGGTGTGGATGCCATGGGCGTGGTCAATCGTAGCTTTGGCTGGGGCGGCGATGATAATCGACGAGGAGGCTTCAACAGGCGCAACGGACTCCCGAATCTGGGCAGGAATCGATGCTAGGGATGCTGAACGGATCTTATGATTGGACCCTCTTATGGATGAATGTGTAGCGAGAACTACCTGGGCAGATGCTTATACCCTTTTCACTCTTGTATAAACATAACAGAATGAAACCAGAATACAAATGCGCATTTTTTTCAATCTCAGCTCGTGTTTTGTCATATCAAACTGCCATCAAGAGGACATGAAAGCGCATACAAGCCGAGAGCTGTCGCAGGCTCCATCAACTTGCCCCACCATTCAACCCCGCCACCATATTCTCCCAGCTCAGGACATGATGAACCTCACTTTGTCAACATAGCCCCATCCGCCGCGTCCCATATCGGCCATGGACATAAAAAACCCTAGAAGAGCCCTCGCGGTCAGTTTACAATCCGACAGGCAGCACCTCAGCCGCATCATCCACGGTACGACGCCCACCACATGTATCTCTATGTTGCGACAGCCTTCCCTACCCTACACTAGTACCTACGAGTTTCATCGTTGCATAGCTATCGACGGGGAACTAGTCGACGTAGAGAAAGAAGCACATGCTAACAGTACAGAACTTACGGGATCCAAGCCCACACCCGCGGAAAAGTCCCTCGCAGGCATTACGCACGACCTACCCATCAAGACGAAGTACTACACTACCACTGTGCCGATATGGCTAGACCTGATTGAGTCGCCCTCGGAATGGGCATCCTCATTCCTCTCCACCGACGCCTCTGAAGTCCTTGCCGTTCTCGGCGGCCTCATTCTCATATTCTCTATTCCGGACAGCAACTGCTCTACCGACGCCACACGACAGCTCATCCAGCACGTAGGCAAGGTCGTCCACGACGGCCTGGGCGGGTGGTCATGGGACGGTGTCAAGCTCGCCGTCGGCGTAGGTGCCGCCTCGAACGTGGACGAGTGGGATGAGCTATGCGCAGAGGCGGGGCTGGAGTTTGTGCAGGTGGGAGGCGATGAAAGCAAGCTGCTGCTGTTTGGCGGTAAGAACCACCCGACACTCACCTGGAATTGAAATGGAACTAATAAAGGGTAGAGAAAAGTGGCATTCCGCGCGTAAAAGAGGCTCTCGAGGCCAACGAATGGGACCAGACCTCGGCGGATGAGCGCGCCTCTGACGAGGAAGACAACAGCAAACAGACGTCAGACAAAGCGCTAGACCCTGAAAACATGGCATTTGGACTTGGACAAACCGATCTCGAGACTTTGAAAAAGGCCATTTTCGGCAATCAAGATCCAGAAGAAGGAGAGGGAAATGGAAAAGACGACGAGATCGGGGATGAAGACGTGGCCAAGGTGGAAGCCATGATGCGCAAGCTCCAAGCCGCGCGCGAAGCTGGTGAGACCATGGGCGAGGCGCAGCGGCGGAAAATGGCCGCCAAGGCTGTGGAAGAAGTGATGCGGGAGTTCTAACGATATGAAACATGCGGAAATAAGCAAACCAAATAATAATACTATAAGACAAACAAGGGCTTGAGAAAACTGTTGTTTGCATACGCCCGAGAGCAAACAGTCAAGATCCCGCTATTGGCCATTGAAAAGGGACAAAAATTTACCTTGGTCTAGCCTAAGTCTACTGCCGACGCTCGTCAAGCCGAGCCCAGGCTCTCAATAAAGCTAGCGACTTTGTTACCACCCAGGATTCTCTCCCCCTGCCGGAGGGAAGCGCTTGGCTCAAGACCAGTGCGTCCCCTAAATTTAGGCCATGTTCGCGCCCCCTGGTCAATCGGCGCATCGACACATCGGGGACAAGACGAGCCAAAGAAAGGACCCTGTCAGCCTGCTCGGCTTGACTCTATCACTTGTTTTCCCCCTGAACCATTGCCGTGGGTCGCGATTACGAGTGGGCATTGTGAGGTCGCCACTGTGCATATCGTTGATGAGCTTCAGCGTCGGAGATGCTGTTGTGCAAGCCAAAATGTAGGCACAGACATGTTACGGGGTAGACATTTACAAACACTTTGATCCATTTTGCAAAGGGCTAAGAAAGGTCGAAGAACAACTCAGGGTGACAATGACTTATCAGCATCTACAAGAGAACTTGGTTGCAATTGGTCATTATATGCCACTGTCTGTGTACGCAAATTACCAACACCTTGTACCAGCATTTATTCTGTCCACGTCATGAGCCATCAACATTGTATTTGTTCGCGGGCGCTTTCGCCGAGCGATCTTGCCTTCTTGTTCACCTGTCATTGCCCATGCATGTACCTCGCCGTCCAGGGGGTAGGTTCACGGCACGGCAAGGCAAAAGACGGCAAGGCTCGAGAAAGTCTCCGCGGGCGGTCCCGGTGAGAGCGGCTCTTGGGGAGATTCTGGAACATGGGACCTGTGAATGCAGGACGCCTTTCTTTTTTCTCGCCACTGGCGGCGACAGGCGTCACGAACTAGTGGCAGGCCGATGACAGGGCAAAGGCCTGTCCAAGCCTCAGTAATAAGGCTAGGGAAAAAGCAACTCATGCTACGCGCCGCAAGGGTCAAAGAGGGGTGGATCGTCCAAAACGGTCCTGCAAAAGACGAGAGACACGAGCAAGCTGTGGGCTTCCGGGGCGGTCGCCATCCATACCCAGGAGTGATTGTCGGTGTATTTACTACGTAAGTACCACGGGCAAACCCCCCCCCCCCAAAAGGAGACTGAGCTATCCTAACAGACGATGGGAATTGGCAAGAAAAATCGTAGTAGATCTTGTAGACGTGGGAACGCAGCGACCATTTTTGCGGCGATGAAGATGAAGAGAGGCCGAGATATTTTCTACATAATTGAGTGACTTTAGAGAGCGACATTCGTGTTAGCGCATCAGGCCAGCAACTGGCGGCCTTGCGCCATTTGTCAATATTGGCCGGTGCTATTGCAAACGATCCGATGAATGGACAGGCATCTCAGACCGGGGGATAGCAGTACACAGGGCATTGATCAGCGAAAGTCGCTAGTTACTGACCGGGAGCTTAAAAGTGCTTACTGGCATCAACACTTTGATTGGGCAAAAAAAAAAAAAAGAAAAAAAAAAAAGAAGAGCACAGCACAGCACAGCACAGCCAGCTACAAGGCTGGTCAATTGCAGTCGAGAGCCTCCTAATAGTACTGTCGACATAAAATAATTCAAGCCGCCAGCGGCCATCGCAGCCAGTGGTGCAGGTCAACACATACAGTAGTCTTGCTGTCGGCGGTACAAGACGGCATGTGGTCGAGCATCCGGGCGGGTCAGGATCCATGCATCCGGGCTATGATTGGCTGGCGACGACGCAGGGTGCCGCCAGGAGCGTCGCTAGTCAGGGGTAACGGCCAGTCTGGCCCAGCCAGCTCCAGAAAGAGGGAATCCGTGCCTAGCCACCGCCCGACTCGATGCTGAGACAAGGGTGTGAACAAAAATGAAGGGTTAAAAAAATGGGAACAAAAGTGTGTTAGTGTGCGGGGTGTGCCGACCAAGCTGTACTGGTAAAGGGGTATCGCGGTTTGGTCATGGTAGTACCGCACCATCCGTACCATGGAAGTAGCATGCAGTCGCACACTGAATATTTGGATTCCACGATGGCTCGATGGGCGTCGTAGCCGAATTGTACCTGCAATATCGCTACTGACATCACTTCTAGTCTCTGGATACAATCTGGTCTAGACATAATGTTTGTAAGGAAGCCGCAGTGGAATAAGATGGGACAAGTCAAACGCTCAGCAAGCAACCGAGTGAGGAGTATGCTGACACAGGGAGTTGTGTTTGCAGTTACAGTGAGGCTCTCTGGCTCGCAACTACTGGTAGCTGCAGAAAGGCAGCTCAGCGTTCAGCAGAGAAGCAAGGCTAGGCTATTCACAGATACCATGCCCAGGGCGGCGCCAAGTTGCGCCAGCCAAGTCCGCGTCCTCTCCGTGGCCTGGCAATGGAGACACTGGCTAACAGGCACCACAGGCAGCGGGTTTTTGCCTTGGCTTTGGGGGGTCGCTCCACGGTGAAAGGCGAGAGGTCCACACAGGTGCAGCGGCTACAATGCCTTGCCTGGGTACCTAGGTAGCCAGCATCTTGCATCTCGTAACGCAGAGTTGCAGCATTTTGCATATCGAGCGAGCTCCATTGTCCAGTGCTGCCCAGTTGCCGCAGCCGGTGCTGGTACCTGCAGGGCTGCAGCCGGTCCGCGAGGAGCTATTCGTGGAGGACCCAGCGCCTCGCTGCATGTCTGGTGATGCCCACCCTACAGCCAAAAGTGTATGCGACCAGAGGTAAAAATCCTCAACCATGCGTGATGTTTTCAGCTTTTCTAGTTGCACTCATCATTCGCTGTCTGACTGGCAATAGGATGTCGGGCTGACAAGGGGTATGACCCTTGGCCCATTGCCAGGACAGAAACCAGCCGAGGCGTTGCTCCTCCCTGTGTGACTGTTGCACATGTCGTCTAGAGATCATCGTTTTGAGTTTCGGCACACCAGAACGTCCCAGACTGTGCCATGCCAAGCAGGGGTGATCTACCTGGGCCAATCCGCCTTGTTTGGCAGGCGAGTGGCAACTCTGATATTCTTGGCCAGCAGGCTGTAACATGGCCAATACTTATGCAAGAGACACAGAATCCAGCTAGGAATGGGAGCATGTGCACAAAGTTTCATCAGCCAAAGCGTTGAATGGGTCACACCAAGTACTGGTAGTCAAAGTAGTGTATGAGACGGGCCATGCCATCTTGAGCTTCAGCCATTCTTCTTTTTGCATTTCAGACTCAGCAAAGTCGTATTTGGTAGGTATGCCAATAGCATCAATGCCCTGCATCTTTGCTTAATCGGATGATGAAGGACAATCTGTGATGGAAGACCCCTGGAGCGCAGCAAATCACCCAGAGAGCAGCGCTGAAAACCCAAACAGTGAATGCCAGGCTACGAACTTGGGGGTGTGACGTACATGAGGCGGCCAGAGCGCCGATGGGCGCGTTGCTAACCAGGGGCATGGGCAAGGACGATAGCTTTGTGTGGTGTCTCGCAGGATGTGATCCACACGGGCTGACGTATGGATGCTTGCTAGCGGGCAGCGGCGGGTTGCATCGCCAACATCTCTGGGTGGATGAACTGGCAGTGAGCATGTCGGAGGAACTAGTTGGAAGCGGCGGGCAAAACTGTACCAGTCGCTGGACTAGTACTACTACAGTACTCAGTACAGAGGCATGGCGTGGGCCGCGTCGGCTGGGGGCTGGCGTCCCAAGAGCTGGCCCTCTCTCCACTCGTCTCCCCCCATGCCCCCAGGCGTCAGGGGATGGTTTTGTGACGACCAGCCAGATATGGCATCGTTGGTCACGACCCCTGTCTTGGAACAAGGCCAGCTGTGGGCGCAGGAGACAGCGAGCACAGTGGAGGCGGCGCGCCCCTCTGGATGGGCCAGATGGTGCGTGGTTGGTGGAGGCATGTGGTTTGAAGTCGCAGGGTTCCTTTTTTTTTTTTTTTTTTTTTTTGCCCTCTTGTGCTGCTTTTTTTGGCCGTGTGGCGCGCCGGCCAGCAAACTGTCTAGGTTAGGCTGGTGTCTGGCCCCGACGATCGGTTTTTGGCTAGGGGTGACCATTGTTGATACAAACGCGGCATGGGCACGTCGGTGGTAGAGGGTCAACATGCCACTGGCCACTGGGCCTTGGATGGAAAGGAAAGGGCGAGGGAGAAGAAGAAACAGCGCAAATATGAGTCGCGAGGGTTGCATTGTTGATGGCTGATAGTATTCGTTTCGAGGCGATCAGGCAAACGCGATAGGGTATTGTAAAGGCCCATGGGAAGAGTGGCGCGAGCTCCTTTGAGGTACAGACACCTGAAATGCGAGTACGACGTGGTGATAGCTTACTCGGTGCACTTGTTGGTACTGGGTGCATCCGATGCTGACAGTGGCGCCGCGAACAAGAACGACATGCTCCAGGGCAAAGATGCAGAGACAGGGCATGGGCATGGATGATGGCTCAAAACTTGGTTCCTGGGCTAGTGCCAGATCAAGGTTAGCATGGAGGGCTCGGGGAATGGTGCCTGGGGCTAGGCCTTGTAGGGAGGGGGGTGGCGTGTGCCTGCAGGAAGCGGCGTCTTCTGTTGCTGGCTGGCATGAGGATTGCTGCGGGATAAAACAGATAAAACAGGCGAGGATAAATATAGACGAGTCGTGTAAAGTAGGGCAAAGTTACAATGCAGCCGCAATTTTCCCTTAATTGGCGATGCTCGGCATATCAGGCGTAATACGTGGCCTGCTGCATTACAGCAGTTTCGATATTCAAGCGCAGGTCTGACAAACCTGTGTCACCAGCCAGGGTCTGTGCTCTGAAGCTTGGTCTCGCCCACTCGCCGCACCCCACGAAGAGTCGAGGACGGTGAAGCGCCGAAGCACCGAAGCAAGCAAGTCGACTTTCGAGGCGCAGGTCTTGGCCCTGCTAGCGGATGGTGAAGTAAGGTGCAAGCAACTTTGACAACAAAGTATCGACAACCTTCAGGTGCATCTACCGTACCTACCTACCTACCTGAGTATGTACTGGCAGCAAAAATACCGACGTCACGCGTCCTCAGTGTCCACTGACTGACACCCCAAAACCGCCTGCTCACAGTGCAATCCACCGTCTTCAAACAAGCACCGTACCTAGGTACCGCTCACCTCTTCAGGCCCCAGACACACTGTCTGACATGAACAGGAACAAGACAAAAAAAAAAGAGGAAAAAAAGGAGCCTGTCTGCGGTTGCACCAGGCCAGGGCCAAAGGGTGCCCAGGAAGCTTCCCCGACGGCCGTGACTGGCTGGCTTGGCTCGCGAGTGGAGGCGTGGGAGTGGGCTCTGGCTGGCCCCCGTGCCCCGTTTCTTGTGCTGGCCGCCACACGCCGCTGTTCCAAGCACTTGTAACCGCTGGGGGCGGACGGCCAGCCAGCGAGTCGCGACTGGGCAGCCAGTGAGCAACACCACTGTTTCCGTAAACCCGCTGCAAACTGGTCCCTGCCAGTCCCATGGGTCGCCTCACTCCCACGCCACACAAGCACGCAGGCACACTTCTCTGCACGCCGCCCACCTTGCCACCCACTCGCCCACTGCAGTTAGCCTGCCCCTCCCCCCTCTCTCAAAGGCCCTCTCAATGCTCAGGTGCCGCCGCTAGCTCCAGGCACAGCACTGATGCGCTGCTGTGCCTGGCCTGCTGGTGTGACGGTGTACCTCGATCCATCTGCTGTGCTCTGTCGTGGTGTCTGCCTCTTCACTGCCTTGGCCGGCGGACCACAGCTGCAGACTCACCCACACAGCACACCCGCTCTCGCCTGCCTTGCCTCTGCCGCTGGCGAGCTCGCTCCCTTTTCCCCCCGGCTGCCCCCCATCCATCCCCGTTTTCTTCTTCTCGCCTCCCATCCTCCATCGTCAACTGGTTTTTTTGGTTCTACACTCTTTTTTTTCTTTCCCCCACGTCCTTTTTTATTGCATCCATTCCTTTCCTTCCAGTCGCTCTCTACTACTCTCTTTGAAAACTCACCAGTGATCCTCACTCCTTTCGGATTCACCATTACGTTCTTTAGGCCTCCCAGTCCTCCGCCATTTCACCCTGACGACACCCCGACGCGGTTTACACACTCTCTACTACACCTCTCGAATTTAGTCACGCTTCTCGACATCAACTTTCTCTCTCCATTCGAGTCGATGCATCACATTCCTTGCTCCCTATAATTCAAAAATTCCACCATCCTTCGCTACACGCTTGCTGCCGCGCCGTCCTCGTTAACCCCCGGATCACGACGCACCGCTACAGCCGTGTCCGCCATACACACTCACTACCCCGACTACAAGAAACCAGACACAGACTGTTCGTCATTGACGAACCGCATCACATCTTCCGCCATGGTCACAGAAGTTGAGATGCCCATCTCCATGATGCCCATGCACCAGGGCCTCGAGTCCTCAAGCCCCAACTCAACCACAGCTCCCGGTTCCGCCACCGCCACCTCCTCCAAGCGCACGCCCTCCCCTACCGCCTCTGCCGCCGGTCATGCTTCAGGCGGCATCTCCAAGCGCCCGCCTCGCAAGAGCACCCTTACCCAGCAGCAAAAAAACCAGAAGCGCCAGCGTGCTACCCAGGACCAGCTTGCTACCCTCGAAGTCGAATTCAACAAGAACCCGACCCCCACAGCCAATGTCCGCGAACGCATTGCCGATGAAATCAACATGACAGAGAGATCCGTTCAGATTTGGTTTCAAAACAGGTACGACCTCCATGCTCGACTGGATTTTCCATCCCGATACATCTCCCTCTACTTGCCATGCTTCTCCCTATGTCTATTTGCAGGCCCCAAACGTACCGACTTGCTAACTTGATTTAGACGCGCCAAGATCAAGCTACTAGCCAAAAAGAGCCTCGAAACGGGCGAAGATATCGACGCCATCCCCGAATCAATGCGCGCTTATCTTGCCATGCAAGCCATGGAGTCTGGCAAGAGCCTTGGCGGAGGCTATCTCGGCCGCACCGGTCTCGTCCCTTTTGGTCATGGCAATACGCTTCTCGGCGAGCAGGCCGGCCCTGGCAAGGTTCTCATTCACCACCTTACCTGCCGCTCTCTCAGCATCGGCAAGTGGACCAGAGTCGGCCAGAACATGATGGATCTCATCATCTTCTACTCTCCCGACAAGTGTACCATGACCTACTACATCAACAACGAGCAGGCCGGCTACAAGATCGAGTACCCATTTGCCTACATCAAGAGCATCTTCTTGGAAAACAACGAAGGCGACGCGTCCAAGCTCGGCGGCATAGTCATTGAGCTCAACCACGCACCCAACTTCTTCATGGACTCGCCCCCCTCCGCTGGCGGCTTCTACCAGGTCGGTGACTTCACCGAGGACTCTCAGGCCTCGAGCTGCATGTTTCACCACATCGGCGGCAACCCCAAGGTCCTCAGCGGCCAGCTCGCCAAGCTCGTCTCCCTCGAGTCCTTCATGAACCGTCACAGCACCATGGCCTATGCAACCCCAAGCCCTAACGCAACCATGGACGCACACGCCATCGCCGCCTCGGCCCCTGTCTCGCCCATTCCTCGCCCATCCTCCCAGCCCAACTTCGCCCCCAGCCACATGGGCATGATGCCTGACCAGAACCAATGGGGCATCGGCCAGATGCACTCAGCTATGCGCCCTCCTCATGGCCACAAGCGCCAGCGCAGTCGTTCCGTTCCCGGTCCCATTGACTTTGCCATGTTCCAGAACCAGCCCATGCCCTCATTCTACATTTCGGCTCCTACCGACATGGGCCCGCCCCAAACGCCTGGCGTATTTGCTCCGGTCCCTCAACAGCCGAACATGACCAACAACCTGCGTATCGACACACAGGCTGGCTTCGGACTCGACATGCGCCAGTACCCCATGTCTGCCACGACCGCCTCGCCCGCCGACTTTCCCCACAGCCCCAGCTTCTTCTCTCAGGGGCATGATGGCACACCGCTGGCCACTCCTGGCTACCATCCAACCTATAGCGGCGCCTTCATGTCTTCTATGGTTGGCTCCGAGAATAATGGCCCGACTTCGACCTCGACTCTCGGCTACGCTGGTAACGAGCCTGCCATAGTCGACCACTCCCCGCCTATGGGCATGATGGGCCGCCCTGGCTCTGCTGGCATGTACGCGGCGCAAGACGGCTCCTGCGCCGTCTCGGATGAGGGTAACACGCTCAATGACATGTACTCGAAGCACCACCTCAACCTCTCGCCAAACTTTGTGCAGCCACAACAGGCAGAACTCGACATGGACCAGCTGGTTCACTTCGACACGGTCGACCCGTCGAGCCTTTCGCCGCCAGAAGCTGCTGGCCCGGCATCTCAATAACTTGCCAATGGCTTGGCTTTTCCTTCTTGTCTCTGTTTTTGCATTGAGCGTTACTTTCCTGTGATTGCTCTCGTTTGGCGTTGTTTGCTGGGTTTGTTGGCCGTTTATCTAATACCATTTGCCTTTTTCTCCCTTTCTTTTTTCCTGTCGGTCTTCTTCTTATTCAATTTTGCTGCATTTTTGCCTTACAATCCTCACATCTGGCTGTGCCGGCCAGTTGGTGGACTTCCTTACCGGTGGTAATACTACACTACATTACTCCGCTTGCTCTCGCCGGGGCGGACTATAACGAGTCTTGCATGAACGAAAATATTCTTTCGCTTTGGGAGGATCGGTTGCACGGCTACGGGTATACGGGTCTGACAAGCTCTGGGTTTCTTTGTCCAGGATGCCTCTTGGCGCTTTGGGTCAACCGATTTGCCTGCATCTTTCCCGCCCTTTCATGGCCACAGTATGTTCGGGATAGATCTCGGACCTGCTCAGATGGCGGCCTGCACATATGGTGGCATTTCTGTCTTGTTTCTGCGTTGTTTTTCTTTGTTTCTGGCACGATTGTTGATATCTTTTATTTGGGACGCCCAGGAGGCTCTTGGCTGCCATTAGTTCATTTCCATACTTTTTTTTGTCTTGGCAGGCATGTAATGGAAGATAGATTCTGTATTCGGGGGTTTTGAATAATGCTGGCAGCTGTGTTGGGACCACGACCACTGCTCGGTGGACGCGGAAAATTGCACATTATTGCATCACTCTCTCTATACTGTGTGTACCTGCTGTGGTGCCTGCCTGCCTGACTGACTGACTGACTGACTTGGGAAGCTGGGGAAGCGGACTTCGGATATGTGGCCGAGTCTCTACACCATCTCGTATCAAAAGCTCCGTCTTGTATCACAAGCACAAAATCCCGATGGCTGACCCGTGGTAAAGGGGCGAGGGGGCAGTGTCCACTGCCGCAGGCTTTAAAAACTGGGCGCTGAAGCGAGGCTGTGCTGGCGTACGTGTGCTGCGAGCGGGCGCTATAATTGGCAGCTAGGCTGTAGCGTCAAGCAATTGTGGGGACGTTGCAGCGCCGATTAAAAGCCACTGTAGGCTCACGGCCCAGCCAAGGTTGACCAACGAGTACCTGCCTAGGTACCTGCCGACAGGTACATCTGCAACTCCCCCCACCCACGGCACGCCTCTCAGGAACTGCTGACGACCACGGCCAAGGCCTCGCCTTAGGATTGTTTTGGTGACACGCTCGGCACTTCAACCTGTCTTTCTCCCATTTAACGCGACAATTGTAACACTTCTTCTTCGCCTGCAGCTGTATATCAGCGGCTACGTATGCAGCGAGGTAACACTCCTCTCCCGTCTGGACGACAAACACCAACCGACACACCCCAACCACACTCTCACCTATCACGACCGCAAATGGTGAGGCACGACGGGTGGCATGCTTCCCAATCGCAATGATGCGGCGTTGCGCCCAACCCATGATGGCCCTGATGCTGCCGCCGTCGATGGCCCTGCTAACACGCAGCGCAATCGCTCGCCCCCCGGTCCGCACATGACGGCCACTTCCCGCTCCAACACGGATCCCGGCATTGCCCTCGGCCGGACCACCGCCGCCGCTCGCTCACCTATTGCCGAACGGCACGAGCTCAAGACGATACATTCCAAAGCACCGCTCGACCCCGCCACCAAAACTGACAGCGGCGACGATGCCGCCATGAGCACCGGAGCCTCGGCTGATGCGCGCACGTCCATCGGCGAGGTGAAGCGCTCGTTCCGCGAACGTTTAGGCGACCTCCAGCCGGGACAGCTTGCGAGAAATAAGCGACACCGGCAGATGCGAGGCATGACCTGGAAGCAAAAGGCCAAGGACCGCGTCGCGGCCGCGTACCAGACGGTCATCATCGAGGGCTTGTTGCGCCGAAAGCCTCTGCCGCCATCGCGCGATGGCCGCCACATTCCCATGAACCACCCGGACGTTCTAGTCGACAAGCGCAGCGGCGGGCACTACTGCAGTAACTTCATCCGGTCTTCGCGCTACACACTATACGACTTTGTCCCGAAGCAGCTGTTTTTCCAGTTTAGCAAGCTGGGCAATTTTTACTTTCTCGTTATGGGCATCCTACAGACTATTCCGGGTCTGAGCACGGTGGGACGATGGACGACGATTGGGCCGCTGCTGGCGTTTGTGGCGTTTAGCATGGTTAAGGAAGGACTGGACGATTACCGACGATATCAGCTTGACAAATCGGAGAACAGAAGCAGCGCGTTTGTGCTGTCCCGCAACGACGGCAGAAACCGAAAACAGGCTCATGTAAAGGCGGCCATAGAGCGACTTCGAAATCGCGACGAGAAAGATGAAGTGATTGTGGAAGAGTTAGTCCTCGGCGATCCTGATCATACTGGCTCGAGCTCCGACTGGGTTGAGCTGGACTGGCAGCAGGTTCGTGTCGGCGACATTGTACGCTTGCAGCGTGACCAAAATGTGTCCGCAGACATGGTGCTGCTGCACGCCACAGGCCCCAACAGCGTGGCCTACATTGAAACCATGGCTCTCGACGGTGAAACCAATCTCAAAGCCAAGCAAGCCTGCCCACCTCTCGCCAAGCACTGTCAAACAATTGATGGACTGCGCGAGACGCAAGCGACTGTCGTGTCCGAGGACCCCAACATTGATCTTTATAGCTACGACGCTAGAGTTATGCTTGACGGCGAAGCGCTGCCCCTGACCCTCAACAATGTCGTCTACCGCGGCTCGACGCTTCGCAACACGACTGAGGCAATTGGCCTCGTTGTCAACTCGGGTGAAGAGTGCAAGATCCGCATGAACGCCCACAAAAACGTGCGCGCCAAGAAGCCCGCCATGCAGTCTACCGTCAACAAGATGATTCTCTTTCAAATCTTCATCGTCGTCATGCTCGCCATCGGCTTCACCATCGGCTATTACCTTTGGGAAGAAGACGTCGAGAACCAGTCCTTTTATCTCTACCGGATTGGCGTCTACGATGCCTCAGTGTCTTTCAAGGAAGTATTTTTTGGCTTCCTAATCATGTTCAACACGCTCATCCCGCTGTCGCTCTATATTAGTTTAGAGATTGTGAAGTTGGGCCAGCTGGTGTTGCTGCTTGATGCCGACATGTACGACCCTGTATCGGATACCCCCATGGTGGCCAATACGACGACGATTCTGGAAAACCTGGGACAGATCAGCTACGTCTTCTCCGACAAGACGGGCACATTGACGGAAAATCTCATGAGGTTCCGCAAACTCTCCGTCGCTGGCATTTCTGTCCTGCACGACATGGATGTCTTGCGAGACGAAAAACTAAAGCAAGACAAGCTGGATTCGCTTAAGGTCGTAAAGAAGCGTGGAAAGCAGCATGCAAATGTCATAGCGTCAGCGGAGCCAGTTGGGCGTACGTCCACTGGGTCTTTCACTCACTGGAAGTCGTCTGTTCGGCCCAACGACGAGCCAGACATGAAAACGGAAGAGTTGCTCGAGTATATCCGCTCCAAGCCCAACACTACTTTTTCTCGCAAAGCGAAGCACTTTATTCTGTGCATTGCCCTTTGCCACACTTGCTTACCCGAACGCAAGGATGACGGCTCCATTGACTTTCAGGCAGCATCTCCTGATGAGCTTGCGCTCGTCGAGGCTGCACAAGATCTTGGGTACATGCTCATCGACCGCCCGGCCCAGAGTATCGAGTTACAAACGGTTAACGCAGAGGGAAACAAGAAAGTGGACTCGTACCAGGTGTTGGACGTGATTGAGTTTAGCAGTCAGCGAAAGCGCATGTCCATCATCGTCCGCATGCCCGACAACACCATCTGCGTGATTTGCAAAGGCGCCGACAATGTCATCACCTCGCGCCTGAAACTGAGCCACCTCGCCGAGCAAAAGGCACGTGACATTGGCCACAGAGCCAGCATGCGAAAAACATTTGAAAAGAACAAGGCGCTGCAAAGGATGAGCATGCAGATGAGCGTTCGCTCAACCCCCAGAAACAGCTTCACCATACGGAACCGTGACTCGACAGATGTTCGCGACGGGCTGCGACAGAGTATTGGCCGTCGCTCTATGGACGGTGCTCGGCTGGGCGAGGGCCACTCATCGTGGCTGCAAAGACGACGTACCGACGAAATGGCGACGCCCCGACACTCGGTGGACTTGCTCAAGACCAACCGCCACAGCCTCAGCCGTGTTGCCTCAATTGATGCCATTGACCACCGTGTTGATGAGGGCGTAGCCTCGAGTGACGCTGCCATTTTTGAAAAGTGCTTCCAGCACATTGACGACTTTGCTACCGAAGGTCTGCGCACGCTGCTATATGGCTACCGCTATATTGATGAAGACACCTACACAAAATGGAAAGCGCAGTATCGCGAAGCAGAAACTAGCCTTGTTGATCGTCAACAGCGCATCGAAGAGGCTGGTGATGTGATTGAGCACAAGTTTGACCTGGCTGGAGCGACTGCCATTGAAGACAAGCTGCAGGATGGTGTGCCGGAGACGATTGACAAACTGACTCGCGCTAACATCAAGGTCTGGATGCTTACTGGTGATAAGCGCGAGACGGCAATCAACATTGCACACTCTGCTCACGTCTGCAAACCCTACTCGGAGCTGTATATACTGGACGAGAACGCTGCTGGGACCCTAACGGATCAACTGACCATGACTCTGACCGATGTTAGTCGTGGCATGGTACCCCATACTGTCTTGGCAGTAGACGGCCAGACCCTTACCAGGATTGATACTGACAATGACCTTTCCATCCTGTTTTACGACTTGGTCGTTCGTGTTGACTCCATCATCTGCTGCCGCGCATCCCCCTCGCAAAAAGCCGAACTCGTCAAGGCTATCCGGCGCTACGTCCCCAGCAGCATGACCCTCGCGATCGGGGACGGCGCCAACGACATTGGCATGATCCAAGCCTCGCACGTCGGCATTGGCATCTCTGGCCGCGAAGGTCTACAGGCCGCGCGCATCTCGGACTATTCCATTGCGCAGTTTCGCTTCCTGCAGAAGCTGCTCTTTGTCCACGGCCGCTGGAATTATCTCCGCACCGGCAAGTACGTACTGGCCACCTTTTGGAAGGAAATATTTTTTTACCTATTGCAAGCACATTTCCAGCGCTTCACGGGCTATACCGGCACGTCTCTCTTTCAATCTACTAGCCTCACGCTGTTCAACACGCTCTTTTCGTCGTTGGCTGTCATTTTACCTGGTATTTTTGAACGGGACCTACGCGCCGAGACGCTCCTGGCTGTGCCGGAGCTGTACACATTTGGCCAACTAAACAAGGCGTTCAACTACCGCCTTTATGTTGGGTGGATGCTCATGGGAATCGCCAGCAGCTTCATCGTCTACTACATCACGTGGGCCGTGTACAATGCAGCGCTCTTCACCGAAGATACTTCCCTCTACGCTATGGGCACCATTTGCTTCACCGTTGGCGTCGTCTTCATCAACACTAAGCTCTTTATCCTCGAGCTGCACAGTAAAACCGTCATCACGTTTGCCGGGTACATCATCACGGCCGGCGGTTGGTTCATCTGGCTGCTGATCCTGAACAAGGTCATCTCGCCGACCATGAACATCTATCTTGTTTATGGTACCTTTACCCGTAACTTTGGCGCTCATCTCGAGTGGTGGACCACACTGCTTCTCGCCTTCACCGGGCCTATCATGCTGGAGCTTGTCGTCCAGAGCGTCCGAAGGGTGTACTGGCCGACGGACACGGATCTCATGCAGCGCATGGAAAAGGACACGGACGTGCAACAGATACGTGCACTTTTTGACCGGGATCTAGAATCCCAGCACCACGAAGATGACGACGAGCATGCCACTACCGAGAACCAGCGTGGTCGCAACGTGGCCAAGACCAGCCGGGAAATCGACCGCAGCCCTGGACCTGCTCAATTCTCGCCGTCGGACACACCGCGGAGGGTGGGTGCGGGCCGAGTGAGTCTGGACGAATATAAGCCGCCACAGTTTACGCCGCGGGCAGAGGAGCGCGAGAATCCGTTTAATAAGCTCCGCACAAAACTCGACCAAATCCAGGACGACTAAAAAGCCAAACGCTGTATATTTTCAACGGAATATATGTGATTTCTTTTATATTGGGTGGTTACAGCATTCCATTTTATCTTTGTTTTTGTTGAGCAAGTGCTGATGCACTATGACATTCATTGTGATGAAGAAGGGGAAACGAGTTGGATATACCACGTCTGTTTTTACAATGGCGAAATACGCAATATACTTGATTATCAAGCTACCGAACTAGCATGACGTATTCATGTTTCATTTCGTACGGCTTGCAGGATGACATAGACAACCGCCCGTCCGCAGGTCTGGTCCTGCGGCGCTCAATACACGCTAGAATAGATTTCGGCTGGTCGCTGCTTGGCATTTTACCCCATCGTCCGAATCAGGGAATAAAGAACAAATGGAGCCACTGCGAGCCATTGGCGTATCCATCGCCGCGACACCTGGTTTCAAAGAGGGCGACTATTTGCATCTACCGATACGTGGGTCGAGAAGCGCCGGTGCAGGACACGACATACAATCACCCTGATGTTTCGATTTCCCATTTGAATCAATATTGGGAAATCTCATACTGCGATTCGTGGAAGATCAAAATAAAGCTCAATTTTGGGCCGAACGGGCCGTCAGCGCTAGCGATTCTAGAACCCCGATTGTGCCGCTCGCATCGTGCATGAGGCTTCGATTTTTCCGGCGGCTTTGCAGTCCAAGTCACCCAAATTCTCAGCTATAAAATACAAGAAACATTCACATTATTTCTCAATTCATTTTGACTTGCGACCAACCAACCACATCTGTTTTACAGCCCTTACTATGAAGTTCACTCTCCTCTCCGTCGCGCTCCTCAGCGCTGCTGCCACTGCCGCCCCCTCCACCCCAGCGGTCATGGACGACGAGACGTTCTACAGCCTGACTCTCCCGGAATTCACTCCCTCCGGCGACCGCGTCGTTGACTGGCGCTTCGACTCGGAGAGCAACTCTCTGCAGAAGCGTGGACAGTGTCTCGGCACGGGCGGCATCGCCAACGGTCAGTGTGTGCGATACTACAGCAACCCCGGGTGCGCAAGCCAGGACCACATCAAGGGCTACAAGCCGACGTGCGCCGGCAACTGCTACGTGGACAAGTTTAATTCCGTCAAGGCAATTGGCGATGGCACATATTCGACAAACTGCGAGTTGTACTCGGACACGCAGTGCCAGAACAGCCTGGGAAGTGTCGGGGGCAAGACGGGTGGTGGACACTGCAAGAACGCGAGTGGCTGGAGCATGAAGTGCTACTACCGTTGCTAAGAGCAGGCGTTTTCCATTGTCAAGTTTGATACAGACACATCAAGGGAGTGTCCGGATTGAGAGTTTTGTGTTTATAGATACGGATGAAGAAATGGATGATACTGCGCCGCTCCGCTCGCAAATCACAGCGTGTACTGCATGAAATTTGGCCTCTGTTGCGCAATTCAGTGACTCTACCTTATAAACGTACATGTAAGAAGCTGAAAAGAATCCAGCTTACTTTTTTGGTCAGGACATGCTGGCCTCCTCGGTGGATATCTGAACTTGGGCATTACGCGCGTACCAGTCTGGAACGTCACCACACGATTAGCCTCAACGTCCTTGGGCGCGCCAAGCCATTTACTTGCCGTTGAGGCGGTTATACGTAGTTTCCTGCATAAACACGGCACACAGCACAAATCCATCACGCCAATAATGCAGATACATAACGCCCAACGCCAGTGCCCGAGGGCGTCGCGACAAAGATAGGCAGGCCGGCACTAGTTGTTTCCTAAATCAAAAGCCAAAATCAAAAGCCAAAATCAAAAGCCAAAATCAAAAGCCAAGCGAAAGACGGTGTAGGCGCGGCCGCGCTGGTACAAGAGGAACAATGCAATGAGGCCTCGCGGGCCGAGGACGCTGAGAACGGTATCAAAAAGCCCCCGAAGCCATGCGAGGCAATAAACAAGCTGTGCTGTTCCGGGTGTGTCACGAGCGACAACAAGACGGGCATGATGAACATGCGGAAAAGGGACCAGAACATGGCAGACTGCCGGCCCAAGACGCGGGACGCTGCCGACAATCATGCCACCCAGCGGGGCAGAATTCTAGTCTATCAATGTAGCGCTAACATCTTGGGGCAATTGGGCAACCTTTGCGGGCTCTCCGCATGTCAAATTCACACGTCTGAAGCGCAATGACTGGATGGTCGAGGGGCCGACCCTGAGCCGACTAGCTAGGGTTGTGGTGAAGCCGGCAAAGGCCGCAAAGCTCAGCACCGCCGTGCAAATGTTTTTTTTTTTTTTTTTTTTTTTTTTTTTTACAACGTAGGCCAGTTATGCACTTTGCTACGTGCTCAGCATCCGTAAAGCAACGCCGATATGCGTGTGCAGGTTTCACCCAGCAGAAGATCTTGCGAGGCATCGTCAGGCTCACTTAGCGAAGTCTAACCAGTGGGGGTGTGGCGAAAACGACCCCCTCAAAACAACAACCACAACTGCTTGTCAGCCTCGTCACAAGACAAAACCAACGTTACTAACAGAAGACCCAGCCTTGTGCCACGGCAGGGGGCCCAAAGAGGAAGAAGGGATTGAAATCACCTAAATTGGGGCCATCGCCAGTGAAGACTGTGATCCTCTGAAGAACGCTGGCGGCTGTTGATTCGCCGATCCGACCACACCAACTACTGGAGCGGGCGCTCCTCTCGTTCTCGTTGGGTCTCGATAGCGGCGTGGCGCACAAACTCGTTGACACTTCTTCGTAGACACCTCGTTGACATCTCGGCTGATGGAGGCTTCTCCTTGCCTTCTACTGCCTCGTCAAGACAAGTCAAGAAAAATTGGGCAAGTGGGCAAGAAAGAGTAACCCTTCAACCAGCAGTATCCCAGAGGATGTCTTCGTCACGCGGCTGGGCGGCGCATGAAGGGACGACAATCATGGCCGTCGCATCCGATCCTTCTGGCATCGGCCCAAGACAGACCTCTGTCATATTGGGCACTACAATCGACCTTGAGCTGGCCGTCGTGACCTACGTGGCGCGCCTTTACACGTCTCGCAACAGCAAGGGAAAAGATGCGACAACATAATCTAATAATAGCAGAACGCTTTTCGCGTTTCAGGAGCGCAATACGTAGTCTATGGCCAGTTCTGGTTCCATGCCTCAAAGTGACTACAACTGCAACTCCCATGTCTCTTCTTGTGAGCCGGCCGACTCAAAGTGTTCCGACGGCGCTTGACGGACGCAGGTAAACCCCATGGCGCTGTATATGCCTCGCGCTGCGCTCAAATTGCTCTGCGTCACGAGCGTAATCTTTTTGAACCCCTTTTCGCGCGCAAAGTCTATGCACATTTGCGACAACTTCTTCCCGAGCCCCAAGCCTCTGGCCTCGGGCTCGACCAAGAGCACGCGGATCTTGGCGGTGTCGGGCGCGTCCGCCTTGCACACCATGACGCTCCCCTGGAACCGCCCGTCCTTTTCTGCAATCCAGCACCTCTCTAGTTCGGGGTCGTAGTTTGCAATGAAAGAAGCCATGATTTGAGCCACCCAGCCCTCGAATTGTGTTCCCCAGCCGCACAGCTGAGAATAAAGCACGCCGTGTCGGTGAACGATGTAGCCGATATCGCCTGGGCCATGTGTTCGGAATTGCACCTCGGCCATGGTGATGTGGTGATGTGGTAGGTGGTCGTGGGAGGTGAGTGTTTATTGATACTTTGATTTGGGACGCTATAGGCGTATCTGCCGTGGTATTCGGGTTGGGCTTTTTATAATCTCTTCAACATATTTTTCATTGCGGCATCTTTTAATCTTGCCGGGCGCGCCCTTTCAGACCAGTACTTGTCGAAGTGGGGATTGTGGCCATGGTAGCGTCCTGATGGTGCGCTGTAAAGAAGGCTGTGGAAGGTCGGGTTGGTCAACCAAAAGTTGTATCAGTCATGTCTGCCATTGGATTTTCATGCTCATAATGCGTAAGGCAGTTATGCCACCATGCTGCGTAAATAAAAGATGCGACGCTCCCAAAAGGAAAACCTGTGATCCACCCTTGTAAAGAACATGTGTGTGTGTCCTAGTCGGCGCTATCCTGACTTGGCTGCGGCTTTTGCGCATACCAATAGTAATAATTAAAGTATCTGTGAATGGCCGGGTCATCCAGGGCCTGTCGCGCAAACGCAAGCCGTACTTGCGCTTCTTCCTCCGAAAGCCCGAGTGCCTTGAAAGGCCTCCCCGCGAGCGTCGAGATAAAGTCCGAGACCGCCGTTTTCTGGTATAAACCCACAAGCCGCAGGGTCTTGTCCTTTGCCCATGTTCCAATGGGAACCTTCATTACTTTGCAATGTATGTTTTCGAAGCCGGCGGCGAGGAGCATTGGCTCCAGTTCTGCCGGTAGTGAAGTGCTTAAGCCCAGTGTTTGGTAGGCTTGCCCAGCGATGTCGTACAGCACCTTGAAAGGGTCGTCAGACTTCATGGTATCATCATCGCAGTATGGATGACCGTGAAGTTCCTGGAATTCTATCCAGCCTCCGGGGCGAAGGCTCCTAGATCGTGTGTTAGTAGAGACGACTACTGTGTCGCGCATTGTAGGAGAGTGCTGGCAGAGAAAGCCAACACTCAATCTACAACTGGAGGAACTTACTCATACGCATGTTGCATGACAAGAGGAACGTCTTTCAGAATCATGGCCATGAATCGAAAATGGGCGAGGTCGACATTATCCAGTAGCCAGTCCTGTTCGCAGTCGTCTACAATAAATTCAACATTTGGGGGAACCCAAAGCGGCTGAATTGGTGTCAGATCGAGGCCCAGAATTGAAGCGCTAGGATAGGCGTCGCCAGCTACGATGTCGGTGTCAATCATGCGTTGGGTAAACCATCTTTAAAGAGCATACTGACTTTCGATGGCCCATATTCCTAATTTTCTGTCAGTTTTCAAAGCTTATCCATCATGCCCAACAGCATGCGACGCACCTGTGCCTGTTCCAATGTCGACAATCTTTTGTGGATGTTCCCCTGTTGGTGCGAAAAACAACTTGCCGCCTGTGAGTTCCATGAGCATGACATGCTTCATATCTTCTCGCGCCTGCTCCTGATCGTCATTCGGTATTGGATAACGACTATTCTTAAATGACTGGTAGCGCCGGCCCCGTTCAAACGTGTGCGCGTACACGCTGGAACTCACGCTGACCAAGTCCGAATCGACGCTGTTGGCCACAAACTCGTCATCGCTGATTTCTTCGCTGCCGGCCGGCTCGATGGGCGGCCCTTCGGCCATCCACGGCAGCGGCGGATCCGAGAGCAGCGCAGGGGGGTCTGCGCTGGCCTCGTTGGGCTCTGGGCTTTTGCATGGCGTCCGGGCCCTTGCTTTTGCTGATCCCTGGTCTCGCGAGGCCATTGTTGATGGTTTGCCGAAAACCAGTGTTTCGCCGACGTCGAAAGGCTGCTCAGCTCTCGTCGAGAAACCTCCCGACGATCCCTCGTCGGTGCTGCCAGGCTTGCTGGCTGCTAGTTGCACTTGCACTGGGTAGTTAGTGCTACACCCGCAATGGAAGGAAGAGTGCCCCGCGGAAGATGGCGGACGATCCGCTAGTAGCGCACCAAGGGCTCTGCTAGTCGGTCCAAGAAAGCCTGTTGCAGAAGGTAGAGGTGTATGAGATGAGAACAGGTTTCGCCGTCGATTGACCACCCGTTCTTGTCTACAAGGAATTGGCTAGTTAGGGCACAGCCGAGACCGAAAGTTGCTTGCATGGGCAGTCATGGCGCCTTGCGTCCGGGCTGACCTGGCTGAAAAAAAACGACAAGTCACCCGCTCTTCCAACGGTCGGCAGCGGGGTTTGTGTCCCCTTGGCGCCCGCACCGCTCTCAATTTTCTTTGTTGGCGCTACCAAAGACACACTGTGGTGGTCCATACTGGTCCATACTGCATTCGTCAAACACACACCACTGTTGATCATTATCATTAACGTTAACTAGCTACTCCATGAAGCTATTGTGGCTTGGGATTCATGCCCACTGATCTGGCCAACTACGTGCGGGTATATTTCCTCTGCAAAAGCCCCTCCGTCATTCTTACTTTCCATGCCCCCGAGTCGCCATCAGCATCTGCTTCACTGTATCAATATGGAGCGACCTTTCCGCTTCGCACAGTGACTGTTCCACAGCATTAGCGCCTCTTTTCACCACTTCATCATCGTATGCACCCATAACGTCTACCCGTGATGGGCTGTTACCCGCAGTAGCATGCAACTCCACGAGTGCATTGACGTAATTATCCACATCCGTGATCGAGTGTTGAAAGCCTTGGCCACGATCTTTTCAGGGTTAGAGAGGTGTCTCATCATGCGCAGGACATGACTTACAAATGNCGTGAAGTTCCTGGAATTCTATCCAGCCTCCGGGGCGAAGGCTCCTAGATCGTGTGTTAGTAGAGACGACTACTGTGTCGCGCATTGTAGGAGAGTGCTGGCAGAGAAAGCCAACACTCAATCTACAACTGGAGGAACTTACTCATACGCATGTTGCATGACAAGAGGAACGTCTTTCAGAATCATGGCCATGAATCGAAAATGGGCGAGGTCGACATTATCCAGTAGCCAGTCCTGTTCGCAGTCGTCTACAATAAATTCAACATTTGGGGGAACCCAAAGCGGCTGAATTGGTGTCAGATCGAGGCCCAGAATTGAAGCGCTAGGATAGGCGTCGCCAGCTACGATGTCGGTGTCAATCATGCGTTGGGTAAACCATCTTTAAAGAGCATACTGACTTTCGATGGCCCATATTCCTAATTTTCTGTCAGTTTTCAAAGCTTATCCATCATGCCCAACAGCATGCGACGCACCTGTGCCTGTTCCAATGTCGACAATCTTTTGTGGATGTTCCCCTGTTGGTGCGAAAAACAACTTGCCGCCTGTGAGTTCCATGAGCATGACATGCTTCATATCTTCTCGCGCCTGCTCCTGATCGTCATTCGGTATTGGATAACGACTATTCTTAAATGACTGGTAGCGCCGGCCCCGTTCAAACGTGTGCGCGTACACGCTGGAACTCACGCTGACCAAGTCCGAATCGACGCTGTTGGCCACAAACTCGTCATCGCTGATTTCTTCGCTGCCGGCCGGCTCGATGGGCGGCCCTTCGGCCATCCACGGCAGCGGCGGATCCGAGAGCAGCGCAGGGGGGTCTGCGCTGGCCTCGTTGGGCTCTGGGCTTTTGCATGGCGTCCGGGCCCTTGCTTTTGCTGATCCCTGGTCTCGCGAGGCCATTGTTGATGGTTTGCCGAAAACCAGTGTTTCGCCGACGTCGAAAGGCTGCTCAGCTCTCGTCGAGAAACCTCCCGACGATCCCTCGTCGGTGCTGCCAGGCTTGCTGGCTGCTAGTTGCACTTGCACTGGGTAGTTAGTGCTACACCCGCAATGGAAGGAAGAGTGCCCCGCGGAAGATGGCGGACGATCCGCTAGTAGCGCACCAAGGGCTCTGCTAGTCGGTCCAAGAAAGCCTGTTGCAGAAGGTAGAGGTGTATGAGATGAGAACAGGTTTCGCCGTCGATTGACCACCCGTTCTTGTCTACAAGGAATTGGCTAGTTAGGGCACAGCCGAGACCGAAAGTTGCTTGCATGGGCAGTCATGGCGCCTTGCGTCCGGGCTGACCTGGCTGAAAAAAAACGACAAGTCACCCGCTCTTCCAACGGTCGGCAGCGGGGTTTGTGTCCCCTTGGCGCCCGCACCGCTCTCAATTTTCTTTGTTGGCGCTACCAAAGACACACTGTGGTGGTCCATACTGGTCCATACTGCATTCGTCAAACACACACCACTGTTGATCATTATCATTAACGTTAACTAGCTACTCCATGAAGCTATTGTGGCTTGGGATTCATGCCCACTGATCTGGCCAACTACGTGCGGGTATATTTCCTCTGCAAAAGCCCCTCCGTCATTCTTACTTTCCATGCCCCCGAGTCGCCATCAGCATCTGCTTCACTGTATCAATATGGAGCGACCTTTCCGCTTCGCACAGTGACTGTTCCACAGCATTAGCGCCTCTTTTCACCACTTCATCATCGTATGCACCCATAACGTCTACCCGTGATGGGCTGTTACCCGCAGTAGCATGCAACTCCACGAGTGCATTGACGTAATTATCCACATCCGTGATCGAGTGTTGAAAGCCTTGGCCACGATCTTTTCAGGGTTAGAGAGGTGTCTCATCATGCGCAGGACATGACTTACAAATGAGCATTGGATGAGCGGCGTCCCCAGCGAGCGTGGCACGACCACCATAATTATTCCAGGCAACTGGAATCCAATACTTCATCTCGTTTACGCTGACATATGAGTCATCCCGAGTCCAGTCTATTGCCAGTTGAAATTCGTCACGCAACGGCGCTGTTTGGGTTCTGATGTAGTCAAGCGCCTCGCGGCCTCGGAGATCAATCGGTTCGCCGCGCCATATTTTCACCCAAAAGGTTTCCCAGGTGGATTTGTCGCAAAAGTCCTCAGCAGAGAGAACTAGATCGTATGGCGCCCGATTGTTAGCTGTAATGTTCTCGTTGCTTCGGAAAATCTGGTATTCACGAACCACCAATGCCGCCCACGGAACTGGTTCCCATCATGAGTGCTGCCACCGGGTGCTTGTCAACAATGGCATCGGTCTTTTCGACTTGCTCAAATTGGTTGATGCCCGTCGCAAAGATAAATCCGGACCCTTGGGACTGCGCTTTGTCCACGTCGACAAGTATCTCCCTCACTTTAGACGAGGTGCCATCGGTTCCGAGAAGATACTCGGCATCAACTGTTACGCCGCCTTCGAACTCGGCCCTGATTCCAGTTTTCGTCTGAATTATATCCTCTAAAGACATATTCCATCGTATGTCAATACCTCGAGCAAGCAGCGCGCGCAAACGTCTACGGCTTACCCGTCTGGCGCCGGGTGTAGGACTGGTGAAGAGAAGATCCCCTGTGACTCCGTTATAACACGGCAGCGTCTCTACCTCTGTGTCGAACCGAAGATGTGGGTTGCAGAGGGTGTCATTTAAATCTTTGAGGATGTTCTTGGGCACCAGGCGCTGAAAGATGGGCATGGCCCAGTGCACGAGCATCGTCCATTCGCGGGGCCGCGCATCGATGCCCTCTTCTTTCTCGACGACAATCGCTCTAAAGCCATTCTGATTCTATTAAAAAAATGGTCCAAATAATACAGCATATCATTTGTTTGCTGTCTCACCTGCTTTAACCCCTGCGCTGCGAGTAGCCCCGTCAGTCCTGCCCCGATTATTAAAACGACGGGTTTGTCTTTATTCGGTAGAGTCATGATGTCGGTACCGTGGAGTATGGTATGTTAGACGAAATCAAACGATAGAGAGGAGAGATTTGCCCCGTATTTCACACAAAAAAAAAAAGCGCTGAAGAGAGTACGCATTGCGCTCGTTCCTTCTCTCGTGGTACTTCCCATGAAGGGGAGGCGTAGTGGCGGGTATGGAGCAGCTACTCTGGGCACTATGCTAATGGGTACAAAAGATGGGCGGCAACGTGGCTAGGCTAGGTTCTCATATGGAGACATATATCCATAGTTCCTTTTTCCTTTCTCAATCATCACGCCACGCTGTAATCACTGTTCCGGGAGAATTGGATGCACCGACCATCCCGCTGCCCTCGTCAAACTGTGAGGCTGGCTTTGAAGGTGGCACCATAAGCCCAAAGCGGCTCAATTAGTTCTAGTCCAAGCCCAAGGAACTTTCCCTGACAGCGACAGAGTGCATCATTATGGTCTGCATACATCAGAATATGTCCGAAGGCACCGGCCGGCGGGACTATTGGAAGTTCCATTCGAGCCGTGGGGGTTCGCTCTACAAATTGTGGGACACAACGAACCAGGTCAACTCATCGGTGTTACGAAGGAGAATTAAACGGCGGTCAGGTTCTATCTTGTGGGGGTTGAGTTCTCATAATCACTTGCATCTATTCACATAGTCTAGCACGTGTCTGTCTTACGCAATGTCGATTATCTGATGTACAAACTGCCGAGCTTGAAGTGCCGAACCTGCCCACATCTCAGCCCCACCTCAGCTATCGCACCAAAGGACATGTATACCGAGTACAACCGCCCAAAGAGAAAGAATGTGTTTCAGAGCCAGTGCTTAGCACGTAGACAGAAGCAAAACTTCAATTCTATGACTATTATACAACAACAAGTGCCTGCCAAGTCGGACCGCCATGGGAACATCTGATCCGTCTTGCGACCGCTGGAGATGTCATTATCCTGGTGGGCACAAGCTATGCGACTCATCTCTAGCGTACTTGCGTCCGTCTGTTCCCTTGATTTATGGAGCCCATTTGCTAGAGCGAGAAAAAGCAAAACTACGAGTTGAGTAATGATAAGCCACCATCGAGCTGACCTCTGTGAGGGCAAGAGCTGGAGTCGAGTACTCCGCAGATCCATGTCATTACCTTGCCGGACAGGTGGGATCATCCGCGGCCGGCAAGGGAGCGGACGGGCGAGGCGAAAGCCAGTTCGAAAATAAGTAGTGTGCTACCATTACCCGGAATGAAAGCCAAGAGTCTTCAGAAGACGGCAAAACAAGCCCTTCAATTATTAGACAATGATCGGCAGTTGACATCAGTAGCCAGACTGCCTGTATATCAAATTCGTGCCTATGTATTGTGGGCTTCGCTATTCAGTGGTTGCTCAACTACTGCCGTGAACTCCATATCTGGTGGATAAAGAACCTGACGTCCTAACCGGCCTCTAACATCGGGAGACAGCCATTGGCAAAGGTGTTATTGAAAAGTGCCACGGTCCTATATCTTGGACCTTCTTTTGCTTGGCTCCCGCAAATACTCATGCTCGCGATCCGCCACATATCCATCTACCAATTTCGTGTTAAGATAGCGTGGGCTTGCGTTAGCTACCAGATCCGTCATGCCACACAGCCTCATCGCCGTCTCAATTTCTTCGCGGAGCACTGAGCATCATGTTAGTCGGCAGGAAATTAAAATCCATAGTCTGCGCACTCACCATTCGCGGCGTGCACTACGCCCGCCTCTCCGTAGTTGACAGAGTACATAAAGGACCTCCCGAGGCCCACAGCAGACGCCCCGAGACAAATTGCCTTTACAACGTCTGATCCTCGTCTAAAGCCACCATCAATGAGAATAGTGAGTTTATCAAACGCTTCCGGCAGAGCTTTGTGCAATTCGAGCAGTGAGATGATGGCAGGCTGCGCCGTATCGGCCGCTCTGCCACCGTGGTTGCTCACTACGATCCCATTACAGCCATACTGAATCGCCATCTGCGCATCTTCCCATCTCTGGATGCCTTTGACGATGATCGGAAGATCGGTGAATTTTCGTATCCACGGTATGTCCTCCCATGACAATTGTGGATCAATGAAAGTCGCAGACTGTCGCGCAAGGCCGGCACCCTTCTTGTCTGGTACGCCAAGTCCGTCAATCGGGCCCTGATCCGCGCGTTCGTCTTCCTCGCGCTTCGACACAATAGGCAAATCAACTGTCACGAAAAGCGCTTTCACTTTGCCAGATCTTTGGAGTAAAGAGAGCAATTGCTCCGTCTTCTGGCGATCCTTGTTTACGTAGAGCTGAAACCAAGCGTGCTTGGGAGTTTTCTCGAGAATTTCTTCGCAGGGATAAGAAGCCGACGTTGAGATGCAATGAACAACGCCTGATGATGCGGCTCCTTTGGCGAAAGCTAATTCACCTTCAGGGCCAGCCGCCCGGACAGTGCCAATCGCTGAAATGTAGACAGGTATGTCAAGCTTGCAGCCAAAAAGCGACGTGCCTGTATTGACATGTCCAACATTTCGCATGACAGCCGGCCGAAACCAAATCCTCTTCAGCATCTCAATATTTCCATCTCTCGTGATGCAGTCGTTGGATGCACTGTTAACATACGCCCACGACTTTTTGCTGAATGAGCTCTTCGCTGAAACTTCAAAGTCGTAAAGGTTGATGATCCTGGACAATGGAATTTTTCCGTGTGCGGAACCCGATGCGGAGCTGTCCGATGTGCCAGTCTTCCAGTCTGCGGGAGCTGACGTCTCATCCAGCCTGCCCAGGTGGTGCTCACGATCCAACGTCCTGGAAATGAGCGACGGCGCGTGCACTGCATTGTATTGCTCGGAAGCATCTTTTCCAGCGTATTGGTAGATAACTAGGAGTGCCGGTAAGTAAAAAGGGATGAAAACTGATGTAAGATCTATTTGCTGCACGTACTTTGCGCGCCGCCTGGATGAGTTGGGGCGAAACTGGTCATGTCGTAGACCTGACCATCGACGACAATCCAACAGCTATCCGAGCTGCTGTGCCTGCACACCTCGGAGACTGATATCTGCTTTGCCATGCTCGCTTCTCGAATTTATCAAAGTCAATGATGCAATAGTGTTCAAAGCGTGTGTGCGCACCGCCCTATTTGTTCGCCGGCTCAGAGTACCATTTTATTTGCAAAGGCCCTCCGTCTACTGGTCGGACAGCTCGCCGCAGTGCGGAGAAGGATGAGCATGACGGACCCCCCGCAAAGCGCTAGCCGTCGCCGAAGCCGGCATTTCGGGACTTCCAAGGCCGAAGCATGTACACCAAGAAGGGCAGAGGGGACAATTGTTCGGCAGGAGAAATGGCTTTGTTTGTGAGTATGATTTCGTGCCCCTATCTAGTACAGTACCCAATGAGCCTGCATCTCCTATTTGTTAAGCCTGAGCGCTCGCTCACCATCGTTCCAAAACTCGCAATGACGGAGTCTAGCGTTGTCGCATTCCACTCTGGTGTTATCATCACCTGGACTAACAGCGAGCTGCTTGGGGCAGCGGCCATCAACTCTATCGCTAGCTTTGTATTCCGGCCACTCCGGCGCACCTTTGAGCCTGAACGTGTTGGGGTTGCCCGATGCTACAAAGCTTGCCATGTAGGCGTGATAAAGGCGCGCGACTTCTGGAAACGGGACAGTCAACTCATTCCAGATATAGGTAGCGTCCGAAGCGTGCGGGATACCTCGCCAGCCATGTGCTTCGAGAGGATGGCCAGGCGTATTGAACCGCAGTCGCCAGGTGGGAATGCCCTTGTTCGAGGTCCTAGACGCCGTCTCCCGACTTGGGCAGATATATGCCATATCTGACCACGACCCAGACACTCGATTGTATTGAGTGCTATTTGGCGACTGGGCCCATGTCGAGTCGGGATGTGCCACTGGGTCTGGATACAGCTCGTTCAGTATCGCGATATCCGTGACATTCAGATAAGGACTCAGGTTTTGCCAAAATCGAATAAAATCATCATTTGTCTCAAGATGGCCGGGGGTGTAGTATTTTCCTTCGTCAGTGGTGTGTGTTGTGATGATTGGTAAGTGGTGGAAGTTTCCATCCTGGTAGCATTGCGAGCCGGGCCGTTCCAGGCGTGGCCCGCCTAACACTGGCTGCCAGGGCCAATTCAGATTGCTCTCAGCGTCTGCGTATACCTTGGAGCTGATTTGTTCTATTTTATCAATCGGTGCGTCGCGCAAGCAGCTAATTTGATTTTCGTCGCTATCATCCACATTGCAGTTGACGTGATGCATCAGCTCTCGGAAGTCGCTCTCGTATCGAGGGTAGGTGATGTCGGGAAATGCTCTTGCAGTAATTGCGCCAGACTGGAGCAACACGCGGGCAAATAAGGGCGCGCTTTCATCATCCCCGTAGTTGTGAAAATACTCAAATGCCGCTGAGTGTGAGCCCGCAGAAAGGCCACCGAGTGTGACCTGGTCTGGGTCGCCGCCGAAAGAGTGCAGATGAGTCTGTAGGAATTGCAAAAAGAAGTGCTGATCTCGCAACCCAAGATTCAGCAAACCAAGTCTCTCGAAAAGGCCACTCGGAAGAAACCCTAGAGAATTCAGACGGTAGTTAAAAGTAACTACCATTACCGGCTGTTCCGATGACGCGACAAATGAGCCGCCGTCCATTGTCCGACCAGAGTACAGCGAGAAGGCGCCGCCATGAATCCAAACCAGCGTCGGAAGTTTCTGGGACATCGGTATGCCTACTGGCCTATAAACATTAAAGTTGAGACAAGCCTCCGACTGTTCAGTTCCATATTCATAGGTTTTATCCTGAGTACAGATGGGGCCGAAGCTGTTTGCGTCTTTGGTCCCGTCAAATGGCGTAGGCGGCTCTTCCACTGGCTTGAATCGTCGGTCACCCACTGGCTGAAGCGCATAGTCGACCCCAAGCCAGGCATCAACATGGCGTGGTAACGCAAGACCGCTAACACTTTCTACCAGACGGAATCCTTGATATTGACCAATATTCGTTAGATTTGTCACGGGCGCTTCGCCTACAGCATTCGTTGTAGAGGCAGAATCGAAGCCACCTAAAGATCCCAGCAGAGCGGAGCTAACGATCGCCCCAAGAGAAGAAGGTTGTACCATTTCGAATATCCGCTCACGGCCGCCTTCTGAAGAGGGGAGAGTTTACTAGGTAACAAAAGACCGAAAGGCAATCGAGATAGATTAGATAGAAATAGCGAGTTAACTCTCCCGGGGCCAAGCGGCACTTTATATTTCGGTGGCGGTGCCTGGCTTAATGAACCTGGACCCGTAACAAGCTCGCCGCATGCCACCCGATAACGCGGGGTCAAGCCCGGTTTTAATGTTCCCGATGACGGAATTGCACCAAGCACCAATCTAGGAAGCACTTGTGGACACATAACCTCTGGAAGGCGAGTCATTGGATCGAGATTAGACGGAAATCGGCATTTCGGTACCCAATTCTAGCTCCGTACCCAGACGCTTCTTGCCAGGAACGATGGCCTGCTATCGCAGCGAAGGAGACCAGGCAATGCAACTGTTCGTCGTTCACATAGGATTTATCGGAAAACCGGGCTAAAGTTTCTCATAGAATCTTCAGCTCTATTCTATCAAAAAGCGTAAAACTATAAAAATTCTAACGCAAATATATAGCTCCTCAGTCCTTGCTAACACCACTTGGCACACCAAACTTGGACAAATCGTCGCTGCTCTTTCCATCAATTGCAAGCTCCGCCAGGTTCCTTCCGATCGCTGGCGCGAATTTGAAAGCATGCGCTGCTCCAAGGCTGAGAATCACGTTGGGATGCTCGTCTAACGCGCTAAGAATGAAACGTCTATCCGGCGTAATAGTATATTGGCAGGTCACTGTGCGCAGGGGCTCGCGCTCCTCATCAGGGATGAATCCCTTGAGGAAGGAGCACAAGTTATCGAGTACCTTTGGCGAATGAACAAATGTTCGCTCCTTTGGCGTCATCAAGTTCATGGCGCCGTCCTGGCCGACTTTGAACGTGGGCTCACCATACACGGGGAATCCGTAGAAGCAGGGGTCAGCGTGCCAGATCCAGACGGGGAATCGACCGGACTCAAAGGCAGAGACATCAGCGGGCTTGAAATATGTCACCTGCTCCTGCGAGACCTCGAGAGGAATCGTGACTCCTAGAGGAGCGATCAGCTCGTTGGTCCAAGCATCAGTGGCGAGGATGATCTTCTTGGCACAAAAGGTGCCGCTTGGGGTTTCGATAGCCACACTTCCCTCTTTTGGTGTAATCGATGTGACAGGTGTAAGCTCTTTAAGCTCCGCGCCATGCTTGCGTGCTAGGTGTTGCATGGCCATGACAGCCTTGGCGGCATGGACAATACCGGAGTCGGGCGTGTAGACGACCTTGACAGTATCGGCGATGCTGTACTGCGGCCATCTCTTGCTCACGTCGTCCGAGGTAAGCAGCTCGAACGGAATGTCGTTTTGGTCCAAGCTCGTGGAGAAGGAATCTGCAGACAGGGGTCCGCCCTCGGGCAGAAACACCAGGCCGCCCGTAATGTTTATCAGTTTCTGCCCTGCAGCATCCTCAAGGGCCGCCCAGTCCTGGTATGCAGACTTGGCCAGAGCGACATATTCGGTCGCCTCATAGGAGGTTCGAATGATGCGTGAGGTGTCGTGTGAAGCACCGCGAACATGGCCGAGCTCAAACTGCTCAAAGCCAATCACTTTGGCGCCTTTCAGAGCGGCGTGATGCGCAGCAGCGCTTCCCAGAGCGCCAAGCCCGACGACGGCAACATCGAACTCGGTAGCCATTGCAGATCTTTGCCAACGTTGGCGTCTGGTAGAAAAAGACGAAAGAAGAAATCTAGAAAGAAGCCTCGTGGAAGCTGCTGCACACCGGCGCCCGGGGCCCAACCTGTCGGGAGCGCAGCCTTTTAAGTTCGGAGCGCCCTGAGCTGGTCACCACCCCGCACCTTCAACCATCACCATGGCTCCCAAATCTCCGATAACGCACCCAGGCCGGGTCAGGTGCACGATAACGGCTGGTATTGGGCCCCGTGTATCCCTCCCCGCGTCTGGACGCCGAAGCTGCCCCGGACTCTAGACCAGCCCAAGCCACTAGTACTCCCACCACCATGCACACACGCCAGGCTGCAATGGTACGGCTGATGTTGGGTGCCGGTCGGGTACGGTCGTGGCGGCATCGTCCCCGCTAAAAGAAATTCCGGGTTTCCTCTGCGTGAAGAGATGGGACAATTCGCCGTTGCGTGGGCTTTGACGGCTTTTGCACGGGGGTAAGGGCCGGAACACGGAACGGAGTAGCCGTGTTTTGTCACTGCGCATTTTCGGATCCGTCAACAGTGTCTCAGAGGCCCAGGCTTACAAATAATAAGAAACTTGTTTTTTACAGCAAATACATATAATTAATGCAAGTGTAAGGAACACGGAACGGAGTAGCCGTGGTTTATCGTTGCGCATTTCCATTTGCTCCGATCTGTTAACAGTGTGTGAAGGCCCGGGCTTACAAATGATAGGAATTGTTTGTTTTTTTTTTGAAAAAAAAAAAAAAAAGAATACCTATGATTAGTGCAAATTTAAAATAATAACACCTGGCCTTTTTACTAAACTATCATATATTGTAATGTAATCTGGGGTTACTGCGCATATCTAATGTGCGTGTGTGTTTGCTTATACTGTGGTGTCTTCGGCGCAGGTTTGTGTATGATGGTTCTTCTAGACACGAGATCCTTTCGTAGTTGATGGAAAAAATAATCCTACTTTTCGCGTCTTCTTTTCCGATTCTTGTCTCTTTCTTTGCAGCAAAGACAGATTTATTACACGGCTGGGGGACCGGAGCAATTGGAGCTAAAATGGGCGACCGTTGCCGTTGGACCCTCTGCGTGCAACCGGGCGACCATTTCTATTTAGTACACAGAGTCGGGCTACTTCTCCTGGCATGGCCATCGCACCACCTCACCTCTTGCCAAATAAATTTCACGTTTATGCATATACGACGCCATGGTTAGGACCGATTATAAAGACATCGTTGTGGAGGTTTCTGGACAGATAGGAATCATCAAGGTCAGGTCCCAGGTCATGCGACGAGCGGAGGGGTCGGCTACTAACTGCAACAGTTTAATCGGCCAAACTTTTTGAATGCCTTCGGCGGCCGACTGCTCCCAGAAACGATCAATGCCTTTCGCGAGCTAAACGAGGATCCTAACACGGTATTCACCGTCCTAACCGGCGAGGGCAGATTTTTCTCTGCAGGCTGGGATATGAGAAGTACGGCGCTGTCCAGACGAATCGCCCTGCGGCGAAGCCAGCTGACAGTTTTCCCTTTGATTAGATGATGACACTTTTCCATTTGGTCCATTCGACACCGATGCAGATGCGAAAATTGCGCATTCAAATCACTTGTTTCCTTGTACGACAGCGCGGCCTCCTTTGCCATTGGTCAGATGCGAGGGTTCCTATACTAAACTGTTCGCAGGCATCGAATTGATTCGCACAATCATCGACCACAGCAAGATCTTTGTCCTCGCCTTCAACGGCCCTGCAGTCGGCGGCGGCGCAGCCTGGTTCCTCGGGCTGGCAGACACGGTTCTGGCCGCCGACTCTTGCCACCTACACGCGCCCTTTTCTTCGCTCGCGCTCGTGCCCGAGAACGGCTCCATCCGCACGCTATCGCACAGCCTGGGCATCCATCGTACCAACGATATTCTCATATACGGCAAAAAGGTTACAGCGCAGCAGCTGCACGCCTGGGGCACCGTCAGCGAGATATACCCGACCGAGGGGTTCCTTTCGCATGTCAAGGGGTTTTTGGAAAAGCAGCTAGACGCCAACGACGCCAAGAGCATGATGATTGCCAAGAGACTACAGGCAGCGCCGCTGCGCAACGAGAGGTTGCTGGCGGCGTACGACGCCATGGATGCGCTGAACGAAAGGCAAGTCGAAGGTGCGCCATCAGCAAGATTTATAAAAAAGATTCAAGAACTCCAAGGTATGTACAAATTGGGAAATTGCCTGTTCTCGCAACTACTGACTGAATAACAGAGAAGAAAGAGAAGCGATCGAAGCTCTAAGGTCATTTCTGCTAGTTGATGCGGCTTGGCGAGTCTCATTAATTCAGATGGACAGTTGCAGTACCGACATTTGCAGAAATATTTAATAGATATTCTTTTGGAATTTTATTTCATGTGCCTATTTGATTATGTGTATTGATTATAACAGAAATCAATCAACGTAAGCGTTCTTCGGATGATGATGGGCCGGCATCCTCAACTTTGACATCCCTAAGAGAAGGCTGTCAAGGCCTAGCTTTTTATCTAGAAAAGAGGTCTAGGCTCCAGCACTATCATTATCAGTTCCTATTCTAGTAAGCCTTTGCCCAGGACATGGCCATCTTTCACACCCCAGAACCTTTCGGCGCTGGCTTTGACAGAAGCCGGCGCGGGGTAATCCGATCACGAGACAGCCCAAATGCCGCCGTGTTAATCGGTAGCTGGCAGTCCCCCGCACCTACTAGAAGAAGCTCACGCCATTGTCACGTAGGATGAAGAGCTGAACTTGGAACGTACACCATCATCTCTAAATAAGATAAAAATAAAACTAAATCAACCCAAGATGCCTTCTTCTTCCGCGGTCGCAAAAGAGAAATACCAGGCTATGCTTGAGCAGGCCAAAATAAACAATGCGCATCGTAAATGCACATCAGGGTGTTGCTCCCTGGGGGCAGGCTAACTGAGCCTAGATCGGACGAACCGGGTCATGACGACTCGCCACCCATCAACGGGCGGCTGCGAGATTACAAACTCCATTTCTCGTCGCACAAGCCATAGCAGTGCTGATGCATCGACCGGTCGTTTCCGTGCCTTTATCAAGAATTTAGTTTCGCCGCCTGCGTATTAAGGGGTGAGGGGAACCAGGTGCCACGCATATAAGAGGGTATAGGTCGTCACGACTAGTGGTCGGCCACGATTGTTGTTTAACATCAGGAGTTGCTGACGGCTTCGCTGAGCGCATAACGTGTTAAAAATGTAAACTTTAGTATCTTGAATGGAGATTGGTATTTCCTATAGTAAAAATGAACTTGAACAATTACTCGCTAATATATCACTGGCATCCATCCAACTCGGCTTCAGCGGATTCTTTTTTCTTTTTTTTCTTTGATTTTCTTCATTTGCTTTGTATTTTGAATTACCTTCAAAACAGCGGGAAGGAAGCAATGTCATCATAGTTGACATTGCTCTCCTTGCATTCAATGCGCTCAGCGCAGGTACCGAAGATTTTGTCCCACACGCGAGACTGCTTGCCATAGTTGTGGCTTTTCTTCCAGCCAGTGCGATGGTGCAGGTCGTGGTCCTCGAGCGCCAGTTCCATGCCAAGGTAGCTGAGAAGGCCTGAGATTGGCGAGGCGGCGTAGAGATGGACGCGCAGACCAGAGTGGCCAAGGAGCTCGGTGAACCACACGTACACGTGGCACAACCAGAAGGAGTAAAAGTTGAGCTCTAGCCCCATAAACTTCATGGAAAAGAATGCGAGGAGTGGAATGACGGCAATGTCGAAAATCTCCTGCTCAGTGTCGGCAAAGATGGTCAGGAGCGCGTTGGGGTGCTTGGTGAGGTGGTGGGTACGGTGGAACTTCCAGAGGAAGGGAACGTCGTGCATCAGGCGGTGGTACCAGTAGAACCAAAAATCGGTAACGATGGGGTAGAGCGCAATCTGCAGAGGCAGCAGGTACAGGTTCATCGACTCGGGAGCCACGTTGCTGCGATAGGCGAGGAGGACCAGGACGGCTGGGCGGAACGTGATGGCCGCCAGCAGCGAGTCGGCCACCTTCTTCACCGTGGCGTCGGGCACATCGTCTCGGCCATGCTTGTCGCCATCGAGGTAGCCGTGGCGCTGGCCAAGACGTCGCAGCATGCGAAGCTCATGGATAGCGAATGCGGAAAGGGCAAAGCCATAGTAGGCGTACGCAAAGGCAATGTGCATGTTCCAGCCGGTGAGGTTGTGCAACACCTGATGGCCGACAAGCGGCATCGCGCCCCAGAAGATGATGAATGCGTTCATCTGCCAGTTGGGCAGGTACGGGACGGGTTCGCTCTTCTGATGCACGGGGACGGGAACGCCGACACGCGACTGGTGAATGTCGAAGATGCCAAAGAAGTGGTGGGCCATGGTCCAGCCATCTTTGTTAGGATCCAGTCGCCACGTCGACTTGAGGGAGTCCTTGGGGTTGCGCTGTATTGTCGTAGTAGTTGTCGTTGCCATTTTGATGTAATTTTGGACAGAATACAAAAAAAAACTGAACAGTCGAGACTCTTCGGCCGCTGGACCTGGGGGCGGCTGTTGACACTTATAAGATTAAAACACCGTACCCAGTTGTGGCGGAGGAGGAGGGGGCAAAAGGCCCAGTTTCGTACCCTATTTATTATGTGACGCTAGGGTCCTCTTTCCATCCTCTCTCCACGTCCAGGCACCAATAAATCTGCAACATTATTAGCCCATTATTACATCCTGGATCCCGGCTCCGTCGTGGCGAGCGACAAAACGGGGGCGCAAGGGTCATGGCAACATGGCTCACATGTGATGTGGACTCGGCCTTTCCCCGCCTTTCGGCCCTGCGGCTTGAAACCCTTGCCTTCAGCCCAACAAAAACCATTGACAGACTGGGAGTCTTTGACGGCAGTTTAAACGCGCCCACACACACGTGGGCGCATCGTCGCGTCGCACCTGGCCATCTGACTCGATTGTTCTGCAACGAAGAAATGTGGCATATAAAGATTCGTTGCTAATGTTCTAACCGCCGAAGGATGCTGAAAAAAGCGTTTCTGTTTTTCTCTAGCTTTTATCGAAAAGGCTCTGATCAGGTTGTCATCACCAACGCAGATTCCACGCGATTAGACGTGCCCAACAACAAACACAGCACGCTCATAAAAAATTATTTTCATGTGATGGTAGAATAATATTGGCAGTTGATAAGACTCCATTAGTGCTCTGAAAGACCGTAGAGCCCGCTGCATGTATCGCGTAATCATCTGAGGCCGGCCCAACTCCGCTCGCTTCGTCGTCGTCAGAGCAGTATCACCTGATGAATACTCTCCACCAAAGTTGAGTTCCTGTCTAAATCATTGGCGGAGATCCGCGACGCGCCGGTAGGTGCGGAAGGTATTGGTCTGATGCCCAAAATATCCGGGCGCGCCGGGGCTCGCGATACCCACAAAACGGGCCGAGCGGAGGCACTTGAGCCTCCGATTCCGTTCGCCGTACACATTCTACAAGGGGCAAATGACAATGCAGAATCGCACTCGGTACCGGATTAAAGTCGGAAATGTGGGATTTCTGCTCTTTCCTAAGCTTAAAGATTGATACATCTTTTAAAGACATGTGAAGATGACCACTGACGTGTAAGTGGTTGGACAGCAACCAGAGTCTCACACAACAACCCCCTGCGCAGCGCTCATTCCCAACAAAATATATTGATATTATGGGGTAGTGGTACTTTTCATTGCCAAGATGAAAATACAAGTTCTTGCATTCGTCACCAAGCCCCGCCAAGTGACTCATGTGTCGTCAAGCGGGCCTCGGACAAGTTTCAACTTGTGTCCAGCAGCGCAATGCTATTTCGTAGTGGCCTAGCCTCAACATATCTCAACCCAGTCACGAGCCATATCTTGAAAGAAAAATCATGTTTGGTGTACTAGTCTTAAATGGCAGTGCAAATGGCAAGATTTGCTAGAACACTACAGAGGTGACACGAGTCCTCGTCCACATGGTGCAAAGTCTTCTGATGGAGAAATAACAAACACACTCCCGCTCACAGACCGCTCATGCATGTGAAAGACTGTACCTATTCTCTTGTATACGTCAGCTGATTTTGGGTCTTGGTCCATTCCTTTTCCGGCGAGGCACTCTGTTGATTCTGGGCTATTATTCATAATGTATAATCCAAACAACCCTACACATCGACAGCAAAACAAACTTTGAAAACAACGACTCAAGTCTAAAAATCTGTCGCAGCGTTGTTTACGTAGGGTGCTGATATGTCCAGTATGTGTTACCAAACTTTGGTCTGAGCATCACCACTTCAGACACTGAGTGTCATCAAGACAGAAGTTAAATAATGGGGCTTAAACATCGTGGTAATGAAACTTTGATATCAAGCAGATGATTATCTTTTGATAACGCGCTCTTACTACACTACGAATCGGTCCTTGTTTTCTTCAATATGTCCTTGAACCGCTCCGCGACCCCGCGCAGGGGAACAATCAGTCAATACCGCCACCTCATTCACACCTCGCAACGTAGCTTGCCAACACTTTCTCAGATTACATCAAGAAAAACTTCACCTTTCCGCATCTAGTGGTATTAATTCATGCCAATGGGCCCATTACACTAAACACAAATCCCTGTTCGTTTTGGAGGATGGAAATCTTCTCCAGAACTTCCCCAGAACTTTGCACGAGCAGAGTAGGATGCGCCATCCCCAAACAAGGTTGTCGACTCAACTCGCACTATACATGTGATGCGCGACGCTCGACCTTCCAGAGGCAGGAAATGGGGCCGGCCAGTACTTTGCCATTTTGGCGAGGCTCGTATCAGTGATTCCGATACGAGCCGGATCCTGCCAATTGTACCGTGGGTCCGCCGCCAGTCGAATATGTAAAACAAAGCCGCGTGACGCAAAACAAAATCGGCGAACAAGGCCAGTGCGGCTGAAGCTTCAACAATGGTGTTTTCACTGGGTGATACAGGCCACTGGAAAGAGGCCAGACGTACACATATACCCCAGATGCACATTGAAGCAGCAGCTAGGACTTGCCAGCGCTTAAGCGCAGCCACCATGTCCAATCTTCATCTGCGAAGAAATGAGAAAAGGGAAAGGCATTTTAAGAGGATGAGACAAAACAAAACGATCTCGTCGCTCCCATAGTCGGTAGATCCCCACCTCTGAGCCATGCGAGGTATCCGGCTGGGCATCGCTCGTGTTGTGATATGTTGCTGAGCAATGCCAAGTTTGGCCATTTTCAAACTCTCGATACATGTAAGCAGATACAACAGAAAGTAGCAAATTCCAGTCTATTCAACTCTGCTACTTGGTACAAGCTCCCACTTACAAGCGCAGCCACCGTAGCTAGGCACGCCGCGTCTGGCTGGCGAGCATCGCTCACGAGGCCTATGCTGCTCGCAGCATTCAGCTACACTCTTGAAGTTGAATCAGCACATCTACAACCTCGTTAAATTGTTCGGCTTTCTCTGCAGCAAAAAAAAAAAAAAGAAGAAGAGGATGGGGGAAGAAAAGCCCTGGTGACACGAAAGGCAAGCCCTCGTCCCTCAGATTCACCTTCGGTAAACTATTCACCCGTCGGCCCAAGGCGCCGCGGAGCACGGCATCCTCCCCACCGCCGCCTCACCACCGACACACACGAGGACCTATTTCCAAGACGAAGCCACATTGAAAGCGGCGTATTGTTTGTCAGTTCGGGCCGTCTTCTTTGTAGGCAGAGCGCTTGAAGGTATTGCCGACCACCAGACGTGTTTCTCAGTGGCCGCCCCGCTGTAACCCAACGCCTAGCCCACCAAAAGCTCCACCGCGGACCCGCACAAGCCCTACAAGCTTTTCTTCACTTCCCACAGGCCGCAATGCCGATATATGAGCAAATAACTCACAACGTCCTCCATCAAAGGCATCCACCGGGAATTACTCACCAGTACCTGCCCGGTTAGCTCAATCGGTAGAGCGTGAGACTCTTAGGCAAGAGTTCACATCACAATCTCAAGGTTGCGGGTTCGACCCCCGCATCGGGCTTTTCCTATACAAATTCGATTGAACCAAGGATGGTAGTATCCTGGGCCTTATTTTTTGCCCATGGCATCTCTTTCTTCCTCTTCTTTCCTTTTTCTTTTCTTTTTTTTTTCTGCGCTCGGCTTTATAGTAAACGTCTTTGAGGTGGGATTACCTGGGCCGTCACATCATTCATAGTTTTCGCGCGCCCAAGTCTGTAAAAAATAATAATATTGATCCCGACTATACGGTACAAGGTGCCGTGGGGCAGCATTGTAAAAAAGAGAAAAGTATATAAAAGACACAAGGCCGACATTGCTTCGCCCATTCCATTGCTTTTCACAGGCCTCCAGAAGACCACGGCTCGCTAAGCTTCCTCCATGTACAGACTCCAGCGCAGCCAACTTCCGGCTCGTATTCATCAAAATGAAGAAAAGGACAGAATTGGAGAAGAAGCATGAGCAGGGAGCGGATATATGCTTGAAATGCAAAACAGTTGAAAGATATAGAAATAGACAGAAAAATGTGAAAATGCAAAAGGTATCGTGGTGGCCGTCGACCAGCCAAGGAGGGTCAAGAAAGGCTAGAAAAAAAGGAGGATGCAGAGCACGTAAAAAAAGAACAACACCCATCAAAACCGACGCCTGCTTGCATGTCATCACAGCGCAGCTCTCCTAAATCATCTCGCTACGATGTAGACCAGTCGACATGTGCTTGCCCTTTTTATCAATCGGCGAGCGAATCGCGTCCTGGTCGAACATGACAGGAGGCGGCGCCAAGATGGGCGACTTGGCCTGGTGGTACGCTGCGCCGCTCAGCATCTCCATGGAAGGCTGCTGAGCAAAGGAATTCTTTCGGCTGCGGCTACGGCGCTCTGAACCCCGTCTGCTGCGACCCGAAATACTCCCCTCACCACCAACGCTGCGTCCGCGGTTGTGGCCACGGGCCGGCGGTGGCACTGGTGGTGATAGCACAGGCACCATGTTGTCGTTCGGTGCAGCAACCGGTGGCTGCTCATCGTCATCCATCACAATTTCAATCATGCCAGATCCAACTGCTCCGCCGGGTCCATACCTCGGTTTCGTGTGCGGCAGCGGAGCGGGAGGGGGCGGCGGAGGCTTTGCCAAGTGTTGAAGCTCCTTGAGCATAGGTGGCATCATGGGAGCTGGTGGTGGCGGTGGTGGTGGCGGAAGAGGCTCTTCGTTGGACCGACGACGCTCACCACCTCGCACAACGGCATCAATGTTAGGGATGCCGCCCGTGCTCATCTTCCTGCGAAAATGCGGTGGGTCGTCGGGAATCGGCGCCGACATGCTTCGTGGGATCATCGGCCGCACCGGCGGCTGATATACAGTCGAGGGCAGCAGTGTCAGCAAGCTTGGTGCTTCATCCTGGGTGGTTTGCTTAAATTCCTGCGTTTCCCTCGTCGGCAAGGATGGGACAGGCGGAACGTTGTAGCCATTAGACACTCCGTTCGACAGAACAAGCCGCATGGCTTTTGGCGTGGCCGGAAGACCTATCATTGGGCTCGCGCCACGAGCATACATGTTTTTGGGGGGCTCTGTCGCACTTCTGGGTGGAAGGTTTTCGGACAATGGCTTCGGTTCAGATGTCTCGACTGTAATACGCTCAGGGATAGTAGCAGGCGCGTACTCGTCAGGATGCAAGATGCCGGGTGTATGTGCCCGCTTTGCCAGCGACTTTCGACGCTCTTCAAGTTCGCGAGCTGCCTGCTCTTTGCGCTTCAGTCTCTCATCCTTAAACTGGCGCAAGTCTCCGGCATGTTCAGTGGATGCGGCGCGCAAGTGATGGCCGGTAAGTGGCGGATTGTCTAGTAAGTTAGGAATAGCAAAGTCTCGTAACCTTGTGTCTGAAGTTTCTCTTCTAGACGTAGCAGGCGAATTCAGCCCCTGGCCAACACTCCGGCTGTGTTTGGCTCGGAAAGCTTCTTGCTCCTCCATGGCTCGTTTTAAGTCCTCTTCGTCTTCAGAACCTTGCAAATGAATAATGCTTGCCGACAAGGGTACAGGCGACGAGGGGGATCGAGCCCTGACACTTTCTCTGCCTTGGCTTCGCCCACGCGTATCCAACGTCGAGGACTGGCGCTTTCTGTCCGGACTGCGACCCTTGCTGCCACGGCTTGATGTGCGACTTGAACCCTTCGTTCTAGTCTTGGTCGATTTTCTAGATGTGGTGGACTCACCCGCATCAAAAAACTTTGGCGTGGTCAAATTGGCCAAGTCTTCTGGAGACATGGGGATTGGAGAGGTGGGAGAACGCTTCGGCTTGACCCAGCTCCGAGCTGAGGCGCGTCCGCGATCCTCCGATGTCTCTTGGGACCTATCCCGTCTCTCACGGCTGCCCTGGCGAGTCCGGGAACCCTCGCGTGGCCGTTCTTTGCTACGGCCTGCGCTTCGATTTCGGCCTGAGTAGTGCTTAGCAGCCTCGAGGCTGTGTATGTAGTCATCTTTTTGTCGTCCATGTCTGTAGCTTCGGCCTGCACTAGAGGTCGAAGTAATGGAGCTCGCGACAGACCCGGGGCCGCGGCGCCTTGTCGGCCAGTGAAATCGAGTGGATGATGTGACCGACTGCTCTGGGGATGTAGGGTCGTTCATTGTAGGCTGCCCAATGGGTTGCAGCTCAAGAAGCTTCCCACCAGGAATTCGGCTCCTTGAACCGTTTCGCACATTGCCCTTGCTTTCTTGCATACGCGCCATGACAAGTTGATCAGGAGAAGGAGGGCGCTCACCACCTTGAAAGTCTGAAACCACGCGTGTGAAACGGTCGCGCATCATCATGGGGCTAGCTGTGGAAGCGCGTGCAAGCGAGTTTCCGGCAGCAATATTGTCGTAGTCGGCGGATACCATCCTGGAGTGGTTGGCGCGCCCATGTCTGCTGGCTCCACGTGCCAAAGAATCCCGGTTAATGTCGTTGGGAGCTTCGCCGATGGATGGCAGGCGACCACGGCTCGTCATAGAGCCTGTGGGTCGTGCAGAGGTCGGTGTGTTGAAGCGACTGTTGTTTGATGGCCGCAAAAACGCCGTTGCCGCTTCGTAAGAACCACCAGGGGAAATTGCCGAGTCTGCAATTGGGGTCACACCCGCAGCGATGGGGGTTTGGCCGTCATCAAAATTAGCATAAAACTTGGACTTGTGGTTTACGTCACCGAATGAAGTGATGAGCTTCAGGGCGGATGACTTGGCAACACTTCGCTGGGGGCCGCGCTGGAATCCTGGGGGCGACAGGGGCGGGCTGAGAACTTCGGGGATGCTAGGGGTGATGCTCTGAAAGTTGAGTTGAACTGCAGACGGCGATCTCCATGGCTCTGTGGACTCCTGATCCGTGCAAGCAAAGCATCGGATCGCCAGTTGCTGCTGGTGATGTTGAACAGCCCATTCACCCCACTTCCTAATAATGGCTGCCTGACGTTCCCAAACGCTGGGAAACGCTAGACAAGTCAGAATCAGTGCTTCCATATACCGTTTATGCGAGATGTAAATCTCAATGGCATCATTATGGTCACCCATGCCGAGCATAATAGTAACAGCAACGTGGATATCACCGCTTTCCAAGAGTCGCTGTACATAGACTCGGCCAATCTTTTGTTGCCCAGCAGCGCTGCCAATGCCACTAAGGGCAAATAACATCCAGTCAGAAGAAGTCATATCTTTGGCGCTACCAGCCATGGCATCCGTTTCAATATCACCCAGCCATTTAGCCAGAAGAATTCGGCTAGAGGATCCGTTCGGGTGCCGACTCATCTCATCGCGAACAAGTTCTTCGACCTCGGCATGCCAGCCAAAGATCGTACTAAGCATCTGTCTCCTCAGGTCGTCATTGGTGAGGCGTGAGTTGTCGGCATTCATCGGATGCTTGTATGGGATGTCGCTAAGTCGTGTCCTGGTGAATTTAAACAGGTCGTAGACTTTGTTCTCATCAGGGCTTCGAGGGACCTCGTGACGCAGCCTAGATGGGCGTTGGCGCGAACGCGATGATGCTATACTCGTGCTTCCTAGAGAATATCCCATAGAATATGCATCAATGTCCTGTTGCCGGCCAATAGTAGAAGATCTTAGTGACGTTCCAGCAGAGATGTAGGTGTTTTGCGACCGAACCGACGCGGGGTGGCGACCCGGTGTATGTGATCCAGCCGAGGCGGCAGAAGACTTTGATTGGGAAGAAGACAGGCCACTTCTGCTAGAAAGTGGACTTGCTGATTCGTATGTCTCATTGCCAGAGTCGGGATGCGCCTGGCCACGAGCAATGCGTGCAAACGGCGACAGGTGGTCTTCGTCACTCTCTGAAACGTTCATCTCCAGAGGAACGGAACTCAGTGAGCTCTCCGATTCTGAGGTATGGATTGTTGTGGCGGAATGGACAGATTGATTGGCAGTCTCTTCGATGGAGTTTGGAGGTGAAGGCGGCAAATGGCTCGTGGGATGCTGGACATTCGCGACCATGATCGCTGGCGAGTTGAGATCGAATTGCTGTACCGTGCCATTGGGGCCGACCGTGAAGAGGCTTGCACCAGGTCCATAAAGCGCCATGCCGCGGACATGTTCCAGGGTGGGAATCGAGTCAAAGGTGACGTGCTTTGTCCGCACATCCCAAGACAGGGTTTCGCTATTCTGATCAGCAAGATGGCGCGTGTTGGGAAGTTCCAAAGCATACCTATCAGAGAACTGGATGACACGGCCGTTCTTGGACCACCCCATCCAATTGGAACCGTTCTCGATTGCTTCTGCCTTGCGCAGAATTCGGACAACCTTAGCCGGGTCTTCAATATTATAAACTTTAGTGACGCTCCAAACTCGCAAGTCACCATCGTGCTTCTGCACGGCAAGCATTTCTGACTTTTGTCGGGACGAGGAGGCATGCCAAGAAAGATTGATCACAGGCGATGGTCCTCTAGAAGTTGTCAAGTTATGCAGGATGGTAAATCGAGGCTGGAGTCGAGCAATTAAAAGAGTGCCAGTTTGGAATCTGTGTCCTGTCAGTATTGAACCCCACTGGTAAGAGACACGGGTGGCATACCCAATGGCAAATGTCAGACAGTCTTGTGATGGAGCCAAGGCCGTGATCGCCGTTTGCTCTAATGTTTTGGTGCTCATGTGCTCTGAAGTCGCGATCTCGAATATGGTAATTGAGCCATACGTATCACCTTGTAAGATCGTTAGTCGAGAATCGAGTCGAATGCAAGTTGCGAGTCTTACCAAAGGCCAAGTTGCCATTTCGCATCCAGGTAATAGCAGTTATTTGACAATCAGACATGGCAGTAAAGTTCTTGAGCGTTTCGCCTGTCATCAGATCCCAGATAATCATCCTTCTGCTGCTATCGTAACTGGCAGCTATACGTCCCCCGCCGTACTGACTATGGTTGTCGATGGCGAGCAGTAAAACTTCGTGCTGGTGGCCAGTAAATCGGCGCTCGATGGTGAGCGAATCGTGGTGGCAGCAGACGACAGAAGTGCCCTGGACATATAGAAACATGGATGCCGTGGCGCCACAGGGATCAAAATACTTGAGATCCTGTATCGAAGGCATGGCAGGGTCGCGTGCATTTCGCCCCCTGGCAGTAGACGATCGCTCTGAGGCTCGTGAAATGGCATGGCCCTGTGAAGAGGCCGGGGCAGACATGTTGGGCGAGTGTAAGAAATAGTTTCAAAAGGGCAGGGTCGCGTGTTTTCGCGTGATCTTGTGTAGCGTGGGCGCTGATCCCGGCGTTTTGGGGCGCGGTTGTTGCGACCGAGTCCGGTGCCCTGCAGGAGGGACGGTTCGCAGCAGCTATCCTGCAGTGAGCTGTCGTCGCAGGCTCGAGGCGGTAGACAATAGCGTAGGACAGAGAATGCACCATTCCACGCTGGTACCCGTGGATCAAAGCCTCTGTGCCTCGAGGTGAGAGCGCAGCAGGCGACGACCCACGAACGAAGCTTGTATAGTTGGTAGTTCGGTTCCGATGCCGGTCTGGGTCGCTGATTACATGGAGGCGCTGGTCGAAGAATTAGTATCGGCGGAGAAGATTATCGCAGTGTGAGGCTTGGGACGGTTGAATGCCAGACATGTGACAGTCCAAAGGTACATAAGTGTTGTGCGACAGGAAATGTTGGGTGAATGATACATGTAGTGATGGATGGTGTTGCGATAAGTAGGATGCGACTCGAGTCTCGCGGGAGCGAGTAACAGCGGTGAGGAGGGGTAGAAAAGGGAAGCCGGGAAATTCCCAAAAAGAATCGACCAAGGAAAGGGGTGAGAGCCTCGAACAAATAGGGCGAAACAGGACAGACTGAATACGGCCTGATGTAAGTAGCCGCAGACAGAGAGACAGGTGGTGCGGAGTGGGTCGGGCGCTTGTAGATGAGGGGATACGCAAAGGCTGGCGGTTGCAGTTGGGTGTGTGTGTGACTTACTCGGACCCAAGAGGTGGTGGCGTATCGTGGGAGCAAAGAGTTTGGGACAGTCGCACAGCAGAATGCGGTTGAACCCAGATCTGGCTGTCGTAAAAAAGAACAAGAGGAATCCTAGATTGTTGGAGGGAAAAAGGTGTGTCAAAGTGAGAATGCGAGTGCAGTGGGCTAGGCAAGTAAATGTGCAGCACAGCGGAGCCCAGTACGGAGGACCAGCGACGGGTCATAAACAGAGGCGGATGGGCACAAGCACACAACGCAGCACAGGCAAGACACACACCAGTGACCACCGCCTGGCAGGAACAGCAGGTACTTGTGCAGAGAGACGGTCTGCTAGCAGGGATCTGGCGATGGAGAAAAGGCCCTGGTAAGAGCTTGCTGGGGTGTCAGTAACTGGGGCCGTGTCGGGGCCCTTTTGGGGGGGATAGACCAAGGCGGCTAAGGTCCAAAGTGGTGGCGCGATAGACTGTCAGTGGTTGATGGGCTGTAACTGAAATTAGAGCTGCCAGGGCGTCGTCGAGAGGGCAGAATCAAGAAGGGAAAAAAAAGAAAAGCCAAACTCTGGGCTATCCCGGCTGCGGCGACAGGGAGGTAGGCAGACGGCGAGACAAGCCACAGCCGTTGAAGCACCGACTTTTGATGCGCTGGCAGGCGAGTGTGCACATCAACCGTTGCATTGGCCAGCTGATGCTGCTAAATGCCGTCATACGAGAAATTTGTCCAGACAGGAAGTGGCCAGCACTGGGATGGACAATGCAGGGCTCCCATGGCTAGCTCCGTGGGCTGTCGTCCCGCGTGGACATGAGCCGGGCTATAACAGAGCCTATCAAGACGCATAGTAAGGCTTCGAGGCTAGCTGGCTAATACACTGCCCTGTTTCGCGATTCGGACTTGGACGGCTTCTGTCTTGGTCATTTCGCTCAATTTCTTTGTTGGGCTCGTTTCTTTGGCGCCTCAGGTAAATTGCAGCGTCGTGCCCGTGGAGCGTGGCTCTGGTCGCCTTGCGGGGTCAGGGACCGGCAAACACCACCCACCATCAGATACTGGCAGAGGGGTTGCTGATGCCGCGCTGCATGGGCGCCACCGCACAGCTGCCGGCGTCGGTGCAGATGAGATGGTGGGCTGTCGTGGGCGCTGTACGAGTCTGGTGCTTTGGTACCTTACATGGCCGCTATAATCAGCATCGATTCCGGTTGGTCGTGTCTGGCCAATGTTGCCTTTCCATCGACATCGCGCCGTGCCTACAGAGACGGTGCCATTGGCGGCGACCTACCGAGTTCGATTGCGTGCGTTTGCAGGGCGTCCAAAAATAAACGACAGACAACCGTGCTAGCCTCGGCGGCGACAAGGATGGCATCCAGGTGCTGGCAGGTAATTCGCTCTCTGGAGCCAGACTCCAGAGGTCGATGGCCACGGAGCGGGCGGGGGCGCATGGGATGGTTGCTCGCCGTTGTCAAGCACACAGCTGTGAAGGAGGAGAAGAGCAGGTTGAAGCTAGGCCGGCCACGCTACTCACTGGGTAAGCTAGCCTAGCCTGCAGCGAGGCTTGATGGCTGGCGGTCCAGAGCGGGGCTCGCAGGCCAGACGTTCAATCGAAGCCGTCGAGGAAGCGCCCAACTCGAGCTCGGCCTCTGATTTGTCCATCTTGCTGCAAGTGTGTCTTGAGCCCCAGCCAATCGCAGTGCCCATCACACGTCTCAACGGGCCCCCGACAGGGAACTACAGGGGTCCGATCGCCATATCCCGCCGCTAACAACGCAGCAATTAGCGCTGGCATGGGGCCTCTCCAGCCCTCTGTCCACTAAAGACGAGCCCAACAATGGGCCTGCCACCTCTGAAGCCCACTAAATAGCCACTAACACCACCAACACGCCCAATTATCTTCCCGCCCTCATGCTATCAACTCATACACATCCAGCTACAACACCTGCAATCACGCTCCTTTTCTCGCTTTACACGCCATTCTCCTCCCCTACATCCCCTGCCTTATTCTATCCGGTATTGAATCAACACCGCTTGCTCTAGGATCCACCGCCATGCATCCTTACCATCAGCCATCTCCAACCCCTCCTCTCCCAGCCACCAATCGTGTTTCTCTCGCCCACTCGCACTCGCCCAACGGGCATCACCGTCCTCATATTGTTCATTTGCCTCCCATGGCTAGACTATCCAATACATCCCTTGTCTGCCCAACACCTCTAGTCTCCCTTGATCCTCGCTCCGCCCAAGACAATCTACGGCCCGTCCCAGTTACGGCTGCGTCCAGGGGCCATGCCAACCTCGTCATCGCTTAATCTTCTTTGAAATTTTCTTCAGGCCGAAAAAAGGTTTGCTTCTCTTCTGTTGACGAATCCCCGCCACACCCTGGCTGAATCACCTCCGCACCTTACCATCTTGCTCCTCCCGCAGCTCCGTCGTTTTCACCGCCGATCCTGCCGACTGCCTATGCATGTACATGCACATCCGAAAGCTCTCGTCACCAATAAATGCCTGCATCTACTCCGGCTGTGGCTTGCCCGGGCCAGACTCTGACATGCGGGTACACACTCTCAATGTTCAACAGGTCGCTGCCGCGCTGTCCGACTTGCCTGCTCTGTGGCCTACGTTGAGTGACTGAACGATGACTACATTGGCCACACGATTGGTTGATGATTTCGTATACCAATGCACTTGACAGTCATGCTTTATGCTTTGTAGCATTTATTCGCGGCATAAATACCGACTTATGAACTCAACCGTTGTCGTAGCGCCACTACGCAAGCCTCGGGGGGGGGGCTGCTTTGTGACAGCCGAGACCTTGTCTTGCAGAAAACCGAAGCCATTGACCAGTTTCTTTCACTTCCGCTAATCTACGGACGCTTTTTTTGTTGGCCGTTTCATATTTTCTTCAATTGCAAGACTCTGCGTCATGTGAGGCGACTGTGTTGAAACAAACGCACTACGCCGCATGTTACGACTGACTGCTTCCACTCCATCCACTCCATCCCGACTTGGCATCTCAAAAGTACGTGCATGTCGGGTTGTACAGGATTTTGTCCTACAAGTCTAAAGTCGCAACCCATCCGTTCATTGGCCCCGCCCTCTCCGCACCTAGTCATATCCGCCCTATTCCATCCATTGTTGCTGCGTTGTTGCGTTGCTACGTATCTCGACTTCAGCTGGGCACAACCTCAGTCACAAGAAACCGTTCTCTTGCCCAACCCATCCTTTGGCTGAGACATCGAAAGACAGCAGCCCGGCGCGTCCAATCCTTCAGCGTCTCGGGCTGTCCAGGCGCCGAAGTTCGGATTTAGCTACCTTCCCAAAGGAGTACTGCATGTTTCCGGTTTCTGACAGCATGCATCAAGGTTCTGGTGTGCAGTGCACGTGTGTTTCTATCGCTCACTGAACTTCCTCCAATGCATCACCCACCAACCTCTCAATTTGTTTCCACACGGCATTGAAGGCTTGAACACTCAGGCGGCAAGGGTGCTCGGGCTTTCCGGAAACCAGGATGTGGCCACAACCCTGGCCCAGGTGAGGAGCTTCACACCACTATTTACAGCAAGCGACACCAACGGCCACGAGGCTTGGCCACAAAAGAAATTATGATCAACGAACTGCTCGGCCACATTACGCACGTATGCCCAACACGGAAGCGGCGCCCAATGTCAAAATACACACATCGCACATCTGCACGCACACCATCGTGAAAGACGGACTCCGCCAGATAGCCACGCTGAATGCCCGACATAAACGCCTCGCATTAGTTAGTCTGCCCTCTTTTCCCTAGCGCGGCCTGTTTTCGTGACCTGGTGGACAATTCCTCCACGCCTCGCAAGTTTCCCCCTCTCTAGAACCGTAAAGATGCCCTATAGCCTTGCATTCGCCAACCACCTGGCAGGATCGCTGACCGATACGTGCATCCCCTGCAAAGCAAGACAATCTTCATGCTCGCCTTTGGGGTGGACTCAGTCTCCGCACTTGGTGCTTCTCTCCAGCATGGCGTCCAAATCACGCAGTACTAATCTGTACAATGGCACCGAGAGTAGGCTATCACATATCAGTAACACGAGACAGTTATATCAACACCATCTTTGAATCCTCGTTTTTCTTCTTTTGAAATGGTAAACCAAGGCTGGTTGGGCAGGGTATTACAAGCCAACTAACTAGTCCGCTTCCAGTTGCTAGTGGATGCGTAGCTCGCCAGGATCTCCGGATACCTTCCCCTCCACCAGCTTGAATAGTGGGCAAGCCACGCCGCAAACCCTCCCATACTAGGGCATGGTACCTTGTCCACTGGCACATCTATCGCCCGAAATGCGACAGCCACTGTGGCCGCAAAGTTTTCACGCAGCGTCGCATTGAGGCGCATTCCACTTCGCTACAAAGCCATGAATCTAGGCTTGAGGGAGTGCAATGAGTTACGTAGACCAATTGGCAAACCAATGGCTTGGTCCAATCCGATACCAGTGAAGCCGATATATCACAACATCGCTTCCGCTTATCCCCTCGGCAAGAATCCAACACCTCCGCAGCTCCTCGGGGACGTAGACTTGCAAACATGGAAAGAGAGTATTCTTTTTTTTCCTCACACAAGATGGTGTTGGGGGCGGCACTGCTGTATCACAATCACACCGGAACAGGGCCGTTCCATGGTTACAATCACACCCGTCTGGTCCCGTTATGTGTGCATGGTCTGGCAGGCAGGGGGGCGGATTGGCAAAGCCGTATTTTCACCATTGACAGAAAGGATCAAAAAAAAAGCCACACATCATGCAGAGCGGTCACACGTCGTACGGAGCGGTCAAAACTACTATATACGTCCAAGCTCCTATACAGCGGAAATAGCCCGTGCCGACACACATCTGGGATCTTTTCGGGCCCTACAACGTGCAGCTCGCTTGTGGATTGATCAATCACGATTCTGTATTTTCTTTCGGCAGACTGGTCCGGCCCATGGACACCGCCCTAGACGTTTGTTAAATCGAACTAACAGTTGCGTTTGTCCAACTAATCAGTTTTTCCTCCGGAGTACGTCCCCCTCACTTGTACTGGTAGATCCCTGGCCCAACCCTGCATGTTCGTCTTCCAGCGGGAACTCCTCTTCACTAGTAAACTAGCCTGAAGCCAATGCGCCGGACGACCTTCCGCGAGTGGGCCGACGAAATTCTTTGCTCTCCGTCCTTGAAAAGCGCGTCGTAGTTGGCGGGGATCAAACCCGGTTTCAATAAGGCCGACAATGCTACAACCAGAATTTCTGTACAAATCCTCCGCGAGCAAGCTGTTGGGGCGCTATTATCTCCATCGAGGTATTCCAACTGCTGTCGCAGAAGAGTATCCTTGCCCGCCCGGATCAAGACTATAGGGTAGGTTGATCACCGAGCACCGTCAGTTCGCAAGGCTCTTCACCTTTGTCGTGTGATGTATTTTTGCGTATGTATTCCGCTTTGTGTATCTCATCGCTTCGATAATTGCGACCAGAATTTGATATTCCACTGTTCCGATGGCGGGAATCTTGTTCTATCTGCCAGTTCCATCTGATAACATTACTCCAAGCAAACACCGCTAGCGACTTGCAAAGCTGGCCAAAAGAGACAGACGCAGTAAGCACATGAAAAACAGAGAAAAGTATGCAATGTAATCAGAAAATACATCATTAGACTATAATACCTCATTTCAAACGGGATACCTCCAATTAATTGGCAAGATAATAGCCACGACGAGGATTTGGGCAAGAGGCGCGTCAGGCGCGTGCAACACGCGTTGGAGCTACTTGGCACATCACGCGTTCACCGGGTTGAGATCGCAAACCATAGACACTCTCCGATATTCGAATTCAAGATATGGCAGCATGAGCGAATACGGCAGAGGAATCAGGCCAGCTCAGTCTCCATCACAGACAACGACAGAGTCGTCCTGCGAAAGACCAAGCCCCAGGTGATAACGAACCAGTTACCCAAACTCGGCAAGAGGGACCAATGTCGAAGAATACATACACCGCAATCGCCTGTCGCCCCCATTCAAGGAGAACGTCGCTTTAATCTTTAGCAACCCACAACAGCTAGGTATGAGAGGGCCTCGTCAACCCTGTCGCCAGTAGTTGTGGGTTCAGACATGCTGGATCTTCCCTTCTCAGACGAGAGTACACCAGAACCCGAGCTGATGCAACACGGTACTATTCAATCTTACCTTGAGAGCACAGAACAATGGGAGGTGGACTTCGATACTTGCGAGATCACTTACACCGGCGATACTGCACCTCTATCACTACAACATACCTAGCTCGGAGACGAGACCCTGAGAACTCGCCCTGTTATATACACGGCAGATACCACGGTCAACGACCGAATAGCAATACCTCTCCTGAAAACACCAGCACCTCAGCTGGGCTGCGACTCTCCACAGTCTTCCTCTGCGTCTTGCGACACAAACAAGCAGGGATCAGACATTGCTTCGACCAAGGGCCGACCGCCCAAAGAGAGTGGCAAGGGAAGCCTCGCCTTGTTCTTTGACGACGAGGGCTTATCGACACAGTCAAGGAAAAAAGAAGAAAAAGACCACCCGGGATGACTACGAAGTGTTTGTGAATTTCTGGGAGCAGACTGTCTTTAGTACTTGCCTGTGGCCTGTTTCTTCGAGACTGGCGCAACGCGGCCCGGGCAAAATACTGCGACAGATTGAGGTGCTGAACGGGCCGATAACTTACCGTTCTCCGTAAGAGTTTGGTACGTTTTAAGCCAAATACGTAGACCTAGACGATCCCGTGGAACCGCGTCTGTTCGAACCTGGTGAGCAGTGATCCGAGGTGCATCAAAAGAACCGGAGGCACCAATTGCGCCGACCGTTTGAGGGCAGAGACGAACCATGGGAGCTTTCACTGATTGTTGTTATCACCCAGTTTTGCGTCTGTCGGCATGATTGCTATCATTGCTTTGCCTGGATCGTGACCACCATGTTGATTTGCTTGACGGCCACTGGATTAGAAAGTACTCGCGATTTGGTAGAATTGCACCTCTTGATGGAAAATGTGTGTGCCACTGGAAACTTCTTGAAGAATAAATATTTCGATTGGATATAAAATCGATTTGTCTAGATCTGGGAGAGCGAAAATGTAGTCTTGACCCTGTCCTACAACGATGAGCAAGGGCGCGCTCTCCGCAACAGCCATGATATATCAGTTAATAAAGCAACTGATTAGTTCCGTACTAGAGCGTAACGGGAAATACTCAGAACATACAGGGCATTTAATTTAATACGCTTTTGGGAAGATAATGATGAATTTTGGGCGATAGCCTGAATCTCTTTGTATTGCTTGACTGTGAAGGAGGAAAGAAGAGGCTATCGAGGTCCTGCTAGGCAGCCGCCATATAAATCCAGAAGTGTGCCCCAGTGGTTCCCAAAACGGTGATTCGATTCAGTGGTTTGCTCATTGAGTCGTTCGATCTTTGGAATAGAAAATCTTCGTGTGGCCTGCCTGGCCGAGGACGCGTCGGGGGTGGGCCACTTAACGCGTGTCTCATCACTCACCTAAACTTTGCACATTCACACTATTTACGCAGGCCGACACGGACCGGTAAAGACAATACAAAAAAAGGGAAAAATCCATAAAGATCGCTCGCATCGAATATCGATGTCCAACGATTATTAATGGGAAGAACATAACGCGAATGTCGCTGTCATGCGCCAGGCTTTCGAAAATTCCCAAAAGCATTGCGAGAGAGGGCGGCTCAGCCGCAACACCCGCCGAAATCTGCCACTACTCGGAGGAAGAGGTGTGTTCGTAGAGTGGTTGCCAGGACATGGCTGTGTGAGAGCAAACAACCAGGCTGGTGAAGTGATAGGCTCGAGATGTACATTCATGTATGGCACATTTGTTCTAGATTTGCTACTGAAGTCACGGTGGTAGTGGGCAAGTATGCTTCATGAGAGTAACATATGGGTATTGAAAACTAGCTAAAAGTCTGTCCATAGCTGGAGACTGTGAGAAGGGGGGGTATCCGAAAGACGCTATCTATGGTATGAAAAAAGGCAAGTATCCCTGATTGTCGCAACAATCCACAGTGTGCTGTACTGTTAAATTATGATGATGTAAAACGAAAAAAAAAAAGAAATCCAACAATGCTCGCTCAGATGCTGACAAGCTGACTCAGAGTCAAGCTTCAAAAGGTGTATGCAGACAAAAGGTGTAGTCAGAAGAAGAAGAAACATGTGAAGACACAAAAAGGTTATATCCGTCAAGGTCGATAAGAGATGAACATGAAGAGAAGAGAGATAAAGTGGCACTCATGCCAGCCGAGGCAAAGGGGCCAGACAGTCCAAGCGGAACAAAGACAAACTGTCGGCCGGGGTAGGATGGGGAAGTTGGTTGGGGTAAAATGCGGCTCTGCATAGGCCAGCGTGGATTCACATGTGGCAGCGAGACCCTGAGTGTGATTCCAGGGGCGGACTTTGGGGAACTCGCCGGGTGTTGATCGCTCGACACCAGCCGGGATTGTGGAGGGAGCCTGGTCCTCGGTATCGCGCATTGCCGTTTTGGGGTTCCGACAGGACCCGGTTCCACATGCAAATACCAAGTACCCGGGACTTTGGGTTGGCGGGGATCCACCACTGAAGGTGATGTACCAGAGACACTCAGCCCGCGCTGGGGAGCAGCGGTCCGAATAATCCTCTTTGGCAGCACTGTGTGTGCATGCGCGCGCTGCATATGAAATGGCGTACGTCATTTCAAGCGCTGTAGCTGCTGCCTTTATTCCCATGTTCTGCCAGCGGAAATAAAGCAGAGCGTTGAGTGAAATGCGCGCAGCTGAAATAAGTGTTCCGTGGTTGGCGGACACCCTTGTGGGGGAGTCATGGAATAAGCTTTCTTGGGGGCGTCCGTGTGTGTTGACATGTGCCTTTTCACATGTGCGATCGCCCTAGTCCGTTTGAACGCTGCTATTTGCGAGTAGGTTGTCGCGATCGCGCTCGCGGCACGTCTCACTCCTCGGCTTCAGTAATGGGCGCCATGGTGTAGCCGTGCGTTTTGCTGCTGCTCTTCTTGGTGGCGGCAGCGCGACGGCTCTTGCTGGTGTGCTTGCGGCGCTCCTTCTCCTGCTGGACCATGCGGATGAGATCCTTGCGCACGTTGAGGCGCTGGCGCTGCATCTCGAGGATCTCGGCTTCGCTGGGCGCGTGGCGGGTGGGCGAGGCGAGAACGAGGCCGAGTGTGGGCGGCGAGGCACTACCGGCGCTGGACACACTGCGGCTGTCGTCGCTCTCGGATCCGCTGCAGGCGGGCTCGTCGTAGAGGAAGAGGTCGTCGTCGGAGAGGAAGGAGCTGGCACGAGGCTCGTAGGAGGCGTCTTTGTCGGAAGAGCTCAGCGATGAGCGGCGCGGCCACGAAGGAAAGGCGCACGACTCGTCGCGGGATGTGACGCCGGTTGAGATGCTCATCGGTACTGAGCCGATGCTCATAGAGCTATATGAACCAAATGAACCATACATGGTTGCGAGTGGTATGTGTGTGTGGATGGCGTTGAGGTATGGTGTAGGCAGTAGCCAACGGTCGGGTGGAGTGTGTGGTCAAGTGTTATTGATGTTGGATCTGGGTTGGAAGCAAGTGTCGGGAGGGGAGGGTATGATATAAGATATGTATTGCGGCTGTCGCTTGCTTATGTCTTGTTTGGGTCGGCGGAATACCGTTTGGAAGAGAGGTGAGAGTGCAGTAGGGCTTATAATAAGACACGGCCAGGAGACCACTGGCTTGTGCTTCTGGCTTGTGAGCCTGGGGTTGGGGAAGGGGGTGTGGGTAAGCCGGGGCGTGAGCGCGGGCCGCACACGGTTGTACTGGGTAAGCACAAGCACACTCACAGCCGGCTCGCAATCTTTGGGCTGGCTGTGGCAATAGCCTGGGCCGAGCTCCAGCAAGGGTTGTGGAAAGCTTCTTTGACTCGCCGCGGTCGCGACTTTCCCCGGGTGCCGGAAGTATGGATCCGGTAAAATTTGTAGTCTCCCCAAGCGAAATTATTCGATGGCTTGTGAAATTATCGCAGAAAAGAGACTGTCCAAGCTGCGGTAGTTTCGAGCGACGCTGGTTTTGCCAAGTTCCGGGACGCAGGGAAGGCGGAATTCCTGCAACGTGCTGATGAGTCAGGCTGATGTATTGGTGTTGTAAGGCCGCCGGCTGCACCGAGTACCGAGCATTTGCACCCAAAAGTGTGCCGAGTCGTGCGAAATGCGTTGCAGCGTGGAGAGTAAGGGCAGCAGTGGAGGATCGGATCCAGAGGCAAACATCCGGGCATTTACAATTTTAATATGTTGTACAGAGGCATCACCGCCCAACACGATTTGGGGGGGCAAAGAGGAAACACGCACACACTCTCAGACGCGGAGCGGGCGTACCAACAAAGTGAATCACTATTTTCGGTTGATTGAGGCAGAGACACGGGTATCACAAAGAAGGGGGGGTGGGCGCAGCGGTGCTACCGTGTGTGGCCGGCGATGAACCTGTTAAAGCTGCCCTTTTGGGCACTCGTCGCGCTGGACCGAGGGGGGGTGCGCCTAGAATGCCGGTCGCAAACTGGCTGGGCTGAAGTTGCCGGAAAACTTGTTACCGCCTCTGTTCCAAGCCGGCTCCCTGTGCTGTGCCGCTGCACAACACTCACCGACCGCTGAGAAGATGCAGCCATCTTGCTTCGCTGTGCGTACATGCATGAGTCGCTGCAGTGATGCAGTTTGACCGCTTTGTCTTTTTTTCTTCTTCTCATGATACCAACCCTGGGACTGAAAATTTTCTCTTCTTGACTCGAGTAATTTGACATTGGTGCGCACGGTTGGGCACAGGCAAGCGGCCGCCAAATGTTTCGGGTGCTCCTATGCGGGCCGAGTCCCCCTGGGAGAGTTCGACACAGGTTGGCGGGCGGCAGACAAGGGCGTTTGCTCCCCGCAATCCTGGTTTATTCTTAGTCCCCTCCATTTGCAAGCGAAGGCTGGGTAAATACGGCTCGCCTTCAGTTGCTGAAATTCAGGCTTGGTGCGGGAAGGATGACATCCGCCAGTTGGGGGCTGCTCCTAACACGGCTCCTCGCTCCTCATGGAGCCCTGATAAGGCACAACATGCCTAATTTTGGCAGCCGAGTCCATGGCAATACGCGCTATCAACGAATAAGGTTCCATCTCGTACTGAGCCACACTGCGTCCTTCCCCAGGCTGAAAGGCTCTGTGATGCCGTGGCACTATCATCCAGGCTGAGCCTGGCCAGCGTTGGCGCGAGCCAGCAATAGACGAAGGAGAATTTTGTCTGAGAAGGGAAGTCCCGAATGAACAAGGCCTGACTTTACGAAGGAGTTCAGAAAATCTTTCCGGCACTTGCCAGATAACTCATCGGCCGTCGTTCCTTTTGCTCCTTTGCATGCTGCATTACGGCCTAGTAGAGGGACAGATGGGATTTTACACCAGATGGCGACATTCAGACCGATTATTTCACCGCCCCTAGCATTTGTTGTAGGAGGTGAGGTAAGGTTGCATGGCGGTGCCGTCCCAAGCACCGTGCAGCGGCGGTCCGCAACCACTACGGCGGCACCTACAAAGCTGTGACTCGACGCGCCTTCAGCGCCCAACCGTTGGTACCGTGTGCCGTGGTGGCTCTCCGATGGTGTGTGGTGTGTGTGGGCGGAATATGAAGACGGGCCGCTATTTCGTTTTCCCTGGAGCGGCGGCCCGGTGTGGCGGATGTGGCTTCTGGCGGTAAGGATGAGTCGGGAGCAAAAGTGCCAACCGGGGTCGTGGAAAAGGTTTATGCAAGATGAAATTAAAAATGAAGAGAACTGGTTTGCCAGCCAGGGTGAGAGGAGACGCTACTGACAGATTCCTTTTTCCCGGAAAGGACTGGCATGGGTCCCGGATTCCAGATGTCTTCGACGGTAGTTCGTTGGCACTAACAGACGAATAGTATGTCGTAGCCCAATATGGCCTCTTTCCCCATTTGACAGATCGCAAAGACCAGACAAGACAAGACATTCGACAAAGTTTAAAAATAAAGGGCCGAGCAAAGGCCAAAAAGAAAAGAAGGCGAGTACCAACGAACAAAGGGGGGAGTATCAAAAATAGGAGACGGAAACGCAAACAACCGACAAGCCCATTCAGCCCAAGTTTGCTCTTGTCACAGCCGCCAGATGTGATTCGAGCCTGCGCCCAGCGCCGAACCTACAGCATCCTGTCTCAGGGTTCCCTGTATGCGACGGAAGTCCGAATACACATTCATGACCATTTTACTTTTTTACCGGCCAGCCAAGCCTGCGCCGTTGTGGCAACGTCACCAAGACACTGAAAGAGGTACATATCATGAACATGATACAGCAGGCAGCCAACGTGATATCGTGTTGAACTGTAATTCGCGTTGCGACTTTTACGCGCCGACTCGTGACGACTCATCGGCGCGAAACGGTGACGTTCTCTGTCACTCGTCCCGGTCATCGGCCAACCACAGGCATGTGTATGCGACAAGAGGCCTGGTTGGCTAGTAGCGACGCCACGTCGGAGGTCGCATATCCTGGCCGTGGCCAGGCTGCCAGCCAGCCAGCGCTGCAAAGTCGCCAGTGACTCCTTCTTACCAGCCGGCGCCGTTGTCACACTACACCCCCCTCCCATATTCCGCCACCACCAACTACTGAGCCTGGAAGGAGAGGCTGCCCAAAAGCCTGTTCCATCACTTCTTTTTTAACCTGTCCTCGGCTGCTGCCTGGACCACGCTGGCGCCATGGTGACGAGCCACCTCGCGGCCTATGTAACGTTTGCAACTGTCCCACGGACGGGGTAAGATGGAGGAACAGTCAGCGCGCGCCACCACCACCAACTTCGTTCATCAGCAAGCATAAGCCCAGGCAAATCCCGGGGTGACGGAATTTGCCGCGCTGGACTGTCGCACAGTGACCACATCGCCTCCCAAGTATTGACGAAATCAGGCTGCTTCCTGAATTAAAAATGGCTAGAAATTCAATTTAATTCCATCGGTGGAAAAATCAAATTTCCATCCACAACTTGACATTCCCTTGGACCACATTCCACGAGTCAGCTTCAGCAAGGCAACGTACCCTTCCGTCTCCCCCACGATGACTTGAGGGCCGACCGATGGTGCCTGATTTTGGTGGGACAACTGCGGCCGCTTGTGCTTGACAGAGACGATGCGCGCTCGGCCACATGGAAACATGCACCCCAGGTTCCAGAAGAGTTCCATGTCACTGTCCAAAACGGCCCGCAGGGCGTGGCTCGTGCACGAACGAAAATAAAATGTCGGTGCGTCGCCGGGTTGCTTATGATACTCACATGGGTGCGCTCGAGACACATGTGTAGAAGTGCTGACAGTGCGACGGCCAACGGAGTTGGCATATGCGCTGCTGAGCAACATGCCGGTCAGAAACTCGACGCAAGTTCCACTGGCACAAGTCGCCGAGCGCCCATCCCGGCGCAATGATCAAACAATAGTAACTAAAGTCCCCAAGCAAAAACGACTTGTTACCACGATCTTCGCGACAAACCTGCGATTTCCAGTCCGCCAAGGCGACTCCCAAGTCGTGGCTGACGGTTGGCCAGGATCTTGCCTGCCGCAAACCGACCGTGATTTTGCGCCCAGATGGGCAAACGGCGGCGGCGGCCGTCGCTTGCAAAGGAATCCTTTGCACGAATCGGGCCTTTGAGACAAAGAAATCTCACTCTAAATAGTAATGCGCCGTCTCGTTGTGGTCGGAGCTCTGGCCAAGTCGGTAGCCTTTCCACGCGCTGGCTTAACCCACGCGGCCGGTGTCGCACACAAATGTCCATGAAATCGGCGATGCTCCTGAGCGCCATCTATAGCATTATGCCCTGAATAGCACTGGTTTCTCTCCTCGTTGTGACCGGCGACAAGCTACCCCGAGTGGATTTACCCCATCATTTTCACCATGTTCCATAGCGGAAGGGCGTGTTGATCTGATACGTGCGGGACAACCAGGCCTCCGTCTGCGAGAGGTTTGTTGACCTCTAAAATATCTACAATGGAGTGGGATTGAGGCTTGTATTCTGCTATTAACAACCCTGAGCCTAGACGGGTCAACTTACAAGTACTCACTAGAAGACCTAGGTCCCGCCTATTCAACAATACAATAATAGTAATAGTAATGATATCAATGATGATACAACACAAATGTTTGAAAGAGGAAGTCCTCTATCGTGCCACAGACAAGCCTGGAGCCTCACTGTCTGGAAACCAATATAAAGAGACGGGCAACCCGAGCGCTAGCAACATCAAAACTACCCAGGCCAAATAGCCTCCAAGAATCTGACGGCCAATACCTACAGCAAATAGGGCGGTTGAAAGCGGCGGAACAACAGTGCGACTGACGCTTGAACAGATCTCTGCGACCGAGTTCAGCTTGCCAAGCACCCTCCGATTTGGGCTCACTTCATTGACCGCCAACTGAGCAGCTGTAAACGCCATCCATATTCCTGAACCGAGAATGACATTGGCGGCCCAGACAAGAATGTAGAAAAACTGGCTTGCCTTGGATCTTTCCACACGCAGAGTCGCATTCATCAGAATATAGCCGGCAAAAAATGCTGGCCAGAAATACGCGCAGAGCCTCATGACGCCCTTGGTGCGAACCCTGGCTTGCAGCAAGGGAAAGGCGATGAGCATCCATACAATCTCGCTTATCCCGCAACCAGTCATGTACACAGTGATGGAGGAAGGAGAGTATCCCATGCCGCCCAGGTCAACCGGCGTGTAGAGAACAACTGGCAGCATTGCCGAAAACGCAAAGCATAAGACCATGACATATGTGAACGCTCCAAGGACAGCCAAAATCTTTGGATTCTTCAAAATCTGCACCGTCGTCATATTTGGTCCCTTGTTTCCTCCATTGTCTTCATTTTGGGGCTCGTCGCTGGCAGCAGATGTCGAGGAAAAGTCCCACGTCTCATCAACAAATAACAAAGTGCTCAGGCATGCAGTCAGCCCCATACTGGCAACAAAAAAGCCCGGCAGCGCGTACGGATACATCTTCAGAAAAGGGATATTGCCAAAGAGGGAGGGATATTGGGTCGCTGGGTCAACCAGGGCACCGCCGATGATAGGTCCGCAAATGATACCCATATTCCCAGCAATAGAGTACCACGCAATGGCCTTGGCCTGGGCGCTACCCTCGCACAACTCTCCCAACATGGTGCGAATGATGACATTCGCTCCGGAAAATGCGCCGGTCAAGGCCCTGAATGCAATCATCTGCCACAGACTCGCGGATAGGCCAAATAAGGCTGGCCCGACTGCCATGCCCGTCAAGCTTGCGATGAGAACTGGCCTGCGGCCGAAGCGATCGGCAAACGAGCCCCAGAACAAGAGTACAAAGGCCTGCACGATGGAGAATACTGACTCTATGAGACCGGCGTAGAGTCCGACGTCGGCATGCTTCAAGTGCCCCCTCGTCTGCACCATCATTGCAATGTAGGGAAAGATGGAGAAAAACGCAATTGGTTCCATAAGGCGTGCATAGCATAGCAACAGGATCTGCGCGGTAGGAAACGCCGACGGTGCCTCTGCTGTGGTTGCCACCTGGTTCTCATGCTGCGATGCGGCATGAGAGCTGAGTAGACAAGTTGTCTCTGTCGGCTGCGCTGGGCGTTTAGGGGAGGTCATGTCTTGTCGGGAGGACGAAATGTGCTCGATTTGCGGAGAATAGAGCCGATCTTGATAAAATATGGTTCGAGTTTGACAAAAAGAGAAGGTGGTGGCTGGGGACTGCTGAAAATTCGCAACATGGGCGGATCGCCCGTGACCATCTTCACCTGCAGCCTCGGTGCGACATCGCCGAGATACGCCACGTACTGGACTTCTCAGGCAGACATCTTCAAGTGTAGTAAAGGGAAACATCAATGCATATGAAACAGCCTTTGGTCATCCTACTCAGTCCCTCAAGTCTTCATATATGCAGTAGTGTCATGGTAACGCATGATGTGCGCCGCCATCTGAGTGCAGCCTGGGCACATTTCGATGAGTTGTACCGCACTCTTACAAACAATTCAGATAGAATAGCGATAGTGACTCATGCTGAAGAATTGCAGTACAATACCAGGCTAATGTCTCATGTACAATGTAGAAAAGTTTATTCTTTCGCCATCTGTGATGCCATCTATGGTATTGCGAGATAGGCTGGCGAGATCATCAGCCAGCTCGCAGCTACGCAAAAGAAATTGTAACCCTAGTACTTCCAACGGAAAAGAACAATACATATCACATCGACTTAATGTGAATTTACCGAGACCGCGCAGCTTCGGACCGCATCGTTGCCAATGCACGTTAGGTCACGTCGCAGGCGGCACCGATCTAAACGCGACTAATAAAAATCTATTGGTGGTCGGAAAAAAATACGACTCAACCTCTCTCATCCACTGTTGCAATTCGTGGCTTCAATGGTAGCATCGGCGGCTTAGCGTCTGCCACCCCGGTCGTGGCACTCAAGCCCGGTCAATGATGGGTATTCGAAGCTCCCAGCAGTGACGTCGAGAGAACTTGCCTGCCGCCGCTGCGCCGTGTAAGTGGATTTCTCTGGTGGACATTCTTTCCACCAAGTGTCAGTGCCGAGCGAATCGCAACTCTGCTGACAATGGGCAAACCATGATGATTTCCTGTTTTTGAAATGGAAAACGAGATAAATCGGCCCGACAGTTAACTTCCTTGGGCGATTTTGGAGGCCGATCGCTAGCCACCATCCGAAGTGCGGGGTGCAGTAGCGGCACTAATAACAGCGTCGTTCCTCTTAAATGGCAAGAGTTCCAACTGGTCTGCCTCTTCGATAGAGTACTCTTGAAAATTTACAATTAATAGTAATTATGATGCTCCTCATCGTATTGTTCTCCCTTGTTGCCATCGTGGCAGCATCCGCCAATTCCTCGTGCAAGGCCACGACCCTGCATTTGCGCGACGCACCATACGAGAACTACTTTTACTCGGATTGCCATGTCGATGCCCAGGCTGTCGTCACAAGCCCTTTGCCTGACAGCAATCTAACCATCATCGGGCCGCGCCTTATTATCGCCTGGCCCGGCGGCAACAGCGGCGTGTGCGCATTCTTCGCGCCCCAGAACGGCAAAAATGGCAGTCTAGCCATTGAGCTCGTCAACTCGACACTGGGTTCTCCACTGTCGTCAGTTACAGAGGATACCTCGTCAAAGATTCCCACTACTGGAGTTGAAGGAGTCTTGTCCTTTGATAGCTCTGCCTCTTTATCACTAGCCATCCTTGGCAGTGTCCGAACCATTCGCGACTTTGTCGAGGGCCCGAGCCTCCTCACGCCGCTGATCCAGGACGCGATAAAAATCCAACGCTTTAATGGCAGCGGTGCGCAAATATCTCGCTTATGGCTAGACAATGTCACCACAACGACCCTGACACTCTCGCCCTGGCAGAACGCGGACGGACAGGTCCACGTCGACAACAAGACTGTCACGTTTGGTGCCGGCTTCTATCGCTTTGCCGCAACCTTCAACTATCCGCAGCTCGAGCAACTCAAACCAAAAGACATTTTGCGCAACGAGTCGCTGTCGCTTGTCAACACAGAGCCTGAACAGGTCGACGCTTTATCGTTCTTTTCGTATTCGGACAAGCTTCTCGCCGGTGGCTGGCGCTTCCTCACTTACTTTGGCAGGGACAGTATGATTTCTGCGCTTTTGATGCAGCCGATTTTGAAGACTGGCCCCGGATCAGCAATGGAAGCGGTTCTTGGCGCAGCACTAGAGCGCATCAACAAAACGGATGGAACTGTGGCACATGAAGAGACCATTGGCGATTATGCTACGTTTACCAATAGGCAAAATGGCATTTTCAATTCGACAGCTGCCGGTTTTACCTACCAGATGATAGATACAGACTACTATCTACCTGTCCTTATGGAAAGATACTTCCAGAGCTCCCCCGACCGTGTGCAGCCCCTGTTGGAGACGAAGGCCGGCGAGGTAAATGTGGCAAACAGAAACATGACGTGGGGAGGCCTTGGACACAGACTTGCATCCAAAATAATGAACCTTACAGAGGCTTTTGAACAAGAGCAGACAGCAGCGAATCTGATACATTTGCTGGATGGTGTGCCCGTAGGGCAGTGGCGAGACTCTGAGCGTGGTCTTGCGAACGATCGCATACCATTCGACGTCAACTGTGCGCTGGTTCCGGCTGCCCTCCGTTCTATCGCAAGTTTGTCGGCCATGCCGGGTGTGTTTCCAGAGGAAGATGCGCAAAAGTGGCGTGCTGCAGCAGATACGAGAGCAGACGTGTGGCAAAGCAGGACGCTGGCGTTCTTCAAATACAGCGACTCAGTCAGCAATAGCACGGCGTTGTTGGACAACTACACCAAGGAGAACACATTTTACCACGGCCCAGCGCACGCAGATTCCATGGCCAACTATTCCTCCGGCCAATCGATTGTTGACTACGGACTCGCTCTACCAGACGCAGACCGGCCAGCCCCCATTCGAGTCACGCACACTGACACTGCTTTCCGCAATGTACTTCTTTTCAATTCGACAGACGACGACAACCAGCTTACCGAATTCATCAACTCCACTGCGAACGCTATTCTGCGACCCTTCCCCGCTGGACTCACCACCCCTATAGGAGTCGTCGTGGCGAACCCAGCACTGTCGGGTGATGCCACGCTCATCGCCAACTTTACCAACTCGGCGTACCACGGTACCGTTATCTGGGGCTGGCAGCTTGCGCTTGTGGCCAAGGGATTTGAATTGCAGCTCGGCAGATGCAGCAACACAACGAGCCACCCATGGAAGCGATCCGCCGAAAAGGCGCCTGCATTCTGCAGCGACAAATCCGTCTATGGCGCGCTCAAGGCCGCATATAATCGCATCTGGGACGTGATTGAGGACAACAAGGACACGCTGCAGTCGGAGGTCTGGAGCTGGACCTACTCCAACAATGCGACTGCGGGAGACGGTTTCCAGTACTCGCCGCTTGGAGTGCTGCCCCCGCCGCCGGGCGCAGGGAGCGGAACGGAGAGTGATGTGAGGCAGCTGTGGAGCTTGGTCTTCCTGGCCATGAGTCGCGATCCCGGGTACAAAGCTTAAGAGGTAGTACAGAGTATAATATAATAATATAGAGTTGTCATGCTACTCGATCATAGCGTCGTGGGACAGATCGCCAGAGTAAACTCACTGGTTCTTCGGCAAGGCTTCTTTGTTTAGTTCGGCAACACGCGAGCCAACAAGCTTATACTCTGTCAGACGATGCACTCATTTACGTATGTTGGTGCCATTGAGCTTCGTGTGATATCAGCAAGGCAGGTGACTGCCTACCTGTGAATACAGTTTGTCTCAGCTGTACCCAGTTTCCACATCAATGTAATCATACCGAAGCCTTTAGCTTTTCAGGGTTCAATGCGCCAGATATCAAAGCTGACCTTCTTTCAGATACTTTGAAATGGTGACGGATGAGCAGAGCGATGGATCCAGGCCCATCCGTCCATCCAGGCCATAAAAGCCCACGGTACCAGCCTCGCAAGGTCGGCTGTTTTACAAGCCAGTGCATAAAATGCCACTATGTCAGCTTATTGATGCGAGTCAAGATTTCTATCTTTTCTGTGTCCTTGATCAATGATGAGGCTGCTGAACAAGACCACAAGGAGAACCTTCAGCGCCTGGCAAAGTTTTCGCAGCTTTCAGCTGTCGACGAGGAAATTGCAGACATGACGTGATACTGTGTCCGATTTGCAGCGCCTGAGCAGAGAAGCATGAAGCGTTTTACCATTGTTTGGCTATGACAAAAAACCAGTGCAATTAAAAAGAAACTGATCAAGAGTGGAGGGTTTTTGGCACCGGCCCGTAGGCAGTTCCCATCTCGCGATCCTAGTCGATCACCGCATCACTCCGTCTTAACCAGTGCCTCGGCAAGCGCACGCTATTTAATACTAATGGTTCGGACTTTTCAGCCCTGATTGAATAACAGAAACATGCACGGAGCCCTCCTTGGTGTATCATTTGAGGGATGTGCCCTTCATGCCGCACCCAGCCGCACAGACGCGGGCTTGGACGTCCACCCCCATCTTCACAGCGCTGACAGCCACGCGCCCTGAAACGGCGGCCCCCCTCTGCAGCGTACTAAATAGGAAACAAGTCCTTCAACCTGGACAATCGGTGGCCTGTTCGTGCGCACGGTACGCCAGCCAACGATTAAGCGAGTTTCTGTCCGTGAGGCCATCGCGGTATAAAGGCTACGCGATGCGCTCACGTCCTTGCTGTTTAATTCTCTGTACACTATCTTCATCCGCTTCAACTCACACTCTTTCAAAGCTTCCATTTCGCCATTTACATTCTTTCAACATGCGCTTCTCCATCACCGCGATTTCTCTTCTCGCCGCCGTCGGCTCCGCCGCGCCGCTTGACAAGCGTAAGTTATTTTTGCAGAACCCATCCATCTAAAAAAAAAATTCTTCCTTCGAAAGGATTTCTGACCAGGGCGGAATAAACATACAGGCCAAACCAGCGTAAAGGGCGGCACTTTTCTCGACGGCATCACCAGCTTCTTTGGAAACCTCGGCGGCCACACAGACGGCGGCAGCTACCCCCCGAACTCGGGCGGCACTGGCGGCTTCCTGGCCGATTTGCAGGTCCCCGCGGACCACATCAAGTACACCATGACCCCGGCCAGCGCCCAGGAGGAGATTGCCGCTGCGCAGAACAGCCAGCTGAGAGAGGGACACCGCGTTGCGCACGTCGCCATCTACAAGGGCCTTCTTGGTGGTGGCAAGTAGCGCTCTGGCGGAATGTAGGAATTCTCTTCTTCAATAATTATATGACTTGGTAGTATTTTATGCTATAGACTTAATTTCATTCAATCTCTTTATCCCTAACGTCGCATATGTCTATGATCCTCGAACAAGTCTAGAAGATGCTACTTATCCCCACCAATATCCAGGACCGAATGCGTTATTGTCAGCTAGTTTTCGCAGTGCGCAGCCTGGAATGCTACAAAATGCCGCACCATTAATCAATGTATCCCCGGAAGGGTTGTGCGACAGATGAGTTACCAGATGACCCCAGCCAGGACCGCACGCGTACGAGGGCTCAATGTGGCAGATGACCTGCTGTCTCAGTACCAGCCTATCGTCATAACGGGGGCACTTCATGAAGTCAATTTTGACCAGTAGATCATTGTACAAGACGTCAAAGCCATGCCGAAAGGACGCACAACGGCCCATCTTGCTGGTGTAACCGTCTTTGATCGCGGGTTCCCTTGGCGCCTTAAAGTAATCGGAATGATCGGGGCAAAGTTGCCAGCGCATATGCCCCCGGTATGAAGCGGGAAGCCATTCAAAGCAGTCGCAGATGTTCGGGTCAAAGGCTCTCATTGGATCTGCATATGCAAATTTCTTGCAGTCTGTCCAGCTCCCTGCGCCGGGGATACTCCCCATCACAGCCAGCTCGCTGCGGATGCTGCGGGGGCAAAACTTTCCGGAGGGAAGACGGCTAAGTTTCAGATGGGTAGAGAAACTTAGAGCCAATAGAAGTCCGCCTGAGTTTTTTCCTTTGTAACACCAAATCTTTGTTATACCATCAGCACACTGACGCGTATTACAATCATGGCGTCCTCTGTGTGGCTCTGCACAGTGGCTCAAGACGCTCCCGCCATTCCTTGCCAAAAGCTTGATTTCCTGGAAAAGGACCACTTTGTGGCTGCATATTCTCAAGCTCAATTCATGTCCGAGACAGATGCGTTCACTATCGTCCTGCTCGCGTCGCGCGGCCATGGAAAAGTGCATCGCCTTGTGGGCTCTTTTGCACAGTGAACAATGAAGCGATGGCATTTCATCACGGACTTTTCCACCAAAGATATCCCCCTGGCGTCTGCGGGAGCAAGCACAGCAGAGAGTGCCGAACCGGAGGGTGGCCTGCTGCCGGTAAGAATCTCTCGGCGGCGCCCAGACGAGTGCGGTCTCCTCAAGCCTTTCCGGCTTTAGTAGAGCAGCGAGGTGATATTGGTGAAAGACCTTCTCGGTAAAAAAAAGTTGCATGAAATCTCTCGAGGTTTGTCGAAGTTTCAAAAGGCTGTCGAGGTCAACCACGGCCATAAGGCTCACGAGGAGCTTGTCCGGCAGTCGCAGGAGAGGGCTGTGCAGGGAATTGCGGTGCGCATTTTGAACGACGGGGTCCAGTTTGCTGTCTTCCAGTAAGATCTGAAGAAGAAAAATGTTAGATTGAGGGAGAATATAGCACTTTAACTGTCAGTAAACTTACGGCTTCATAAGTGGGTGGTCCAGCTATAGTTGTTGTTGCTGGTGTAGTGGCTATTGGTGTCATTGTTGCCGTCATCTCTGTAGAGTCTCTCGGCATTATTTTCGCGAAGTAAGAGCGCACAGATGGCATTTTGATTGATGATCGGTGAAGTCAGGCGCACGGAAAATCTTTTGTTTTTCGCGGTACCGTTGTGGCAAGCAGGAAGGAGGTATGCAGCGGTGACGGACGCTTTTTGAAGCGGGACTCTCAGGTTGCATGCTTTTCTCAGAATGACAACCGAAGGGCCATATATATTCTGTCGCTGAGGAACGGCGTAAGACTAAGGTTGAGTAGCGCGGATATACTTTGTGTTTGCAAATGTAGTGTCAGCCACGCACAGCTAGTCACGATATCTACCCAATCGCGATACGATAACAATCGGTTATTCATTGGAATCGGTGCCTGCCATCCCAAAGCTCTGTAAGTCCTGAGAGAGAGGATGTTGGTCACGGGAGATAGGTATCGCGATATAATAACAGACGATTATTTGTAGTCAGTGTTGATGATGTTGATGACGGGACATATGTATCGCGATACGATAACAGTCCGTTATTTGTTGTAGTGGGTGCCTCCAAAAGCTCTGTGAGGCCTCAAAGAGATAGTGTTTCCTGCAAGGAGATGATGCAGATCATAATCATTGATTGTGCGTGTGTTGCAGATGGAATAGATAACTGAGCTGCTCCAGAAAACCTCCTCTTATGGTACTTGGAGAGGTAAAAAGGTGCATAGATTGAAAGTAGGAAAAAAGAATATTCTCAAGATCTATTCTGACATGAGTTTCCTCCGGGCATGATTTTTATTCTTGCCGAGAAAACGTTTCGTGCCACATGATGGCAGTGATGGCGACGGAGGCCTTTTGAAGGAGGGGTTTAAGCTACCCACGGGGTATTTTCTTAAAGTACGAGAATCGAAGTCTACATGCATTGTGTGGCTGATGAGCGGCGTGAGATCAGAGTTGAATGGCAGAGATATACTTTGCATTTTGAAAAAAAAGCTAAGCCACGCACTGCCAGTCATGATGTCTCGAAAATGATAAGCTTTACGTTGGGGCTGATACTTTCGTACCGTTTTAATCCAGGCAAGCGACTACTTTCGCTGGCGCTGTCGGAGGCATGAGATTGTCATTATAGCGTATTGTTTGTCGCATCATAGCTTTAGTAAATGATGCTGGGGGCACTGAGGATACAAACATTCGTATTCAAAAAAGTATATTCTAAAAAAGAAAGGAAAATAAGTGTATGTAAAATCTCTGGCAACTCGTTAAAATATAGACACCTTACCGCGTCCCATGCCAACGGCCTTGATGCGCGCCCCAATATCCAGCGGATCGCCCTCGGACACGACAAAGTGCGCGCCGCTGTGCTTCTCGGGCTCCTCCACGCCAAGAATCTTGTACACATTCGTCGACACGATATTTAGCGCTTCCTTTTGCGAAATCTTGCCGTTGCTGTTGCGCCACGCCGTGCCTGCTTCAAACGCCATGTCGCGCACGCGCCACTCCTCGCTGAGCCCGACGCCGACCACGACGCCCGCCGCAACGAGTGCGTCGACCGCGGTGCCGTTGTTGAGGGGCGCGCCGACGAGCGCGCGGCGCGCGTCCCACGAAGAGCCGAGCTGCTGCAGCGGGGACAGGATGACGCCGATCTTGGCCGCCGCGAGCTCCTGGGCGACGAGGTGCGACTCGGCGCCGCCGACGATGGCGAGACGCAGGGGGGTCGAGGTGGCGGCGTCGACTTCGGACTTGATGCGCAGCGCAGAAGCGATGCCGTCGGCGGACGAGATGCTCAGGGCGAGGACCAAGTCGCCGGCGACCACGCGCTTCAGGTACGCGGCTTCCGAGTAGGCGTCGGTGATGTTGTCTTTTGACGTGGACGCAGCTTCAAGGAGCTTGCGACGCAGCTCGCCAAAGGCCTCGGCATAGCTCTTGTCCGTGTACTTGACGCCCAAGTCGAGGGTGTAGTGGACGGCCGCGTCGCTAGCAAAGACGGCGCCGTCCTCAATGCTCGTGGAGGCAGTGGTTACGATCGCGGCGCTGACGCCCAGCGGCCCGATGTTGCTAAGAGGTGGGGAGATGGCGCGCGTGACGCCATACTTGCCCGCGACGCCGAGCACCTTGCCGCCGAACTGCAGGCCGTCGACGGCGCGCGTAAAGGCCGTGGTGGCACCGTTGTTGGTCGCGTCCTCGCCGGCAATCTCGACGAGCCCAAGGCTACCGTAGGCGGTGAAGGCCTTGTGGAGGTGCCCGTTCCTGAGCGCGACAATCGTGGCATCGTGGGCGGCGGCGGTGCAGGCGCCCACGCACGACACCTTGCCGTGACTGATGGCGATACTAAAAGGCGTACCAGCGGCTTCGGCGGCGGAGATGGCGTCAGCGTGCTCGGGCATGTCGAGGAGCACCTTGGTGATGCCGGTGAAGAGCACAGACTCGACGGCGACGGGCTCCTCCGCGGGGATATAGGCAAGGCTAATGTCGGGCTGGATCGGACCAGTGCAGTCCTTGGCGAGCTCGACGGGGGAGGCGAACTGGGACACGCCGTCAATCCAGACCTGAACGGGGGCGGCGCCGATGCTGAGCGGGTCCGAGTCCCAGAGGGCCAGGTCGGCGTCGAAGCCCGGCTTGATCTTGCCCAGGCGCTGGCCGAGACCGAGCAGGTCGGCGGGCGCCGAGGTGACGCTGGCAAGGGCGGCGTGGTACGGCAGGCCCCAGTGGTAGCCCTTGGCGGCCTCGAAGAGCACGTGCTGCGCGTTGAGCACCGGGTTGTCGGACACGTAGACGGCTGTGAGGCCCTCGTCGTAGAGGTACTTGCCGGCATACTCGGAGCCGACGTAGGCTTCGGCTTTGTAGAACATGTTGTCGGCAAAGATGGCGGACGCAGGCGCGCGGCCGCCCCAGGTACGCTTCAGAATCTATTGAGGCGCGTTAGCATTGGATAACTCCAAGGTTTGGTTCGTTCTAGGGAGCCTACTTCTGGAACGAGATAGGTCTGGTGGGCGTGGTGGAACGCGCGAATGGGAAACTGGAACTCGTTGCTGTGGTCAACCATGGCCTCAAGGTCGGGAATCTCGTAGCAGTGCGTGTTGATGTGCACATGGCCGCGCAGCACGGCCGACAACGACTCCCACGCCAGGTCCTGCGGGAGGTATTCGTCCATATTCACCGCGCCAATGGTCTCTGCCTTGCGGCACCAGTCGTCCTGCTTGGTGACGAGAGTCCTGGCCGTCTCGAACGCGCGACGGAAGCGGTACGACTCACCCATGCGGCTGTACGGCGACTTGTCGATGCCGCCGTGGATGCGCTTGGCGTTCTCGCCGCAGGCCATCTTCATGTAGCGCCAGTTGCGCTCCGGGTCCGCCAGCATGTCCGCGGCCGACGTCTCGCCGCGGCCGTCGGCCTTGCCCACTGCGTGCTTGATGACGTACGCCTCGCCGCCAATGTTGTTGCCGGAGCCGGGCAGGATGAGCGAGGTGGTGACGCCGCCCGACTTGATGACCTGGATCTGCACGTCGTCCGGGTGGATGGCGTCGAGGGAGCGCGCCCACGGCGTGATGTCGTCGGACATTTCGTTGCTGTCCTCATCGCCGCTCAGGCCGGGCAGGGGACCGACGCCCGCGTGGCTGTGCATGTCGATGATGCCGCTGGTCAAGAGACGGCCGTGGGCCTCGACGACGAGCGTGTCCGCAGAGAGAGACGCGGCGGCGATGGCGTCCTCGACGCGCTGGATCAGGCCGTACTCGACGTAGACATCGCCCGAGATCCACTCCCAGCCCTTGCCGGCGCGCGCATCAGCCTCGCTCGTGCCTGCGACAGGCTCACCGACCCAGATGGTGGCGTTTTTGATGAGCGTGGGCTTGCCGCCGTCGACGTAGCGGGCGTTGCGCTCGCGCCCGAGCCCAATGGGGTCCTGCGGCTTCGACTGCAGCTTCAGGCAGGTTTGCAGGTCAGCGTGTAGCCGCGTCGCGGAGAGATTGGGCGCCGCGCGCTCCGTGTACCACGACTGCTTCCACTGCGACATCACAATGAGCGCCAAGCAGGCCACTGTGATAAACTTGATGGCACGCGAGCGGCGGACACGGCTGCCAGCGAGGCGTCGCGTGCTGGTGGTAGGCGTCGGCAACGGGGTGTACCCGTTTGCCGCCGGAGCGTAGGGCGGCAGGCCGGATTTCTCGTCCATGATGAGGGTTTTGGTGGTTTTTGGAGCGATATCCAGCCGTTGAGGAACCAAAAGGATGCTCCAGAGCTGGAACTGGGATTGGCGGTATAAGTACCTGTGAGTGGACGGAGCTCTAGGCAAGCTAGACAGCTTTAGCCTTGGTGGCGTTTGTGGGGTTGATAAGGCGGCGGAAGCAAGTCAATCATACCAGACTTTTTTGTTGGTCTGCTTTGAATATCAGCTGGCCGATTTTATAGATCGTCTCGATGTCTACTATTTTCCCTGCTTCACCTGCTTGTTTTTCTTTGTCTTTTTATCTTGAAAGGACGAGTTACACAATGCGACAAACCCCCTCCTCCCCCAGGCTCCTCCCATGGCGTCACCTCAGACACTAATGACATAGCCTGGCTGGCGGGTACCAGAACCGATGGCAGAGCTTCCCGATGAGCGCCATGATAGACAAGGTGAAGTTGACCCGGCTGAGCAGCGTGGTTCCTCTACCTTAGAATTAACATATTCGTCATTTCATCTGGGTTTTATTAGTATTATTACCATTGCTAGTAGTGCTACTATTACTCTTGTTACTACTGTTGCTGCATTTGTTGCTATTACTGCTATTTGCTACTATTTGCTGCTATTGCTGCTATTTGCTGCTATTTGCTGTTATTGCTGCTGTTGCTCCTATTGCTACTATTGCTACTGTTGCTGCTATTTGCTGCTGTTGCTGCTATTTGCTGCTATTGCTGTTGTTTGCTGCTATTGCTCTTAGTTGCTTTTATTGCTGCTATTGCTCCTATTGTGTTAGTGCTACTCTTTGCTTCTATTACTACTCTTACTTCTATTAGGTAGTTCATAGTGTTGGCCATTGGGCTGTGCGGTGTTCACTCAAAAATGCTACGAAGTAGGACCACAGAAGCTATAAGAGCTCCTGCGGAGGGGAAAAAAGGAACGACAACGACAAATTATAATATTGAGGAACAGGAGAATCGCTATTCTTTCAAAGTCACCTCGACCTCAATCGTTCCTTCCAGCTCTGGGTAGTGACGCCAAATTCCGTCCCCATACTTGGTGCGTCGATCGCTCGCCAAGTAAGGCTTGATATTTGGCCGTTCCTTCACAGCCTCGTACAGCTTGAACACGCCGTCGTATTTGCCCGAGCTCTTGAGCTGCGCCATTGTCTTGGGGAATGCGTACGATGTGCCGTCAATGCACTGTCTCTGTCAGCTGCGTCCCGAACTCCAGTGCGTCAGTCACATACCTGGAAAAGAACAAGGTCGATATATGTCAAGCTGTCGCCGTGAAGCCATGGCCCGTTTCCGCTCGTCTTGGAATCAAGGAGCCTCTGCACGTAGCTGAGGAATTTAGGCGCGCGCTCCTCGATGAAAGCCTTGGAACGCTTCTTGGCTTCCTCCTTTTGGTCTTCGTAGTACATGGACGTGGAAATCGGGTGATGGGCATCGTGGACCTCGTTTGAAAAGCCGTCCAAGATTGTCAGGGTAGCTTGGTTCAGGTGGTAGAATGCCGTCTCGGTCGCGGGCGGCGACAGGCCGAGCCTCGGGGCGAGGTAGATGAGAATATTCGGCGTCTGGCTGAGGATGACATCGCCATGCTTCAGCACCGGCGGCGCGAGAATTGGCGGATTGGAATCATCGCCGACATTCTTCGTGTCGGTGAGAGCAAGTACCTTGGCGACAGCTTCGTCTGCGGTGCGCGCATAATCCTTGAATGGCACGCCGGCCTCCTCGAACAACAGCCTCACGAATTCGCCGCGGCCAGGGATGCCAGGCCAGTATATCAACTCATACTCGGCATCATCGCTAGTCTTTAAACGCTTGTTCTCAGGTTCGCTCATTTTCGACACTGTACTGATAGTAATGGTGGAAGAACCAGCATGATGCAACGGCTTGTGAGGGTCTTGCGAGTGACATCAGCAAGGCGGGAGTTCAGCTAGGCGAGCTAGTGTCTTGACCCCAGAGACACCACTCCGTTTGCAAACAAGTGCCACCAATCATCATACACAAACAGAAGAGTGTCCACGAACCCATCGAATACCATGGTTTACGTAAGATAGGTTAGAGAACAAGAAAGAAACGTCTTTTTTATCATTTAATCTGAAGCCTCATGAGAATATCGGCCGTACGGCTTGAACTAGTTTCCCACATTAGAGAACATAATAGCATTCCTCTCGTTTCAAAAAACAGCAGAACCCCATCGTTGCCAACCTTTGGAAAGTAATAAGAAAAAAAAGTGTACAGGAAACGAACAGAAAAAGAGGACAAATGCAAGTCGTTGACACAGTGACCGTCGTCAAGAAAAAAAAAACGCCAGTCATAAAATATTTGTAAACAGTACACTGGCGTATAATGCCAGAACATGAGACGCATTACTCATTGTCCGTTTATGGTGATGCCCCCTCCGTTGCGTTGCCGCTCGGCGGTCGAGGAAGCATGCTGTCGCGGTTCGTGCGGGGTTGGCTGCCCGGTCGGTTGTGCATCGAGAGGTGGCGCGACAAGCGGTCTATCGTCGGCGTGCCGGCGCCTTCGCGTGTCGAGACCGATCGCTCCAGGTACTTTCTGGTCGGCGTTGCAGGACTCAATCCTGATGGTCCTGCCAGTCGGGAGGCGTGCAGCTCCGAGACCAGACGGCGGCGCGAGGCAGCCGACGAGACCACCGACGAGGTCTCTTGCCTGTCGGGGCCGTCCATATCAACGGCATGCTCGTTGGCGGGTTGGTAGGCCATGGTCACGGTGCGCCGCGTCGGTGACCGAGAAAGAGGCTGGTCCATGTCTTCCGCTGTGCCGCGACGGCTTCGGACAAAATAGGTACTCTTGCGGCCGTCTTCGGGCTCTTCCGTCATGGCGCGGCGAGTTCTCGACAGGACCGACTCTCTACCGTCTTCAGAGTCTTCTTGGCGAACCTGGCGGGTACGAGACACGAGAAGGGACGAGTGACGGCCGAGACCGTTCTCGTTGGGTAGAGGAACGTTGGGGTTAGAATGCAGAGATACCGGAGGGCCCGAAGCGTAAAGAAGAGAGCTGCGGCGCTCCTCAAATCTGGACATGACTCTCGGGCTTGTGTGCGACAGCGGGATGTTGCTCTCCACTACGCTAGAGCGTCGAGAAACAGGCAGTCCGCCACTAAGCGATTTAGGGAGCGTCGGTGTCGAAGGTGTGCCTGGTGCGAATGCTTGTGCCTGCTGTTGGCTGGTGCTAGCTCTATACGCGGCATCGTCATTGAGAGTGATGCAAAGCTCAGCAAGGCTTCGACACACGCTATCAGCCTTGCGTCGCAGCTGACGATCAGCGGCGGTGCTTCCACTGCCAATGGTGCTGGCGCCACAGGGGATTGGGCCGTGGCCAATGGCTGAGGACAGGCCTAGCGCATCCTGAGCGACACAGTCCAAAGCTTGATAGACTTCGGGGCTGAGGTTCAGCTTGCAGTTCGCCAGGGCATTCTGTAGGATCGGATAGGCATCTCTTGGCGTTGAAACTGAAGCTGCCTCATCGGTATGTACATGGACTTGTCGCTTTGGGGATATTGAAGCAGTTGTTACTGTAGTATTGGCTGTGGCAGGCCGCTCGTCTGACATTTTCGTCACGGCGGCGCCAGATGTAGAGGGTAGCTTCCCAGTGATTTCAAGACGGTTGATTCTTGACTTTAGCTCATCGAGCTCATCCCATACAGTGGAGGGTGCTGTGGTCGACGCTGTGGATTCTGTGCCTTCCACACCATTTTGAGGTTCTTGGGGTTGCGGTGGAGGTAGGTCAAATGACCGAACTAATGGTGAGGAGTTGTATGCCTTGGTGGAGTAGTTGTGCACGGCACCCGTCTTGTAGGACTGCCCTCTGCCAGAGATGGGCGGAGTGCTCTCTGTGACGGAGGATCGGCGACGGGTATGGCGATAGTTGTCTGAGTTGTCATGATAAACAGGAGAGCGCGAGGACAGAGGCGGTGGGCGGTGAGTTCGGGTCGAAGAAGTAAACTGGCTCGCAGATTCGCCAGGATGAGCAGATGCGGCCTTCTCTCTGCCCGTGGGGCGATATTGCAAGACGCGAGACGCCTGGCTAGTCTGGTCATCTTCTAGGTTGCCCAAATACGGGCGTTCTTGCTGGTCAGAGAGCCTGCGCCTCAGCTTCGGCGGGGAGAGCGGCTGGTATGAAGAAGTGAGATTCGTGGAAAGTGGGCGGCGATGCCATGAGCGATGCGTGGCAGACTACTGGAGGTTAGCACGGCTTTGCTTTTTATGGCATGACTTGGTGACTTGAAACAAAAGGAAGGAGGATCCCCAACAGGGTAAACAATGACCAAAATAGCCATGTCTCAGACAAGGGGAGCTTAAAAGGTACGATGACATGGTCGACAAACAAAAATACTCACCACTGGGCTATAGGTGCCGTCCAGAGTTCGGCCATTGGCGGTGCGGTTCAAAGCATCTTCTCGGGCGAGTCGCAAGAAGACATCGCCAGACTCTTCGCCGCTGACACCTTGACGGCTCGAGACGGGTGGTGTCATGAGCCTAGATTGCCTGTCGTAGCGGGCATCGGGGCCGGCGATAGTAGCCTGGGTAATGTCTTCGTCATAGAGTGGAGCGCCAGCACTCTCGTTGAGGTCGTAGGGACGGGGTGTAAAGTTCATGTCGAGGCTGTGGAGGCTTCTGCGGGAGCCCGAGGATCGAAAGGAGCGAATGGGAGGAACACGAGTAGGCGTCGCGTTTGTGGGTAGAGAGCCGGTCAGCGACAGCCGGTACGAGTGTGTTTGGACAGAGCGTCGCCGGGGTTCATCGGGAGTCGAGTTCTGGGCGGCGGTCTTGAGTGGCAGAAGCTGTCGGGTGCCAGAGATGAGACGCGGTTGGTAGTGCTGTTGTTGGTGTTGGTGTTGCTGCTGAAGGGCGGCAAAGTTGGCGTCGTGACCGGCAACCTGAAGCAAACGGCCGTTGATGGACGGGGGCGGGCCGGAGAGGGTTGAGATGCCCTTGGCGCTAAAGGAGGCAGGTTCACGAGAGGATCTGGAACGCAGGCTCGAGTGAGACGAGGCGGGGGACAGGCGCGAATCACGACCGACCGGCGGCTCAGGATTCGATGACCTCCGGAGGTAAAAGGTGTGCGGCGGACGGGAGACGTCGGGACGCGGCCCCTGATCCGAGAAGGCTCGCGGGCGCGGTCTGGCGGTTGGTGCGAGGTCAAACGACGAGGCGCGCTGACGATGCCAACGACGACGAGGCGGGCTCGCACAAAAGACGGGCGCGTATTCGTGCCCAACGCTCGAGGGAGGTGAGGAGCCTGGCGGGGGCGAGCTGCTGTGATCGTCGAGCGAGACAGCCGAGAGGTCGGACGGGCGGCGGGCGCGGCGGGCGGAGACGGGCGTGGTAGCAGAGGCTTGCGACGGAGGACGAGGGGCGTGGTCGATGGCGGATGCGGCGAGAGAGGATGAGGCTCGCGTCCGGAGGTAGGACCTAGGTCGGCGATGGAGGAGCGACGAGGGCGGCGAGGGGCCTTGGGGAGCTGTCGAGGTCGAGACGGCCGAGAGAGTCGAGATGGGGAGACGAGTTTTGGCAGCTGCGGCAGTTCCAGCAGTCGATCCAGCTGTTTCAGCAGCCTTTTCAGTGCAACTAGCTGTGGCTTCGGTGGCTTTAGTGGAGCTCAGCGCGACATGGCGACTTGCCGACAGCGCTGAAGCCGAACCTGCCAGCGCTGAAACCCCCGAGGGCGGCCCTGGACGCGGCCCTGGACGGTCCCCTGGACGCCCCAAATGCCCCTGCAGCTTGCCCTGTCCGGCGGATCGGGGCCCTGGAATAGCGCGGGCAATAGCCTGTGCGGTCGCAGTTTTAGTGCCGCCGTGGCCCCTTTGCGGGCCCAGCCCAACCGTTTCCGTCATGGATATCCGCTTTCCACAAGCAGCTCAACGGAACTTGTCGTGCGATCCAAGGTATGAAGCAGCTGATGTGTGGTCGTGTTTGCGGTGGCTCTTGTAGAGGTTGCGCTTTTCGTCTTCAAGTGCAAAAGGAACAGCAGGCCGCGGCCGTCTCTTTTGTGTTGCTTTTTCCTCAGGTGCGGGGAAGGCCAGCTGTGAGTACCAGCCTAGCAACTCTTGCGCGCGACTCAGACAGAGCGTCTGCAACTCGTCACAGTCGATCGCTGGATGAGCAAAAAGAAAGCAAGGCCGGCCAGAGCCCGCCAGCGTCCTGCTTCACAGCTGTCGCTCTCGTCTAGCCTCGCCAAACTGTGACTCGTCGTGGCGATGGAACCGTGATTGAGTCAGGCTGAGTTGGGCGCCGTTACAGATGTTCAGCAGACAGCTGCTGTGTTTCGACTCGTGCTGCACCGCGTATGCGAGTCGACGTAATAATATGGATGCTTGATGCTTGCATGCATGCGCTGACTGCCGGTGTCTGCTGTAGCTGGCGCGGGCTGGCGTGAAAAGATGCGCCACCTAATAGCGGAACGAGTAATGATGAATCAAACGAGTGAAAGGCGCACAAGGGCACAAGAATTAGAGAAAAGAACAAGAACGAAAGGACGAAATGAGATATGAGGGGAATTAAGAGAAAAAGGAAGGGGGACTCGGCGACTTCAAGACTCTTTGGCAGCGTGTCTAGACCTTGCCAGCTCCGATCAGTCAGGGGGGGCCATGCTGCCGAGCACCAGCATCATGAATTCTCGCAGGACCTTCTCCTCTTCTTTTCCTCTCGTTCTCCGCAGTGGCGCACCGCCAACAGTCCAACAGGATGGGCCATGTCGTGCAAGCCTGCAAGGGCATCACATTGTTTGGCAAAAAAAAGGCGCCACCAACCCATGCCCGCCCGTCAGCGACTCAGACAAACCAGACAACAAAGCCCGGGCCGGGGTCCCATTCTGCAGCTTTTTCTTCTTCCGGAACTGAGACTTTCTTTGGCGTCTACGCGAGGCAACTCACAGACAAAGTGTCTGTTTTGCGACGTCAACGAGAAACAAGCCCTCGCCACCTCGCATCACGCTTCGAGCTCCGCGGTGTGATGTGTGACAGACCACGCAGCGTACATACGGGAGGCTACAGTGGTTGTAGCATCTGGGTCCAAGGCCCCGCCAGCTCAGGTTACCGGTGCAAGGCGGGCCATCAAGACGAAAACGAAGAGACAAAGCAAGCATTCGGGGCTCGGCAGCAGAGCGCATCATCAGTACTGAGTAGTTCCATGCAATGATGGGTCGGCTAGCTAGCACATGGTGACCTCGCTGACCCTAGCCAGGGTCCAATGACACTATCACCTGCCGGCATCAACCAGGTCTCGGGCTTGTCATCCCGCACGTAGTTGTCCTTGCCCCTCGATGACAGCCAAAGACGAGACCAAGTATCGCATGTCTAGAATCGAGGCCTCAGAGTACCCTCATCGCTGGCACAAACCCAGGAGAGGAAATGACAACTAAATTGTCCCACGCCCGCACCGAAGCCGTTTGACGCACCAGCACAATTCCCCTCCCTCGGCTGTCCATGTGGGCACGCGGGCTGCATAGAGCGATCGCTGCCCATGGAGCAAACTCAGGTCCAGTTTTAGAACACTGGCCTGTGCACATTTCTGGATTGTTCTGGGTAGATCAAACAAAGGCCCGGGCCCGTTTACCGTACTCCTTTTCAGATGTGCATGTAGCCTAATAAATGAGACGGGGGAAATGTCGCAGCGTCCAAGCTCCTTGATGTGGTACAGAAACGTCACTCGTATATGGCCAAGTACCAGTATAGAGTAGTGCAGTCAGCGTGCCACCGCCACTAATTAACATAAAGCTTAATCATAAAACCCCCTTCTATTGTCTTTCTTTTCTTACACAGCTCGCGCACAGCTCATTTCGAGGCTCATCAGCCACACACAGCACTCCGCAGCAGATGCACACGCACAACATTTGCGAAAACCTGAGAGTCTCCTCCCATCATGCATGTCACTGACCTTGCACTGCCCATCCATCATATTTATTAATAATATTAGACCGTGTAAAAGCAAAGCCCCAGAGGTCCACCGGAGGCTGAAACGGTAACCCATGCTTGGTGCCTGGTAAACTGGAGCAGAGCCATCTAGTACATTAGGGCGCGGGGCCTGCAAAGCCCGCAAGCTGTTTCCCAGTAGTTATCTGGCCGTATTTTGCTTGATTGCCTGATAGGCAAATGGGAAAGTAGGCTAGTTCATTAGCTTGCGCCCACAGTCTTTTAGTTGATGCAGGTCATAGGGGTTTTATTGGGGCTTCTCGAAGATGCCCCATTGTCGGCCCAAGAGAACTTGTTGGTACAGAAGGAAGAGTGATGACTGGGTTACTAAACTGCACAGAAACAAGAAGCGTAGAGGGGTCAACCTGGTTTGGCTTGTTTCGGCGTGCACCTTCCTACAAAATCAATGCTATCCCATCATGTCTTGGTTGCGCACACCGGACCTGCACCTCTCAAAGTCTACGATGACGATAGTGAATTGAGCCGAACTGCGTAGGAAGTAGAATATTGTCCACCAGCTGTCCACGCTACTGGTTCGCCTCGATATGCCGCACACTAGTTTGCATGGAGCACAGCGCCGCAAGTTTCCTAACAACACTCTTCCTAGTTGCTAGTTAACTCGGCTAAGCGTGTGTGGTATACATCAGCCTAGGACAAGAACATTGCACAGTTTCGAATGCCGCTCTGAGTAAAGCTTGCCACCGAGGAGAATTGCTGTTGTCACATAGTAGAGACATTGTAAAAAGCTTCGTCTTTGGCAATACGTGGGGCCTACACCCACGTCGATAACGGGTCGCTTCCTTTCGGCGGAGTATGCATGCCAGATGTTTGGAAATTTTCCGAACTCGCGTTCTTGTCTGTCACGGAGATGGCACCTTGAGGACGTAGCTTCAGAATCTCTCGTACGTTAGCGTTGAGGTGTCGAGAGTCCGATGTACAACCCAGATATGCAACTCATTGCCGCCTATTAGGCTTTGAGGCCGTATTAGACTAAGAATTTACAAATGTGCCACAAGGAAAGTGCACCAAGCCTGTCACCAAGGCGTCCGTCCGGTGTTGAACGAAATAGTAGTTGCCTCAGTGCGCGAACCACTTGTCATAGACGGTGTTGAGATCTTGCGCTCTCGGATGAATGTAGCCTCCTCGAGAGGTGATTCCGGTCGAAAGAAGCCATGCTAGATGTATTATACTATCGGTGCTGTTGATGATATCGAAAAAGAAGAATGCCATCTCAACAGCAAGCCTCCACACAAATCAAGGAGGGCGGGTCACGGAGCATCCTCTCCGTCACGAGCCTCGGCCTTGCTCAAAACAAAGTATCCACGCACGTTAGCGGCAAAACCAAACCTCCATGCGGAAGTCTAATAAATACTGTGTGAAGTATCTGCGTTTTTGATGCGTTTTTGCCGAGGGGAATCTGCTTAGTAATCGGCGCCCATCACATCATACATCTGCGACTTGTAGCCTCGTCACCGATCATTTTTGCCACCGTTTTCAACGTGCATTCAACCCGCGATGCAAAGACGCTGCCGTCGCCTTGTGTCGCGATCCTACGACAACGGTTTTCAACTGTCCGCCACCGCGGCTTGATGGCTCTGCCACCAGTCCCTTGCGATCTTGAATAGGGCCAGCGCAGAATACCTGAAGATGACGGCACCCAGCGTGAAACGACCCTTTCGACTAGTAGGAGAGTCCGTTCGAGAGCAAGAGTCTTTAGCGTTAGTCTATTAATTCCACCTCTTTTCGTTCGCTTTCCCTGCTTGTACCATTAATTCATTGACCTCCCGCAAATGTCTGGCAGCTGACAAGTGATTGCAGGTATGCAGCGTACTTGTTGAACGGAGCTCACTTCAACGCATCTGGCAAGCCCGTTCCCGCCGCCGAGCTACGGACCTCGCCTGATGCAACACTCACAGCGTTGGCACAACTGGGAGCCCTACGAACAGCAACTTCAAGATCACTGGTATCAATCTTCGACGAACAATACCAATATGTTGTAGCTGAAGCAACAGCCTCCATCCCACTGGCAAGTGAGCTTGGACATGAAGAGCACGGAGAGGACCTCTGGCTTTGCGGCACAGCTATTCCGCGGTCTCACGGCGTTTGTGATTACACAGTCTGCGGAACTGATCCTGATAACCTCATCGACAAGGAGTGCGATGCGACCGAGTTACCTCTTACCAAGGTAGATGATCTCGGCGCCTCATCGACTTTCGGAACCAAACCATACTGCGGCCTGGGGAGTCCTGCCAAATTTTACGCTGCTGTGCCGATACGAACGAGAAGGGGTATCAACATAGGCGTTTACTGCGTTATTCATTCCGAGTCCGTACCATGGGACAGCCAACATACCAGGGTGCTGCGCGATATTTCGCGCATCATTATGGACCATCTCGAAGCCAAACGAGATCGCGCCAATCACAGACGAAGCGAAAGAATGATACGTGGCCTAGGCTCGTTTCTTGAAAACAGAACCACACTCTCAAACTGGAGGGGTGGCTCGTTTCCTGCCGCATTTGTTGACCAGCCGGAAATGGAAGGGTCTCTCAACGCCCGTCAACAGGCAACGGACCTGCAACGAGAGGAAATCGCACAATTCTCACTGGGGACACCACAATTGGAGTTGCATCAAATGCGATCCCAGTATCAGGAGTATCGCACAATACAACATAGTATGCAGCCGTCGGCATCTGGCAAAGGCGAACCTCAAACCCCGACGTGGACTTTCCGCGGGACCCGGAGCAACGACGAGCCAGAGCCTGCTGAGCTTATCTTTGGAAAAGCTGCAAACATCATTAGAGAATCTATCGAGACAGAGGGATGCTTGCTTGTAGATCCGACGCCTACGAGTTTCGGGTCATTATCGAATCAAACAACGCCAGCGTCGAATGAAATGATCTCACATTCATCATCTCCTAGTAGTGGGGAAGAGACTACAAGGCCAATTCCAAACGACGACTCTCCACCAATGTGCAAAGTGCTAGGGTTTTCAACCTCTGACCAGCACAGCATCAATGGCGATCCGGGTGCGGCATTCCAAAACAAAGTCGCCCAGCCCTTTGTTGCTTCTTTGCTACGGCGCTACCCGAACGGTCGAACGTTTACCTTCGATACAAAAGGGGATTTGCTATCCAGTGATTCGTCAGATGACGGTACCCAGCCTCTCTCCGCTGGCCTCGCTAGCCCTGGAGAGGTGCCGCCTAACACACGAGGATCGACGCGGTCAAGACCCTGGGCTCGGCAACACGAAGGGAGTAATATCCTTGAAATTTTCCCAGGTGCCCGCAGTGTTGCATTTATGCCGATATGGGACCCAAAACAAGAACGATGGCATGCGGTTCAGTTCACATACACTTATACCCTATCCCGGTCTTTTACGAAGCACGGAGAACTAAGTTTTTTGAGCGCATTTGGAAAGCTCATAATGGAAGCCGCTCTCCGCCACGATACACTACACGCAGAGAAAGCGAAATCGGATGCCTTGAGCTGTATATCCCATGAACTACGCTCACCGCTCCACGGAGTCCTACTTAGTGTCGAGCTACTCAACGACACCAACCTCTCCGTGTTTCAGGGAAATGTGTCGCATACGATTGAAACGTGCTGTCGGACTCTAGTTGAGACATTGGATCACCTACTCGACTACTCCAGGATCAACAATTTTAGATCTACTGCGAAGTCACGGAGGGGCGCTTTACAGAGTCGGGGCCTGCGGCCAGGGCCATACAAGGCAGTTGACTCTGGAATGATGTCACTACAGTCAGACGTCCATGTCGACGTTCTGGCAGAAGAAGTGATAGAGAGCGTATTTGCTGGCTTCTTCTTCCAATACATGTCGGTAAAACAACAACATAAGACAGGAAAGCGTGAGCACGACGCGGCCGGCAACACAAAACTGGACAGCATACGTGCGATGGAAGAGTTCAACTCAGACCTTGTCAAGTCACGAGATTCAATAACCTCTGGACAAAAGATCTCGGTATTCTTCATGATTGAGCCGAACAGCTGCTGGACGTTCTTTACGGACGGCGGTGCCATTCGGCGCGTTGTGATGAATCTATTCGGCAATGCGCTCAAGTACACTCGCAGCGGCTTTATCAAGGTGTCACTCACTCAAGCCTCAGTGCAGACGAGTTCTGCGAAGAGGAAAAATCAAGTCATTATCACGGTTACCGACACAGGTATTGGCATGAGCCATAATTACCTGGACAACCACTTATTCAGGCCATTTTCTCAAGAAAACAGTCTCTCTACAGGTACAGGTTTAGGCTTGAGTATCGTTAAGCGAATAGTTTCGCAATTGCGCGGGCGCATTTCGGTAAAGAGTCAACCCGGCATTGGCACAAAAATCGAGGTCGCATTGCCAATGCGACCTCAGAACACTCCACTTGCGAATACACCGAGATCCGAGATGGGCGCGAACGAGTCACGGGCGACTTTTCAAGAACTTCGGGGTCTGCGAGTTTGTCTTGTAGGCTTTGGATCCGCTGAAATGGGCGACGACGCTGTCGATATTGACGGAGATCTCTTTGGTGGCACCTCTGTGCTGCGTAACATCTGCACTCAAATGTTGCAACTGGAGGTTATCGCTGAGTCAGACATGTTGACTATAAGGCCGGACTTGATTATTCTGTCAGAAGGTGCGCTGATAAACTGGAGACGGAGAAAAGAGTGCTCCGTCATCCCAACAGTTGTTCTGTGCCATGATGCACTTGTTGCCTACAACTACACTGTTGAACATCTATCCCGTAAACAACGAGATATGGTGATGGAGTACATCTCACAACCGTAAGATAGCTAACCGTTCTGTCATTGTGAGTAAAGATGCCTAATACTAACTGGGAATAGACTTGGCCCCCAAAAACTTGGGAAGTCGTTGTTGCTCGTTTTCAATCAGTGGCGGGAAATAATTGACGACTCATCCGATGACACGTCACCTCAAAGCCCCGGCACTTCGCCATCAGAGAACGATACGTCGACGACTCTGGAATCGCCAATTACCTCTCAATCGCTTTATTTTGACACACCCATCGACAAATCTCCGGACGACCCTCCAGTCCGACAGGCACCGGATCAACGACGTTTGGCCGTCGCAGCAACCCCGACGAGACCCAGCCTTTCACGATCTCCCTCTGGTGTTACCGTGCCTTTCCTGCTTGTCGACGATAACGCAATCAACCTGCGCATACTTTCCGCGTACATGACCAAACTCAAACAAAAGTTTCAATCCGCGAGTAATGGCCAGGAAGCGTTCGACATCTACAAAAGCGCGCCCGGGCGCTGCAAGTGCATATTGATGGACATTTCCATGCCCGTCATGGACGGGCTAGAAGCCACGAGGGCCATCAGAGCGTACGAACACGAAAAGAAACTAGCCCCTACCCCGATCATCGCCCTTACGGGGCTCGCGTCGTCAGAGGCGCAAAAGGAAGCTTTCACTAGCGGCATAGACCTTTTCCTCACCAAGCCAGTAAAGCTCAAAGAATTAGCCAACATTTTGAAGTCGCGGGAGCTCTTGAGCTGAAGAAGCCATTGTACGAGCAATGGGTTTGTTTGAAATTTAATGCCAGCTGGCCATGCATGCACACGTAGCAAGCCCATATGAATATGACATTTTTTTGATTCCACGACGCTTCAGTGACGTGCAACCCCGGCGCAGCATTGGGTGCCCAACGTCTACAAGCCTCGCGTATTCCATTCTTCTAGGTTGAAGGAGGATGTATGGACCTATGAGTAAAGGTGCGCTACAGGCCTTTTATTTTCCACCTACCGATGAGTATGGCACCAAGACCGCTCCTCGACAATTGACTCCCACCTACCCTATGCAACAGAGGTGGGGCATGCGCGAGGCCACTGTCGGAGACCAAACCAAATCAACAAGCTGATGCTAATTACAATTTCACATTGGCTACTTTAACCATAAATCTTCTGTACTATTCTACCTGCCCCGGACAGATGATTTTGCGACCGTTCCAAACTCTGTCGCCTTGTGTCAGGTCGGCACTCGAAGTAAGCAGCCACTCATTAGTTGCAGGCAAGTATCAGTAATAACGCCCCAGTGATATCGCACCCTCTGCGATAATATGGAATCGAAGCGGGCATAAAGCATCGCACATTCCTCGCCACGGCCCGTACGCCCGGTCGCGAGCAGATTAACTCTCCCACGTGCGCTATAGCCGGCCATACGACATATTGGATCTGCCGGTGCATGGATCTCCCATATAGACAAGATGCAGCCACGCTTGGGAGTTGGTTTGTTTCGTCTCTGGGTTGCTTCTATATGCGAGACGTGGCAGGGCTGATGCAGACAGCGTCCTATTCTCATATAGATGGGATGGGCGCTGCAGCAATTTGCTTATAGTCTAGATGGTAGCCATGAGTTTGGCTAAAGTGATTCCATTCCTACTAATCGTATCCGTAGCAGTGTTTTTTTTTTTTTTTTTTTTTTGTTTGGTTTTCAAATTTCTCCTTACTCCATTTGGCCTCGCGAGCGAGAGCAGCCAACACCGCGGCTGGGCCAACTGGCCAACGCTCAACCGTCAAAGCGGGCGTATATCTATTTCCATCTCTACAAAGGACATCTAACAAGAAGGCGTCTATTATTCAATCTCATGTCTTTATATCTTGTAGCTAAACTCGATGAAGGATTCCAAGAGACAAAAACGGTCAGCAAAAAAGCGAACAGGGGGCTTTGTCGTAGGCTGGCGCTAACAAGGTCCTTTTACAGCGTTGGGGCGCGGTGAAGTCTTTTCGGGACAACCCAAGTTTCAGAATCCGCGGTCGAGTTTCGGGTTCTGGTGAAGAAGAGCAGGGGTCCCGACCAAGGCGACGGCGACGGATGGGGCGACGATCATCTCTCCACAACATTGTACTTTTTGTACTTTTTTTTTTCTACCCTGTTTTTTTGTGGCTGTTGGCAAAAGCGACGGCAAGATCGACATGGGCAAATTAAAGTACTAGCTGCTTCCCTTTTTCTGCGGTGGCTGTTCTTCACGGTACGGCGCGGTGGTGGCGGCATCCAGTCTCAGATTGACTGAAGGTGTACATCAGCCTGCGACGCGTTTACTCCGGCCTCAAACATCCCGGGTGCCAAAATTAATATCTACACTCTTATAACGATGCCCGTCTATGCCGTCCTCGCCCCTTTTTTATTTTAACAATCTTGGCTTTTTTGCCACCACCCATTCGGATCATGCCATGGAGATTGCAAAAGAGGAGGGGTGGGGGGGAAGAAGACCGGGACAGGCTGGGCGGCAAAGGGAGGACGGTGATTGGCATGCTGGCGGGCAAATCGGCTATGGCTGCGAATGGGGTTCTGCTTAGCAGCGTGAGTCGTGGAAATGCCGTTTCGCAGTCCTCGAGGGAGTGTTTCTGGACCAATAGCTCGGCTTCATGGAGGTGGTCGTGTGAAAGGGAGTGCATATGTATGCAGTGTGATGTAGATTGCCGCTGAAGATTGGCTGCCTATTCACCTCGGCGGAGAGGCAGGTATCAATTACGTCTGGCACATCGGGTCAGTCTGTGCGTTGGGCGTAACCACATGGCTCAATGGATTGCCAGAAGCAGCAAACCACACGACGAACAACGAGAATGGAACGATGATTGAGACTCATAAGGTTTGGGCGGTGAGTAGGTGGTGGTCATTTGCTCTGCTTACACCAAGAAGATGATTGTGTGCATTGGCATGCAATGACAAGATATTCAGAGTCATGCGCTAGAAAGGACATACAGTATCCCATGTTAGACTATTGAGGACAAGGACGTCGATGAGAAGCCCGTGGCCTCTACGGAGGTGTTTCGTGGAGTGGTGGAGCGGCGCCGTTGTAGGTTTGCGGATAGTGACACGGACGGGGACGGGATTACCCATGGTCGAGCAAACGGCGTACCAGTGTGCTGGTAGGGTGATGCATCGAGAGGCTGGAAAGAAAGCGGATCTGTTGCTCTTGCTTCAAGTTTCACCTTGGGTTGCTGGCGTCGTTGAATTACGCTTCGTTGCCGTGGTTTTTACTGGAGCCAGGCAGCTGTGCGAGGGTAGCATTGACGTGCAACGGTCTGGCCGATCCGGCGACAGACGGAGACTCCAAGCCGGGGGAGGGAGAGACGGACGCAGAACGCGGCTGGCCATATCATCTCAGCTATTGGCGGGGATGATGACGAGGAGCGACGCGCCGGGTCGCAGGGAAGCTCAAGGCTCGTCAAGAAGCCCGTTCCGGGAGGTCAGCGCTTGCCGAAGAGGGAGCGGCGCACGGCAAGAAAGGACCAGCGAATGAAATCAGCATGGGGGTGGTTTGGAAAGGCCAGAGAGGCAACAGATGCGGCAGTACTGGCCGTAGAAGCTTGTCAAGACCCCTGCCAACCCTGTTTGGGCACGCGCGCCAGTGGTACGAGCATAGCCTTGTGGCGAGGAAGCGAAAAGAGCACTGTTTCAATTTACGAGGGATCCCATGCCGTTTTATGAAAAGGAGAGGAAGGATTGTCGAGAGGATCAGTGGATGTACGAGATGGAAGGGAAAAAGCAGTCCGCTGCCAGATGATGGATGTGGTGATCAGTGTCAGCGCTACAATAGGCAAAGCATGGTGAAGGATTAAAGTGTAAAAAGGCGACAACCGGGAACGATCAAAAAATACAGTATATTTTATTCGTTGTCGACCTGCTTGCCTGCCCAGCAGCCTATCAGCCAGAGGCTGCGAAAAAGGTACATTGAAGAGGTACCTAGTGGGGGGAGCACGACGGCGCGCGATTGGCTAGCGTGTAGGCGCTGGGGCGGGGCAGAGGGCCTGTGGCTTGCAGGAGGGGGGGCGTCATGCAGGAGCTATATTTAGCAGCAAACCGCATATTTTTTTCCTCAGGGCTGGATGGCTTGGCTCGCCCACCGTCTTGTCCCGTGGGTTGGCGTGCAGGAATGGGGGAGTGTTCCTCTGGGGCCGCGGTTTCGCATTGGAGGGGAGCTGTCATGGACGAACTGCTCTGCTGCTCGGCGGCAGCCTGTTGCCCGCCCAGCTGCTTTGTTGATGTTGTCCTTGCTGCTGCTGCTGCTGCTGTCGTGCATTGTCGCAGCGCGCGCGTTTGCATCGGCCTCTCTGCCCCGTGACGAGCCAGTCAGCCAGCCAGCCCCAAAGGGGGGGGCGACCCGGGTCTTTTCTTAGCACACCTGCCCTCCTCCCCGCCCCCCTGTAAAGCTGCAAGGCGACGACGGCGCGCGCAAGTAGTGTTATTAGGCTGCTGCAGCCAGTAATGCACTGTAATTTGACCGAACGGTACCTGGCCTGCGGGCGCCCCACTCGCTATTTTTGGGGTTTCGAGCGGTACAAGGGGAGTACCTACTTGTTCCGCCCAGCGCACACCATCGCCCGCCTGCGCGTGAGGGATAGCACAAGGGAGAGTGGGAGAGTTGCAGCGAGCGAGAGAGAGACAGAGAGGCTGCAAAAAAGGCCAGTGGGTGTGGCATCGTAGACGAGAGGCCAGACAGCAGAGAAGCAGACGCACTTCGTTTCAGATGCTGGGCTTCTGCTCACGGATGCACATCCCGGCAGCATGCATCAGCGCTTGCTTGTGCTGTAACGGACCGCCCCAGCGCCACCCCAGCAACCCAGCAACAATCGGCAAGCGGCGCAAGCAACAACACGGACAACACAAATGGGTGACAGAGGTTGAAAAAATCCCAGCAAGGCGTCCTTCTGTCCATGTACCCGCCGTCCTGCAGCCCGTACCGCTGACTGCCACCTGCCACCTGCTGCCTGCCCAGTTACAGGGCCTCGTCCGCTGTCGTGCCGCCTGTACGGCCCGCCACCGCCAGACCACGCCTTGTCCTCCACAGGTACCTACAGGCCCCCAGGTGCACCTAATCCACCACACCCCCCTCCCTCATCCACTCCTCCCACACTCCCACACTCCATCTCCCACTTCTTTTCTTTCCTCTCCTCATATTTTGCCATCTACAAACAAAGGTGTTCCAGCACTGTCGACCATCCGGACGGGACATCCCCTCCTCTCACCCTCAAACATCCCCTTCCGGAATATGCGTTGACTCTGGCGTCGCCTTTTTCCACCTTGTCTTTTCTTCTTCGTCTTCTTCTTCTTCCGCTTCTCTTTTTTCCTTCCGTCTCTGTTTCCTCAGCGCCATTGCCGCTCGGTTCTCCTTCGTGTCTCTGGTGCTGTCGCGCGCCCGCAATCGACCACTCTTCTCTAGCCGCCCGACCGGTTTTCCCTGTCTCACATCGCCGCCGCCTCTTCATTCCGTTGCGATTCGAACCCAATCTCCCTTGACCACGCGCCCATTCGGTCCCCTTGCTTCGCTTTCCTCCACGGCGGCTCCTCAAACACGCTTCGCTAGGGCTTGGGCTTTGTTCCTGGCCAAACAGCCCCGACCGAGACCGTCAGCGCCTGTCTCTCCGACGAGACAAGCTCTACTTCGAGACCCGATCCCTCAAACTAGTCTCTGCCGTCTTCTCTCGATTTCATACTTCTTGTCGCATCCTCTTCTTGTCCAACCCAGGCTCCCGAGAGACCGCCCTTTATTTGCGCCTCACGGCCCAAGTCTCAACGACACCGCGACGCTTGTTCTGGTCGCCAACTTTCCTTTCGTCCTACTCTTGCCCTTTCGACCGCTTTCCTCGGACCCAGCAGGACTGTATTCCTCCGATCAACGTCTTCACGACTAGGGCCAAGCACCTTTTTTTTCGACAAACTTTCGCATCTCGGCCGTTCAGCAAACAACCGCCTCGACAGGCTATCCTTATGCACGGTGCTGGCAGCTGGTACGAAACCATGCCGTCCGCTGCCGCCCGTCGATTATACGAAGATCAAATACCGACTTTCATGTCCGTGTTTGATCTCGACGCCGATACCATTGGTGACTGCGAAACGGTCACTGTTCTCGAACCGAAGCTCGTCGGCATGGACTCCAAGACGGTCTTACCCGCGCCTGGCCAGGATGGCGCCCTTCACCAGGACCCAAATCACAAGCACAGCGACAGCACATCGACACAAATGTCAGAGTCTACGGATTCTTCCCCTACCACAACATTGTCAACCACCGATTCTTCACCTCTGACTGATCGATCGCCGTCCTCTTCACCGGACTCTCCTGTCAACACCAACCTTATTCCCCTCAGCAACTATCCGAGTACCACGTTTGGCGCCCTTCCCGTGATGAACAACGCACCTGTGCTTCTGACTGGTGATGCTCCCACGCTCAGCCGCCCCATGACCTCGCCCGCGCCACGCCGGCCGCGCAACATGAAAGGCCTTTCTATTCTCCCGCCTCTGGCCGTCACCACCACGGCCAATTCTTCAACAATCGAGCCCGCCTCGCCCTGCTTCATAAAGCCTCAACTTCCGGCCCCGAGGCGCAAGCCCAGCCAGCTCAGCTTGCGCACAAACACCCAGGATCTCATGAGACCAGTCCTCGAGGTACCTCCTTCACCCGCCATGCCCCCAATTCTTCAGCGTCGCGCGCTCAAGCACTCGACATCGACACCACACATGTTGAGCGTGATCAAGACTTCGCAAGTACCGAGTCTCCCACCCCTGCCTTCGTCACGAATGCTTGAGCGCAACGAATCTGGCCTGTCTGAGGTTTTGCGTCCAATGAAGACTGGTATGCGCTCATCCTTTGAGGCTTGCATTAGCGAGGAGGCTTCGCCCATTAAACCGCAAATGGCCAACCGCCAAGAGTTTGAGCCGTATGATGAGAGCATCAACAACGAGGACCAAAAGTCACCCACATACCCCGACGGTCCTGTTGCCATCTACGACAACGACGTCTATCTGTACTTGGAACCCACCGCCGAAGAGGCGTCCAGATTTGACGTCGTCTTCAACGTTGCCCGCGAGGTCGAGAACCCCTTCGAAGTGCTTATGCGAAAGCAAGCCGACGAGCTTGTCAAGAAAACACAGCCTGACTTTAGCCCGATTCCGGACACCGCTGTCACTACTGCTAGCTTCGCTACCGCTTTCGAGTTTCAGCCCGACGACAGCAGCATTGAGACACCAACCACGCCCAAGGCCAACCCTCTCAAGACTCCTGAATATATCCACATCCCGTGGGACCACAACACCGATATTGCACCCGATCTGATGCAGCTGTGTGAAACCATCCATGGCCATACCAAGCAGGGCAAAAAGGTTCTTATCCACTGCCAACAGGGCGCCAGTCGCTCTGCCAGCTTAATCATTGCCTATGGCCTATATCTAAACCCCGAACTGAGCGTCAATGACGCCTACTATGCCGCTCAGGCCAAGAGCCGCTGGATCAGCCCCAACATGAAGCTCATGTACTCGCTGCAGGACTTTCAAAAACAAATCTCAAAGAAAAAGTCGACCCCGGCCTCTTCCGCTTACCGCCCCCGCACAGGACGCAGCCCCAACAAGCACCGTCTGACCTTGTCTGCCGATACCATCGACATCTCTCCCAAGGAGCCCTTGTCCGCTCCACTGCCCATCGAGGAGGAAAAGTCGAGGGAGGAAATGCTCAAGGATGGCAGTAAGCGTTGCCGAGGAAATTCTTCCCCAGGCCTGCAAAGCGTATCTCCAGGACCCGCCTCGGCGCCGTTAACCTTTTCGTGGAAGAATATCGAACCCTTTGCTCCGAGAGAGGACGACTGCATCCAGGATATTGAGCTCCCAGTGCCACCCATGCCGACTACCTCGGCCGCAGCGCCTCCCATTCCGCCAATGCCAACCGAGGCCCCGCCGCCTATTCCAGTACAAGCGCCTCTACTGCTGAGCCAAGTACCACCGCGACCCAAGACAAGCATGAGCCGGCCGGAACCCAGGTCAAACATGAATACAGAGTCGTGGCTGGGCAGCCTACAGCCAACCGTTCCTCGGCCTCGATCCAGTGTGGGCATGCGCGCTCTTCCGCTACGGAGCTACCAAGACCAGATGCCATCTGTCCTTGATCCCCGCGCCATGTCATCCACGGCACAAACCCTCGACCTCCCGACAACCCCCTACGAAGAGCCGCCGCTGCTGTCTCCCCGCGCCGAGACCATGACGAATCCGCTCAACGACTATGCTGGCTTTTCCGGATTCGCTGGCATGCGATTCATCACCACGACGGCCGCCCCGGCGCCCGTCGCAAGCGGTCTCTTTTCGCCACGAGGCACGACGTTTCCACGCGAGGCATCGTTTTTCTTTGGCCGGCCAGACCCGACGGCCGACCCGCGCAGCCCGCCGACCCGAGGCGAGGCGCCCATTATCCGATCCATTGATGACCTATTATGAGAAGATTTCCCTTGACGATTTGGCTTCAACCGCCACTTTATATACACCCCACACCACCACCACCACCTCGCGGCAGAGCAGGACTGCTGGCACATATCCTGCCATGTCACCGGACATGCTGCCGTTTCTTTTCCTTTCCAAATCCACTCCTTAATCCAGAGCCTTTTTTCTTCCGGGCAAAACATCAACCAACAAACACATTTCTGCTCTTTTGCATGCATCGGCGTTGTGTGCGCAGAGCCACTATATTTTTCATCTTCTAGCAAGACTTGTCCTGTGGGAGTTGTATAATTCTGCGATACCCCCCCGTCTTCTCATCTTGCGGTCTCTTCTGGTGGAATACAGGCATCGGAGCATGGAGCTACAAGTTTTTTTTTTTTTGCATATGCTGGTTCCCATCAGCGAAATGACCCTTGTTTTTTGTACCCAATATTTTTTCTTGCAGGTGCAAGGAAAAAAGCGCAATCGTTGAAAAATCCTCTTTTCTTTTATATGTTGCAACTTTTACACTTTCTGTCGTTTATTCTCAACTGGTGGTGGTAATACTGAATTTTCTGGGGATCATTTCAAAAGAAGAACTCCCTTGTTGTTGTTTTTTTTTGTCAATGTTGTTTTTTAAGTTGTTATCATGACGGCAGGCGACCACGGGTCTACTACATACGGGAGATGTCTTGTGGAAAATTAAACACGTTTACTCTGATGACGACAACTCTACTTGTGCCATGTGACTGCTGTAAACCTCCATGTCTGGACAAACACGATAATTTGGAAGAGTGTTGAATTACTTTTCAAGACAAAACTGCCGCAAAACGCCGACCTGTCTCGCAATGAGCCAACGATGAATCCCCATATGTACAGTTCTATACCCCCCATGCATCTCCTTCCCACACGTCTATATGCACTCTTTAGCCCGACTTGGCCTTCTTCGCCGCCTCCTTGGCCATCTTCTCCCTCCTCGCAATGCCTGCCTCGACACCGATGCCTCCAAAGACGAGCCCGACGCCGAGCCACTGCATGTTGGTCAGACGATGCCCAAACGCCAGCACCGACAGGATCATCGTAAACATCTTTCTCGTCACCGTCACCGTCACCAGCAGCACCGACGAAAACGTCGACAGCGTGTAGACTATATCCCATCATTAGCAATTTTCCTTTTTTTTTTTTTTTTTTTTTTTTTTTTTCCCTCGCTTCGCTCGACGTGGGGCTTGTGAGTTGGGCGTCTGCGAGGAGCACCCGGTGCCAGCTGCGGGGAACAGACTTGCTCCCACAGCCGACGTCGAGCGGAGCGAGGAAAAGAAAAAAGACTTACAGATAAAGACCTGGCCGACGGCACCACAGGCCGCAAAGCCGAGAACGTCCTTCCACACCGCCGGATAGCGGCCCATAAACGCCAGCGCGTTGCCCAGCTCGCCGGCGTCGCCCGAGCCCAGACCGAGCCACTCGCCCGCGCCCGTCGCGGCCAGCACCGCGGGCCCAACCAGCAGGTACGCGCCGGTGACGAGCGAGCTCATCATGTTGTTGGCGCACATCATCTGCGGGCCCGTGTACGGCTGAAAGCTGCTGAAGATGTAGTCCTGCGTGCTGTTGGTCAGGCCGTCAAACAGCAGATTGATGCCCAGCAGCAGCATGCCCCACGCCACGTTGGCGTCGTCGCCCAGCTTGCTCGCCTTCTTCTTCTTGCTGCCCGAATGCAGCGTAAACACCGCCACGCCCGCCGTCACCGCCGCCACGACCAGGTACTTGTACAGCGGGTACCGCTTGCGGAAGACGGTAATGTGCAGGAACATGACGGGCAGCAGCTTGCAGCTCTTGGCGAGCAGAAACGTTATGTAGTCGATATGCGCCAGGCTCGCGTACCCAAACGGCGACGCGAGGCTCGACGTCACCGCCACGAGCGCGAGCGGCGCCAGGATCCGCGCCGAGGGGATAATCGCCGGTATGCTGCGCCCCCGTGGCGTCGACAGCACCAGGTAGAGGCTACCGACGAGCGCCGCAAACAGCGACTGGATCGTGTTGAGGAAGACGGGAAAGTGCCAGACCTCCTGCGCGGGACCGTGGCGCGTCGTCGTCAGCTTTTCCTGGAGGTACGCCCACGTCAGGCTGTCCACCTTTTCATTAGCAACTACACAAGAGAGGGAGAGGGAGCGCGCGCGAGAAAGGAGGGTGCGTACAAGGAGGCGTAGATGCCCGAGACGGCAATGACGAGCTGCACAATCCCCGCGTCCGCTTTCGCTGCGGCGGCTGGCGCAGCCTTCGCGGCTACAGAGCCATTCGACTTGGACTTGGCATCAGAAGACTCCCATTCGGCCGTTTCCTTGTTGAAGAATTCGGACGACGCCTGCCGCTTGTTCGGTACTTGTTTCGTGCGCGCCATCGCGGATGGGTGGGCGGGCCTGGGTAGGGGGCAAAGCGAGTGTGGTGTGTAGCTGTCGCAGTTTGAATCAACTTCAAGGGAGTGGAAAGAGAAAACGAGGAGAAGACGCAGAGCAGAAAAAAGAAAAGAAAAAGAGGAGAGCGCGATTCGACCGAAGAAATAGAAGCGGCGCAGACAACTATGTGGTGTTGAGTTTCGGATCTGACCGTCGCGCAAACTGGACAAGTTGTCTTCATGGCTAGCCCCCAGGCCAGATTAGATGGACCCTGCGATTGGTGGGGCCGATGGAGAACGCCGTTGACGCCACAGGCACAGACTGCTGTACTGTTACGTAGTGCACCACACAAGTGTTACGCTATTTATTAATCTACGGACGTAGATGCAATGATTCAATAGAAATGAGTTCCTTCACCGAAAAAGACAAAGTCAGGTAGAAGAGACAAGTAGCAATATATTTCATCTCGGCCAGAGGCTAAATACAAGTAATTACCCCGTGACCCGATGCCCGATCGAAAAGACAGTGCCATGCAAGCGGCAAAGGGGTATAAGCAAGAGATGAACAATGAATCGCCAGCCCAAGCGGGCTCAAACTAAGTTTTTTGTTTTGTAAAGCAAAGCAACTCGTGCGTCAGGACAGAAGAGAGAGGAGGGATATGGTGATTCCAGAGGGCACGCAGCGCGCACCTTGCGGGGTCGGGGCGGAGTCGAAGAGTGTCCCAGGGTGACAACGTCGTGGTATCAGCATAAGTCATGGAGCCAGCGGACCTGCTCCGAGAAAACAAAACAAAAAGAGACGCGAGCCTGCATAGCTCAAGTTTATACAGTGGAAGGCGTCGATGAAAGTCGGGTAATGTTCAAAGTGTCGTAGAGGTGAGAAGAAGAGCATGTGAATCGATATGAAGAGTTGAAGCGGAGTATTGAATTCGAATCCCAATCGCAAGCATAAAAAATGAAGCAAAGAATGATAATGCGGCTCGCTCACTGCTGCAATGAAAGTGCTGTCGCCGTGGTTGAAGCTGATCCTGCTGCCAAGAGTCTGCGTCTTGGGCAGAAGCTGCCAAACGCCATTCAAATAAAGCCCATGCATAAGTGGTATAAAAAATGCGAATAAGAGAGCAGCAGCGCAGCAAACATGCCAACATGCCTACTCAGTGTCCTGGTTCTGGCTCCGGCGCATCTTTTCGGCTTCGAGGTTTTCGTACAGGAGGAAGAGAGCAGATTCGTTGGCCTTGGCGGTTCCCATGATGGTAAACATGCGTTCACCAGTTTCATCGTGGGGAGCCTGACTAGTCAGCTTGGTTTTCTTTTCGTTTGTTGTCCTTGAACATACCTTGGCAATGGAAATACGGGCACCAGACGTCTTGCGAATCTCGGATATCTTGCTGCCGGCACGGCCAATGATACATCCGACCATGTCTGCGGGAATAGAAATGTTTTGCGTCTGGATCTCCTCGCCATTCTCATCGTGGGTGGGGGGCCCGCGCGAGGCGGCATCCGAGTCAGAGCGGCGAGAAAAGGGGCGAGGGCCACCGCCGTTGCTAAAGTCAGAGCCGTTGCCGGTGCGCATGACACGGGGGCTGCTGTACTCAGCACGGCCGTTGCCGGTAGCAGCAAAGCTACCGGTGCTACCGACGGTGCCAGTGGTGCCGGGCTGGGTGCGGACGACGGGGTTGTACAAGACGGTGCCAGTGCCACGCTGCCAGTCATCGACGAGGCACTTGCAAATCTCCCAGAGAGCGCGCTGAATACCCTCGGGGGTGCCCTGGACTTCGACAATTCGCTCGGTGGACTGGGGGAGCATTTCCTTTTGAGCTACCATGCGGACGCCAGACACGTCCTGGATGTGCTTGATCTTGAGGCCTTGACGGCCAATGACGGTGCCCATCTGGTTGTGGGAGATGAGCAGCTTGATGGCTAGGATGTGTCAGTTGGCAAACAACTAGAGAAGAATGATTCAAGTCGACTTACGGTGAGTGCCATTGCCCTGGACAATGCCGCCCATGCCCATGGCGGGAGCGCCCTCGAGGAGCGCACGGGCAACAATGGCATAGGCGCGGGAGATGGCATCGCAGCCTCCGGTAATGGTAAGAACACGGTCGTGGACACCCTGGACTACCTTGGAGACGCCGGCCTTGACGCCAGTTTCATCGCGAAGATCAGCGACATTCTTGCCGCCCTTGCCGATAATGACGCCAGCCTCCTTGGAGGAAACAATGGCGCGGAGGGTAAGCTGAGCCTGGGCGTACTCCTCGTCCGTCTTAGGGGCGGGTTCGCCGTCGGGTCCGAGGCGGTCCTCCATCTTGAGGTGATCCATAGAGTCCAGGAGGTCGTTGGAGCCGTTGGAGGAGAGGATATCCTGAGCAGACATGGTGACAGGGATGGGACGCGAGATGACGTAGGCAAACGAAAGCTCGAGGCGGAGGGGATCGTGAGAATCAGAATACTGCAATATTAGAATTAGCGTTGGGGTCAATGGTCATGATTAAAAAGTGCTGGCGATAGAAGCTGCATTGCCAAGAGGCGGCGACGTTGAGCACGTGTGGCTTGGGGGCCGAGACAAGCTACCCGCCGCGAAGGCTAGAGCATGCGCCAGCAAGCAAACATCATCCACGTACCAGTATTCTGTATCAAAGTGAAGATGGAAAGGTCGAAAAGGTGGTGAGAGAAGGTCAACAAAGTTCAATGGCGGTTGAAGAAGTGACTTTGTGAGGGTCGGCGTGGGATGAGTGCGACAACGTTGGCGGGGTCGAGGGGAGATGGGAGGCGGGGAGAGAAAAAGGCGTTGGTTGAGAGGTAGAGAGGTAGAGGCAGAGGCAAATACGAGCTGAAGGTGTCGAGTGTGGGAGCGGGAGGAGGACGAGAGGACGAGTCGGGAGAGGAAGTGGAAGAGGAGGCGAAGAGAGTTAGGCGAGGGTTGGAGAGGCGGGAGGAAGAAGGCGAAGGTGAAGTCGGCGTAGCAGGAGTGGTGGAGGGCGAAAAAAAAGTTGGTGGAGGCGGACGAGGCAAGGTAGGTGTAGAGGAGAGAAGGAGAAGAAAAAAGGCAGGGACGTGGCGGGAGCGCAGACACGGGCGCGCGCTGGGCGACGGGAAGCTCTGCAACAGCGGCAACAGCTGCCAATGGCCGCTGAAAATTGCACCGCGCCCACTGAGAGCCCACCAAACCCGCTAATAGCCAGTAGCATTTCAGCGCCCCGGACCCCTCTCAACAGCAACAGCAACAGGCGGGGTTCCGCAGCCCGTCGCGCCAGTACGTGGCTTCTACTCGTCTCAACGCCCGCACCAGTGCCAAACGGCCGCCTTGACATGTTCCTCCCATGTACTGCCGCGACAACAACAATGCCGCTCCTGCAAGTCCAATTCCTCGCCAGCAACACATCAGGAGACGAGAAAGACGAGAAAGAAGAAGAAAAATACGCGGGATTCTATTTTGCACAGCTCCATCTGAATTACATTCCGCCATCTCTATTTCTCCTTGTAATTTTTTTCTTTCCTTTTCTGCTACATGGTAAAACTTCTCACGTCCCTCTTACCGCGTCATGGTGATGAGCCCAGGCAGCCCAGCGGCCCAGTCAACGGCGTCCCTTGTCCCGCTACGGTGCGGGGGTTGCCGAGAGTTAATTGACGGCGGCAGCACACGATGTGACCAGCCCATGCAAATCACCAACATGGTGCACACTTGTTTTAAACCAAGACATGACGTCGATACCTGGGCGAATCATTTGCGCCAGTCGTGGTTTCAGTTGCTCCCCCGCTTCTCGGCTCAAGACATGCAAGAAAAATCAAAATCACCATTTTCTTCTTTTTTTCCTCGCTTCGCTCGACATGGCCGCGAAAACAGTCTGTGGCCATAATACAATTCGGCAATACTCATGATGTGGCATAGTTGTATTAATCATATCTTGGAACCCTGGTTTAAATTTCTACGTCTATTCGTTTTCTCATTACTCAGGCTCAGAGTCTTGGCCTTGCTACACCCGCTCTGAGACAGCCTGGCTGCGCCAATGTATTCTATACCAAAATCCCATGTTCACCGCTGCCGTAAATTCTTCTCATGCTCTATCCAAAAGTTCTTGCACGCCCGGTGCCCCCAGTGCTCTACCCACCACTCGCCAAAGCTGTCTTCCACCTCAAAGTCCACCTTGGTGATGCGCTCATCCCTCTTGAGCCCGCAAATCACGCACGGCTTCGGAGCTGTGCCCACCGACTTGGCTGTATGTGCGGATAGCGACTCGCTCAGCTCAGGCACTTTAAGGTTCGCCCTGGCCGACGTGTTGGCCACCGTTACCGCCGACCGCAACCGCCCGACCTGCTCCCGCCACACGGCCACCACGTCGGCCGCCTCGCGGTCCTCGCGCGCCGCCTGCGTCTTGTCCACACCCGCCAGCTTCATGCCTTTGCTGCCAGCCGCCGAGATGGACATGCTCTTGGCCAGAATCTTGTCGCGGTGCCATCGATGCTTGCGGCCGGCCATGACGCGCGCCGCCGTTGTCGCTAGTAATATGTATCCTTGCAGAAAATGCACCGCTTTGGGATTGGATAAGATTTGCTCCTTGATACTGCCGGTTTGCCCAGTTGTCGATTTGAAGAGGGCACTTGCGGTGCTTAATAGCTCAGGGAAGAGCGAGAGGAGAACCGATGGAGGTGGTACATTGACGGGCGGCGGAGTGCTATCAGAAGATGTAGTTGTGTCTACGGTTGGGACATCTGTAGAGTCCCAATCCCATGACGACGGAGCTGGTTTCGTGCCAATCGCGCTGGTGTCGGCGCTGCCACTGGCACTAGGCACATCGTCCCAAGCAGCCCATTCGTCTTCATTGCTTGTCGTTACCTGCGCCTTTGGGGGTTTTTGTGTTGCAGTTTTGCTTTTTGGTTCCGTCTTCGGTTGTGCCTTTGGTTGCGTCTTTGGCGCCGCCTGTTCCTCAAATTGTGTAAAATTCACATCTTGCATCCATGGTCCTTTTGCCTCTGGCTTGGCCGGTACTGAAGCTCCAAATCGCAGTGCACCACTGGGGCTAGAAGTATCTTGCTTCGATGGCCCACTTTCCTGAACCGGCAAAGGGTCATCCAGCGACAGCAGATCCATCGATGGCATGGAAGACTGCGGTGGTTGTCGAGCCGGTGCTGAGGCTGCCGGGGCTGCCGGGTTCTTCGCAGGAGCTGCCGGTTTGACGGACTCAAAATCGCCAAACTCGTCGTCACTTTCGCCCTGGAATTCGCCATCTTCTAGTTCAAAGTCGGCAGCATCAAAGAGAACACCAGAATCGGTGGCCCGCGACTGGACCGGATTCTTTTGCCTGGATTGTGGCTGTGACCACCCATGATCTATTTCCTGAAGTGTGCTCTGCGTGGTGCTTGAAAATGAACTGTCCATAAAACCTTGTGGTTGTTGTCGATGTTGAATTTCTGGTTGTTTATATTGTTGTTGCCGTTGCTCCTGTATAGAGAGCTGTGAGAATGTATTATCGCCATATCTGTCCGCCTCTGCGGATACACCCGCCGTTGGAGCGACCGCTGTACCTGGCCACGCTATCGTCTGAGCAGGCTGCTGCTTTGGCTGCTGATACGCTTGCCCTATTTGACCCGATTGAGACACATTAGAATCTGCCACCTCAAAATCACCCCATCCATCGTCCTCATCCGTGACATTGTGCGTTTGCGGCGTTGCCGCCGGCTGCGACGGAAAGGACGCCCATTGCTGAGACGCTGGCGGCAATTGAGCGGGAGAATGACTGCTGTACCCAAAATCAAACGGGTCCTTCTGCGCCGGAGCGTTTACCGCGCTCTGGTACGACGGTGGTTGAGATGGTTGTGACTGCGCGGCTGGCGTCTGGTTAGCGGCCAGCTGATTGAACTCGGCAAACAAGTCGGCCGACATTGCGGCGGCAACGCAAGGGCACAGCCGGAATGAATGTGATTTCTGGCTAGACGGTTCTTTCACTCATGTGATTGTCTGTCGAAGCAGAATGATGCCGCGTAGGAGTAATGTGTAATGTAGTGCGAAGTGCAAAGTGCCGAGTGTTTGCTAGGCAGAACGCAGCGGTCAGCCCCACCACAAGAACATGGTGTGTCGCGGGGCTGGGCCTTGGATAGCGTCAGGTGAGATCATAGCCACAAGCGCCAACAACCGTTTCTCTCCTCCTTCATCAAATTGACTTGCCAATTGGAGGCTTCGAAGTGTGTTTAGCACACACTATTGAGCAGCGACCGCAGAGAACACCAGCCACAATGCGGTCGATGGAGGAAACGCAGTACGTGCAGATGCGAGGCAGCACGCCACATTAGCTGACTGACATGGGTAGGGTGCGATGGGAGGCGACGCGCAAACACTGCACTTCAGTCGCCGATCTGCAGCGGGCAGTCAAAAATAACGGCCCGTCGAGTCCGTGTCTATCCGGATGCCGCTCCGTGTGCTGGAAGGTAAGCTGTGTCTCATCCTCATGCAGGGCTCGGCTGACGGATGCAGACGTTTCTGCTATTTCAAGAGACTAGCACCGACAGCTGGATACAGACACTGCGGCATAGCAGAGAAACGTATACAGAACGGCGAGATCACTTCCTCAAGTTTATCCGCCACCCTGAGGCTCTTGCGGAAATTAGCTCAGATCCTCTCAACGACGATCCCGAAGTAAGCTCTTCGACACCATTTGCGTGCCCTCTAACATGTCTTAGTCGCCGTGGAACACGCTTCGGCAGGATGAAGTGATACGAGCCGAGATAGAGCAAGATGTCAAGCGTCTACCGGACGAGGCCAACTACCACCAAGATCGGATCCAGCTTCTGATTCTCGACGTCATCTTCATCTACTGCAAGCTAAACCCCGGCCGCGGCGGCTATCGCCAGGGTATGCATGAGCTTTTGGCTCCCATCGTCCATGTGCTGGAGCAAGACGCTGTGAATCGCGAATCACTAGCCCAAAACGACCTCCTCGATGTCGCCATGCTGGAGACACTCGACTCTGCCTACATTGAGCACGACGCCTGGGCGATATTCTCAAAACTCATGGAACGGGCGCAGTTCTTTTACGAGATCAAGGATGTGGCGCCGGGCATGCAGTCGTTCCAGGAAGCCAGTTCAGCGATTGTCGAAAGAAGCAAACATGTTCACCAAACATTGCTCAACAAGATTGACCCTGATTTGGCGGCCCATCTCACAAATATTGAAATCTTGCCGCAAATATTCCTCATGTAGGTTTCCAAGTGTCAGAAACAACTCCAGCTAACCGATATAGCCGTTGGATACGCCTGCTCTTCAGCAGAGAATTTCCCTTTAACCAGTTCCTCGTCCTCTGGGATACCCTCTTTGCAGTTGACCCGTCACTAGACCTCATTGATTTCGTCAGTTGCGCCATGCTTCTTCGCATTCGCTGGCAGCGTATGTCCTCCCGAGCACAATTTTACACTATACTGACACCCTGCAGTTTTGGAAGCCGATTACTCAGTCTGCCTCCAGCTTCTCCTCAAATATCCCGTCCCGGACTCCCAGCATGGCCCGCACACCTTTGTCGACGACGCCGTCTATCTGCGCAACCACCCCGACTTTCCCGGTGGCTCGTTCATCATCACCAAATACACAGAACGATCGCCGGCCACGCCCGGCGTCTCTGTTACCAGCCCAACCACAGCCGCAGCACGCCGTGGCCTCGAAAGCATGCGACAGCGCGCTCTCCGCAGCGGAGGCTCCCAGTTGGCCGGCGTCAGCGTCGAGCAGTTCTTTCAAGGGGCAGCCAAAAGTGCCCGTGCCGCCTTGGAAAGAGGCGAGAAGCTGGGCATCAACCAGGCGGTGCGTGATGCCGTGGGTGAGCTGCGCCGTAACATGCAGAACCTGAACGACGCCCGAGTCGCGCCGCGGCCGACGCAGGGAGGCGACGTCGCCGCGACGCTATCGGCCATGGACAAGCGCAGCAAGCAGCTGGCGACTTTTCTGAATGAGACGGTGGCAGACCTGAAGGCGCTGTCGGCATCGAATCTGGACGACAAGGCCAAGAGCCTGCAGATGATTGAGGTGGCGGCTGCCAAGGTGCAGTTTGTGCAGATTTACCTCGAAGACTCGACGATGGATGTGCCTCTGTTTAAGGAAGAAGCACCGCCAAAGTCGGATGATGCAACTAAGGAGGGTGGAAAGCAGGAAACTGCAAAGAAAGATGATGCCAAGAAGCTGGGTGCCGCTGTTGGTAAGAGTAGTCCAATTCGGTCGCAAGGAAAGGAAGATGTGCCGAAAAAGACAGTAGCGGACATACCACCAGCTGTGCCTGAGAAACCGGTCCCAGCAGAGAAAAAGATACCTGCAAAGACTGCACAGCCTGCAAAGTCCATACCACCTGCAGCAAGCAAAGCGCTAGCCGTACCATCACAGTCGGAGATCAAAGAGATACTCAGCAACAACTCGCCAAAGGAACCTGAAGAACCAACAGAAGACAGCCCATCACAACAAACAGAGACCCCTGGTCAGCCAGCTTCCGAACAGTCCGCGGCCGCCAGACCGCCGCTGCCCGCCGTTCCAACGCGTTCCACTATTGCGCAGTCGTCCTTTTCATGGATGCTCGAGCCCGACGAGACGACACCCTCCGCTGCCGCCAACAAGTCGCCGCCGCCGCAGGCCAAGAAACGCAGCGCCAACAATGTGAGCCGAGAGCGCAACGCGTTCCTCTTTGGCGATGGGGATGGCAAGGCTGGTGCTAGCGATCCGCTTACGTCGAACGGTATCTTTGGGTTAGAGTCGATGAACAAGGGCAAGGATAAATGATACATGACAAGATACATGTGTGTGATGTTAGTATTTCTATAGACATGTGGATAAAATCACAAAAGATTTTTTGATAGACCGAGCTCATGTCCATGCTCTACATTTTGTACTGCACATGTTCTGATTCGATTCTTTCCTATTTACATCATTTCCGAATCGCCGTCTCGCGCACCCAAAAGGTAAACAAAAACGCCACGCCGGCGAAGCCCAGGGCGGGCGCAATCGACGCCAGTGTGGCCCTCTGATAGCTCACCCTCACCATCTCGGCCACTTCAGGCGCCAGTTGCCGGATATAGTCCAAGTTTTGGCGGACGCGCTCTTCAATCTCGCGGGCGTCGTCGCCGACGAGCCGGTGGTCGAGCTCCCCACGGAGCACCTGCTGCAGGACGGCAGAGCTGATGCTGATGCCGATGCTGGAGCCGAGCGAGCGGAAGAGATAGGAGCAGGCGACGACGACGGCGGTGTCTTCGACGGTGGCGTTGGCGAGGAGGCCGATGAGGGATGTCGTGACACCTTGCACATGTTAACGCGGAACCATGATACAGAGTCAGCGCGGGAGCAACTTACCAGAGTAGACACCGATGCAGCAGATGACGTAGCCCAGCTCTTCCAGGACCACGTTCCTCGCCCACAGGCCGGCGGCGAGCACAGGCAGCGCGGCAAAGAGCAGCCCAAAGCCCAAAACCGTAATCCAGTAAAACCTGCCCGTGCGCTTAATGACCCAACCGCCAGCAATCGATGCGCTGACGCCGGTCAGCATGCCCGGTACCAGCAGCGCGCCGCTGACGGTGGCGCTGAAGCCATGCACGGCCTGCAGGTACAGCGGTATGAAGAAGAAGGCACCCATCTGGCCCGCGAGGCCGAAGAAGTTGGCCATGTAGCAGGCAAACATGCTCCGCTCAAAGATGATGCGCCCCGGGGCAAAGGGGTGCGACGCCACGCGCGCCTCGACGTAGAGGAACGCGGCGAGGAGGAGCGGCGTGACGACGCCAAGGGAGAGAATGGTGGTGCGGTGCGTCCAGCCCGCCTTGGAGCCGGTGTCGAGGCCAAAGAGAAGGGCGAGGACGGTGGTGACGAGGGTCAGGGCGCCGAGGAAATCGATGCGCTTAATCTTGGCGTAGAGGTGGTCGGTGGATGGCGGGGGAAGGTCGAGCGCAAAGTAGACGATGAGGGCGGCAACGATGCACAGCGGCGTCTGTCCGATAAATGACCTAGTTGCGTCCGTCAGCATCCTTGGGATTTTTACGTGTAAGCTGGATTGGTAGCCGTACCACCGCCAGCCGATGGAATCGGCCAGGATGCCACCGAGAGGCGCGCCCGTCGCCGTGCCGGCCGCATAGATGATGTTGATGTAGCCCTGCCAGAGGCCGCGGTCGCGCAGGGGCACAATGTCGGACACGAGGATGGCGACGACGGCCGTCATGCCGCCGCCGCCGACGCCCGCGACACCGCGCGCGACACACAGCTGCACCATGGACTGGGCGAGGCCGCAGCCGAGACAGCCGAGGCCAAAAACGCCATACGCGAAGAGTAGGCACTCCTTGCGGCCAAAAATGTCGCTGAGCTTGCCGTAGAGCGGCTGGCAGCTGGTGAGGGTGATGAAGTAGCTGCCGACCGAGTTAGTGGGTTGTTCCAAGAGCAAAGGCCGGCTGGGAGGGTTGGGGAGCGTACGAAGTGGCGATCCAGCTGACGCTGTCGAGGGCATTGAGATCATTGCCCATCTTGGCGTAGGAGGCCAGCGTGATGAGCTGGTCTATGGCAGAGAGCAGCAACTTGATATCGGGACCATTAGCGTTGCGTCACGGAGGTATAAATGTATCGGCTGAAAGGAGGGCGTACACCAATGGCGACGGCGGGGAGAAGGACGTAGATGCGGTCTCCCAGCTCCTTGACGCCGTCGGCCTCGCCATTGTGAGAGCCATTACTGGTGACGGGCGATGCGGCGGCTTCGGGGTCGACGACGGGGGCCGCGAGCAGCGGCGACGTCTCTGATGCATCGGACTTGGCCATGACGCGGGATTGTACAACGGAGTGGTACTGGGCGAAATTTAGATGGGATGAAGTATCTACTCGGAACTATCACGCCGGCGTTGCACCAGAAAAAAAGAGCAGAGAGAAAAAAAGGACGCGTGCGCAAGACATGTTGCAGCCTACGGCTGAAATGAGGTCGGCCGGGGTTTTTCTGGCGTGCTTTATCTCTAGCGGCCTTTTGCGGGGGAGACCAACCCAGCCGGTGCCGGCCGCCGGGAGCAGGACCCGATGCCGGAGAGAGTTTCTCGCGGCTGAGGCCTGAAGGCAACTACGGGCTACAGGGAAAGAAAAAAAATTGACGCTCTTGTTCGGAGAATTTCGGTGTCGAGACGGAAAAAAAAAGGCGAGATCTGTGGGACAAAAGGTCGATCTGGACAAGCAGGGATCGCCTAGGGTAGCAGTGCATGTCCTGTCCAGTGCAGACGGGCGACGTCGGCAGGTTGGGTTGTGCATGGAGCGATGCGATGGGTGAGCTGCCGCGCTTGGCGCAGAAAAGAAAAGTGCGCATCGAGAGGGCCGAGTTGTTGCATCAAGGAAGTAGGTGAATGTGTAAGCGGAGGAAGGCAGCGAGGATAACGGACGCTGCAGGTTACCCCGCGATATGCCGGATGGCTGCATCTGCATCTGCACGTACAAAAAAGGCAATCTGCTTGGACATTCAAAAGTGCCGGCTGCGAGGTTTGAGACGGGAGTACGCAAAACAATAAAAGACAAAAAAAAAAAATAAGAATAAAATAAAAACAGCCTGTGTCAAGTACAGGCATGGGTAGAGTAGAGTTGCATCTACAGCAGGCGTGGTCTAAAGTGCATCTCGGACGGCGCAAACCCTGGCTCGGTGAACTTTACGTGACACTTGGGCTGTATGAAACCGAGGTGTGACGGATCTCTTTTCTTCATCTCCTTTTTGGCGTCATTGAGAGTGCCATCTCGTTGGATATATCGGTTTCGGCGTGAGGCGGTCAGCTGGAGTGACGAGACTGTGAAACCACAACAGACGTGACTAGCCGTGGAAGAATGCGCGTATGGACAGGGGCCTGCCAGAAATAAAGGCGACCAATGAACTCAACTAGGGAATAAAAAAAGGAAGAAAATTCAAGATGTCATCGGTGGTAGCACACGAGGGAAATGGCAAGGAGATGGCTCCCGCCCGCCTCAAACGAGGCTGGTTTCAGCAGACTTGGTGGCTTGTCGTGGGCTTATGGGCAGTAGGCGATGGGGGCTACAGTGGACGGTCCCAGTGAAGAGCGCCAAGAGGTAATTTACCAATTTACAGTCAGAATCACCTCTTCATCGACAGTGCGAGTCAGTGGACGGACATTCGGACAATACTGACTTGACAGATTACCGTGATTTTCCTGTTGATTGCCGGGCAGCCAAGGACACCTGGGCAAACCAAACCCGGCGGCGATCAAACTTGACGTTGGGCATTCAGCGGAGTCACTTTGGGATACAACGGGGTGGGACGCTTCAATTCGTTCAACGTCGCAGTGACATTCTTTTCGCATGAGCGTCGCCGGGCCAGAAAAATCAAGGGTTGTTGCGCCATCACGGAACAGGAATGCAAGAGACGTTTGTTGACCTGGGAGCCGGTGAGACACGGGTGGGCGATGAAGTGTCTAAAAAGCGTGACTCAAAAAGGCGGGCAGAAAAGAAAAACAAGTCCTCGACAAAGAAAAGTACCACAAATGGAATGAAAGGAAACGGCGCAAAAAAAAAAAAAAGGCCAAAAAAAACAGGAGGAAATCGAACCACGCTGTCAACTGTGATTTACTTGAGATGGGCGATTCAGCGTGACAGGGGCGCCGGCCAAGGCAACAGCGGGGGCCCGTGGGGGATGACGTCGAGAGCTGCAGGGGGGAGAGGATCAGGCAGCAGCAGCCAATGGCAGGACAGTGAAAAAAAAAAAAAGAAAAAAAAGAAAAGAGTGAACCTGGGATTACCAGTATTAGTACTGGGATGAATTTCAATTCCTGCGAGGGTGCTTGAAAACGACTATGCGATGCAAGTACTGATTGTCTCAGCGCACAGTCACACAAACCACGTTGGCGGGCTTGCATTTGATCCAACAGAGCCTTCTTCAGCAATCGTCAGCGTCAGGCCCTCCTGGCCTGTGATGTAGAGAAGAAGGATGCGTGACTCAACGCAGCAACAAAGCCAGCCAGCCAGCCAGCCAGCCAGCCAAGCATGACAATTTCTCTTGATGAGATTGCATATGCCCAAACGAAGGAATAGAGTTTTTACGGAGAATCCGGAGCACTCGGCATTTTTTCCATCGTCTTGGTACCAGTAGAATGCCATTGTCGTTGGCCAGTGGGGACTGTTAGCTGCCGAGTTATGCAGGGTTTAATGAACGCCCCAAGCAAGCCCAGCCCAATCCAGGAACCCGCGCCGCTGCAAGCCCGCTGCAAAGCCCGCTGAAAAAAAAAATATCAGTGCTTCCCACCGCCATGCAGCGACCCCACCCACTGATTGTTACCAGAAAAAGTCCGCTGTGCCCGCTGTGCCCGCTGTAAAAAAAAGGCCCACCACCAACACAAAAGGGCTGAGCCGGCTTGGGGGCGGCCCTCTTTTCCAGGAACCGACCAGACCGAATGCAAATTAGAAAAGTCCTGCCATAATTCATGCCCCCCCCGACGTGATGACTGAACTACGTAGCAGAAAGAAGAGTAGCATAGGTAGGCAGCTTATTTATATTTCCAAGGCACTGGCACGCTGTTTTATACCCACCCACTCCGACGCTCCCGAGCCTGCTTATTGATTACTCCTCCTAGGTACTGAGCAGCTCTGCAAACGCAGCCTCACACCCACCCTCGCACCCACTCTCACACCCCATCCCATCCATACCTCCCGCCATTATTCCTCATCGCTTATCCTTCCATCTCCGTCCGTCCCCCTCCTCCATTCCTCACCTGGTGCAACTTTTCCAAACTTTACCTTCTCCTTCGCTCTCTCTTCCAACCTTTGTTCATTGCTTCTTCATTCTGTCCCCGATCCCCGGATTCCAGCCGGCCACCTCGCTTCCTCTCCTCGGCAACCTTGTCGCCCACACCACACACCCTTCCACACCACACGCCCCCCGCCAGCAGCCAGCCCAACCTGATGCGCATCACCACCACCTGCATCCCACGCCTCCAGTCAGCACCCTAAACCCTCCAACATACAACCTCGCACCTCCTCCGCCGCGCGAGCTACCTGCTTGGTTTCGTCCTTTTTTTTTTTTTTTTTTTCTCCTGGCCGCCACCGCTTTGCCTGGGCCTGACCGCAACGCTCCTCCCTGCGCATCGCCACTCACCACTTGCTTTCCCGCTGATCCTCAACGCCGGCTGTCTGAGCACCCAGAAAAGGAAACAAGAAAAGAAAAAAACAACTACAGACGGATCCGCGGCGCATCGCACCACCAAACCCTTGATACGACTTGCTCCTTGCGTTTCACGAGCAAGGGGTCCCGCTTCGCTGCCTCGCTGCACATACGATTCTGCCCTGCGCCTTGCATCGCACCGCCACACCCTCATCTGCCAGATACTCTCGAGTCGCACCCGCTCCGCCCTGTCACAGCTCGATAAGCTTCCCATCTCTGGTCAATACTCTCTCCACAAACGGACGACGTTGCCTAGACCGGAGTTGCCGCCGCGCACGCTGCGTCGCGCTCGCATTGCACGCTGCACCCCTGCCAATAGCAACAAGCCCGGCGGCCTCGCCCGTCTCTCCATCTCTTAAAACATGGCCCAGCCCGCCGTCCCCTCCAAGCCGAGAGGCTTCTCTCGCTTCTCAAAGGCCTTGCCTGCTGTCCCGGGTCTTCGCAGGCCCTCCACTGCCACATCACCTCCCACGTCGCCTCCCACCGTGCGCGCCGTCGTTTCGCCCCAGCTGCCGCCTCCGCCAAAGGACCTGCCCGAGCTCCCGCCGGCGCCGCCGCCACCGCGCAAGTACCCTCCGCGTCAAGACTCGACGCCGCCTCAGCTGCACGACAAGTCTCCTCCGCTACCTGCGCCGGGTGCATTTTCTCCCCAAGACACATTGGCCCTGCCCTCTCACAAAATGGCCATACCGAGACGCCCTGTTGGCGACACCACCAATGCCATGCTCTCGCCCTTTCCTGAGCCCTCGCCGACCGCGTCCCTCTCGAGTCTGATTTCCGCCTACTCGCGTCCCTTTGAATCGCCCACCGCATCCGTTCACCCCGGCGCATATCCCGACACACCCGCATCTAGTCGCGAGACTTCACCGCCGCGCCAAGGCCCCGCTGTCGTGGAAAGGAAGGCTGTTGGTACTGCGAATCGCAACAGACTGCCGTCACCCACGACCTTGGAACCATCTCCTACCGACAAAGATGCGCCACCGGCCCCTCCCAAATCCGAACTCTGGCGCCGCCGTCCGCAGAATGACAGTCGCGAAATCTCTGGCCTGAAGCTTGAGCACAGTCACGGCTCGACCGGCTCTAGCGCCGTCTCTATCATGTCCACGTCCACCACCTCTACCCAACGCCCGACCACCGCCGTCCAGGACGAGCCCTCACAGTCCCAGCATGGCAAGCCAAGGAAACCTCCGTCTGTTGGCGGTCTGCCGGGCCGCAACGTTCGGCCCTCCACCGCGTCCAAGGATGACCCTCGAACTTCCGGCACATCTAGCAGACCGTTCATCAACACCCCCAAGAGCAAGCAGTCCTTGCCTTCGCTTAGGAAATCCGCCAACACGCCGCCCACCAACCGCCCGCCCACCAATCGCCCTCCCACACCCGAGTATCAAAACGGCGAGTCTCGCGCCCCCGCCGTCACCACATTCACCTCGCCCGCCTCGCCCGCCTCATCCCCGGAGTCGCCTAGCAGATTCTCCCCAGCCACTGCCAAGGACTTTCCGCTGCCGCCGCCTAGAAACCCATCCAGAAACGCCGCCGCCAGCACCAACCCCAACCTCGGCCTCGTCGCGTCTTCTTCCATGCTCACCGAGATGCCTCGCCGCAAGCCCACCGCCGCAAGCTCTCCCGCCAACGGAAACCCTCTTGCAAACAGACCCCAGCTGCCCTCGGCCGCGAGCTCGCCCTTTTCCAGCAACGCCGGTCGCGCCCGAACTCCAGTGAGCGCGCGCCCACCCTTGGACCAGGCTCGCGGCTCTAGCCTCAGCCCAACACGCCAGCCCCGGCGCGACCAGGACCAGACGCCGCGCCAGCAACGCCGGCCTTTTAGCGACCCGCGCATGGTCCAGACCGAAAAGGGTCCCATGTACCGCGGCCGCGACGGCACTCTGTACGCGGAAATGCGGAACTCTCGCGAAGCCGACCCCCGCGCGCTCCGCTTTCCTGCCTGGAAGGGCAAGGAGGCCGCGACGGCGGCGGCCGACGGCGTCTACGCTGCGCGGGAGCTCAAAGAGTCGCACTATTCGTGCTTCCAGAAGCACGCGACCATGAACCGCCGCACGAACCGGCAGTACCCGCTGACGTGCCAGACGTGCAGCAAGGCCGACGCGGACGACCGCTGGGCCTGCAGCTTCTGCCACCTGCGCATCTGCGAGCCCTGCTTCCGCGTCCTGAGCACGCACCAGCGCGACCTGAAGAAGCTGGTGGCCGAGGTTGGCGGGCGCATGCCGCTGAGCCTGTCGTCGGATGCGCGCCCCGCGTCTGCGTTTGGCTTGTAAAACAGACCCACGATGTAATGACTGCATACAATTTTTTTATTTGAATACGCTGCTTGCACCCCCTGCAACTCGACTTACCCACCATCCTTGACGCAGCACGCGAACCTGCTGCTTTCCCTTTTTTTTGTCATGACGCATTCCCCTGGTCCAAGCCAGACGGCCTTTTTTTTTTTATGTTCTGGAGCCAGATAATTATTTTTTTCTGGCTTCACACGATTCATTTTTGTTTTGTATTACTTGGGTCGGGGCTTTTGAGAAACACCAACGGCCGTATCAGTATGAAACGGCCATGTATTTGGAAAAAAGAAACGGCAGTTGACAATGGAACTGACCGGTTGGAAACAGGATACTTGAAGAAGGAAACAGGAAAATTAGGACAAAAGCGTAGACCCTTTTGTTGCCTGGATGCATGGCCGGCGATGAGCCGTGCTCTTATTTAATACAAATAATTCTCCCTCTTACTTGAGTCTTCTGTACATGCTCTGGCCTTGGGAGTTGTACGACCCTTGCCATTTTGAACGTTGATTCCAACAGAATTCGATGCGTCGCTTTTGCTATATACTCTCCATCCACATTCTCGGCCTCCATAGCCGCGAAGCTGATGATGCTTCTCGTCCCCGACGTCGTCCCCTAGTGCTTCTCCAGCCAGCGGTACACGCGCTCCGCAATCTCGATATTATTCTTCTCCATGAAGAACATGTGCCCATTCCCATGAATCCCCTCTTTCCCCAGATCCGCGTGCTCCACGTCGACGCCCACCTGCCGCAGGTACGCGACGGTGCAGTAGTCGTACGGCGCGTGAAACGACGCCTCGCCCGTGACGACGAGCTGCGGGATCCGCGCGAGGTGCGTCAGCGTCTTGACGGGCGCCGCCTGCAGGATGCACGCGTCGTGGGAGGCGTCGACGGCCGGCGCGACGCGCGTGCGGAGGTGCTCGGCGCGCGCGCCCGCCGGCGGGTCGTAGCCGATGGGCAGGTCCGTCAGGCCAAAGGCAAAGGCCGGCGCGGTGCCAAACGGCGGGCGCAGCGTGAATGGCGGGCCGGAGGGCTCGAGCTGCACGAGGCCCCGGACGAGGTCGGGCCGCATGTCGCCGACGCGCCAGCCTGGGGTTTCTTCATCAGCACTGAATCATGAAAAAAAGTACTCATTATGTAGTAGACATACCGTATGCGCCCGCCTGCGAATGGCTGATGATGTAGCACTCCCCGACGAGGTCCACCAGCGCCGCGTACGCCCTTGCGTTTTGCTCCTCGCCGACGAACCGGTCCTTTTGGAACGGCACCTGGCTTTTATAAAACGCGTCAAAGATTGGGTCGCCCATGCGGCCCGTGCCGGGCCACTGCGTGTGCCGCTCCGCCTGCGGCCACTGGCCGCCGTTGCGCGCCGGGTCGGTGAAGATGTCCGCCACGGCCTGCGGCGAGCCAATGGTGCCGTAGCGGCCCTCGCCGGCGCCGGGCTGGTACGCGGAGCGGCCGCGCGCCGGCTGGTCCGACAGGTAGACGGCGTGGCCCTTGGACAGGAAGTAGGCGGCCCAGCCGGGACGGCCGTCGGGCGTGGCGAGGAAGTTGGTGCCCGTCTGCGCGGCGCCGGCGATGAAGATGATGGGGAGCGGCGGGGTGGTGTGCAGGGACGGGGGCTGGGGGGCAGGAGGTGAGAGCTTTTCCACGTATATCTGGCCGACGAGGGCTATGGAGGTGGCATTGGTGGTGGGGTGCTGCAGTTCAGGTCAGAAGAAGGTGTTGTTTATCTGCTCATCGAGGGCGGGCTGGTCAGATACACGGGGGCTGCAAGGAAACGTACCGTGATGTTGGTGTACTCGCCGCCGACGTACATGACCTCGCGCCGGGGCACAATGTCGGCCAGCGCCGAGTGGTTGGACTGGGCACGGCTGCCGAGAAAGGCAATCTGCGTCCAGTACGTGAGGGACGCAAAGGAGCCAAAGTTGACCATTGTATATCTCCCCCTTCCTCTGGTTAGTGCACTAATGGCAGATGGGTTTCCGTATCGCGCTGGGTGTGAGGAGCTGAATAGGGGAGCGATGGAGGCTTGCGGGCGCGGGCGCGGATAACGAGACGATGGGCCGGCAGCTACCGTGGGGATGTGGCTGCACGTCAGAACAATTATAAGCGGAGTTGGATGGGCTCTGGATGGAAAGGGAGCGGTAGTTGGGACTGGGGTAGAGCGAGAAAGCTAGATAGGCGGGGGCTACGCGGAGAAAAAAAAAGGCGGCACAAGAAAATATCAGAGTGTATGTTCAAGGCAGCTTGCCATGATTGAAATTATCCCTATTGAAAAATATGCCACTTATTTCGGTGGGATTTGTGATTCGCCTGGCGAGACTCTGCTCTATTTCGTGCTGTGGCCTCGAGCACGTATGTCAAAGCCTGTTGTCAGCCCTGCTGTCCATTCAACACAGTGACGCACAAGCACTACCACCTTGATGCTTACCGCTCATCACTTCTACTCCTGGCTAGCATTCACACCCTCACACCTGGCCTGTGCAAAGAAATGTTGCTCGAGCCGAGAGAGACACATTCATCAGCGTTCTGTATGGTGAGAGTTTTGGCTCGTTCCATGCTCGTTCGAGCAGCCTGCTAGAACTCTTTGTCGCGTGGCTACATGACTAAGCATACAGCTGCATGTACGACTACAGAAATGATTCTAAAGACAGCTACTCTCTATCGCCTTTTCTATTTTATTTTATTTACTGATAATATCTGTCGCTCCAGATGGTCTTCTCTATGACTTTGAAAATAGGCCTGTTCTTAGCAAAGGGATTCCCATTTACTAGTCCACCCCAGCATGGACTACCGCCAAGCCTCCAATTCTAGGTACCGAACAATCGCCCCCACCCACCCGGCCCTGTCCAGATCTCTTCTCCTAAATACAAGCCACGGTGCGATTCACATGCATGTGCCATCCCTCGACGACAATTGGGCGCAACTCGTTGATAATGGATGACACACGTGCGCGCGCGCCGCTAGAGCTCGCTTCCAGTACAGCCTTGGATCGCGTGGATGAAGGAGGGGGGGCCGCGCATCCGTCTTACGCTGGCGTTTGGAAGTGGACATGGCCGATCTCCGTCAGCAATTGGATTCATGCGCGTTGCCTAAAGAGTGGCAAGCCCCCCGCGCATCAGACACCACTATCTGATGGCACCATTCTTTTTTGATTTTAGTCTGACGCACTGGTCAGGTCAACAGCAAGCCTCAACCAGGTCCCGAATAAGAAGAGCCCGCCACCTCCCCCCCACGCCGGATATCTGCAGATTTCCTCGTCCTCTTTCTGCAAGCCACACTATAACCAATATGCATAGTTGATGCTTGTCCACCAGTCGATGATTGGGCAGGCCTCTTCAATCCGTGCTTGACGACACACGTACCCAGCACATACACACGCCGCCATGGCTGGCCCGACGCCGGGCTCGCCAGAGTACCTGGCCGAGACCAACGACCCGGGCCTGGACCAGCGCGTCAGCATCGCCTTTGCCGTCATTGACACCGTCTTCCTCGCCGTCTTCTACGCGAGCCGCTACTACAACCCAAAGGCGGTCAGCAAGCCGATGCTCGTGTGCAATACGCTGTGCTACATATTCTGCCTGGGCAGCGCCACGACTGGCATCCGTACGCACACCCACCACCGACGCATCATCCCGAGCGCTCGCGCAATGCAGCATGCTAACAACGCAACTAGTCATGACCCAAATCGGCGGCGTGGGCCACCACGTCACCGCCGTCCCCGTCGCCACCTTTCAGACCTGGCTGCAGCTCTCCAAGGTCCTCGAGTTCACCTACACCCCGGCCGTCATGTTCGCCAAGCTCGCCGCCCTCTTCCTCTACCACCAGGTCTTCGAGGTCACCTCGTACCGCCGCCTCATCATCCTCCTCGGCGCCGTCATCGTCCTGCAGGGCGTCGTCGCCCTCGTCCTCGCCTTTTCCATCTGCCGCCCCTTTCGCTACTTCTGGACGCAGGCCGTCGACGTCCACGACGGCACCTGCGGCGACGTCATGCTCTTTTACAAGCTCTACAGCGTCCCGAGCCTCGTCACCGACGTCGTCATGCTCGTCATCCCGTGGCCGATTCTCCTCAAGCTGCAGATGCCCGTGTCGGAAAAGGTCGGGCTGATGCTGACGTTTCTCGCCGCCTCCATGGGCATCATCACCTGCGTGCTGCGCTTCTCCGTCTTCTTCACCACGCCGCTCTTCAGCGACCCCACGTGGTACGCCTCGGGCGGGCCCATGATTTACGCCCTCGTCGAGCCCTCCATCTACATGATTGCCAGCATCATCCCCACCACGCGCCACCTCTACCGCCGCATGCACCGGCGGCTGCGCACAGCCTCCAGCAGCGCCCGGAGCTCGCGCCGCGGCGACACCAGCAGCAGCGCGGCCAAGTCGGCCGAGCTGGCGGTGCTCGACAGCCACGCGAGCAGCGGCGGCAAGATCACGCGGCTCGTCGATATCCAGCAGGACCATGCCACGGCCAGCCAGGAGGAGCTGACGCTGGGCGAGTGGTACCACAGCCGCGAGGACTGGCATCGGCCCAAAACGGCGGAGGAGACGCCGGCGGTGCTGGAGGAGGGGCGGAAAACATGACCCTGTAAAACGGCGCGAATTTCTTTCTTGTTAGCGATTTTTGGACTTTTTGATGGAGATTGGCCCGATACGGGTGTCAGTCCTGTCCCATATACCCTTGTTTTATGTTGGCGCATTTGGAAAACGCGTGGTTGATATGAATACTGGAGATAATGGCTTCGAGCCATATGAATAATACTGTGAAATCAATGACCGTTGTCAATTTTCTGGATCTGAAAAAGTTCAAAGATGTCTCCGTGCCAGCCTTTACAGGTCCCCCCTGTTATTTTCGCGAATGTCGTGTACCTCATGGAAGACTGCCTTGGCCGGCTTGGTGTTCAACCAAAACTTCAGATAAGACACCCCACGGCGCGCGGGAAAAACCTTTAAGTAGAGGAATTCCGAAATCGGCGAAATTTTACGCGCCCAATTAGATATTGGGCAGTGACTCTGCCTCGGGTAGCTAATTTGACGCGTCAGTGAGCGGTCGCAGTCATTCACCACAGCCTCCGAGGCCAGTGAATGTACAAGTGAATGTACAAGTGAATGTACAAGTGAATGTATGAATCAACGTACGAGTGGAAAAAAAAGAAAAAGCCACAAGCCACATTTGTCCTGCTCCAGTTCTTTCTCTTCTTATACTCCTACCCAGAATACATGGCGCAAACGAGCTTCATCCATCCTGCATGAAACTCTGACTTTCGGCAAGATGCATTCATGCGACGTCTGCAAGCCGACCTTTGCCACGAAGGAGGCCACAACGCAGCACAAAAAGAGCACGAGGCACTGCGTCTGCCTGCACTGCGACAAGGTCCTCGCGTCTTCCAAAGGCGTCAAAGCTCACATCGATGCCGTCCACTACAACAAGTGTCCGCAGTGCCCTGCCACATTCACTGAAGAGAGCCGGTTGACACAGCACAGAAAGTCTAAGCGACACTGCTTCTGCGTCGCCTGCAACAAACTATTCGGTACAGTCGGTGGCTTTAACGCTCACAATGATGCCCTACACTGTCACAAGTGTCCGCAGTGCCCTGCCACTTTTACTGAAAAGAGACGGTTGACAGACCACCAAAAGTTTAAACGGCACTGTTTCTGCGGCGACTGTAACAAATCATTCGGTTCCGTCAAGGGCTTCAGGGGTCACCTGCAGAGCTCGCGACACTCGACAGAGTTCCGCTGCTGCGACTGCGACCGTGAATTCGACAGCACCGATGCCTTGAACCAGCATCTTTGGGACGAGGTCCATAGTTGTCCAGCTGCCTCAACCGTGTTCTGGAAAAACACGAGCGACATCGACGCGGCTCAGAAACTCCAGTGTATCGAGTGCTCACGTACATTCGCGACCGAGGAAGCGTTGGCGCAGCACCTTGCCTCGCTTGCACATCACCCACTCGGCACGCTACCTTGTATCGCGAGCGCGTCTTGCCACGCCACGTTTAGCAGCCCGTCTGCCGTATTTCATCATCTCGAAAGCGGCGCGTGCCCGTCGGGTATGGACCGGGACCAGATAAAAGCCCTGCTTATGGAGCACGACGTCGACAGAGTGATTACGCAGCTGCCGGCCGACGATGGCAGCTCCGTCGAGGCTGGTTCAGACCGAGGCTCCCTTCTGGTCTGCACACCATCGCGTCTGTCATTCAGCTCTACGACGGATGGATGCTTGACCCCGACAAGCGGCAGCCTCTCTGACTGGGGCATGCTCATCGCCGAGTATTCCCCCCACCGCTGCCCTTTTTGCCCTCGCGAGCGTCGCCCGTTCCAAGATGCGACAGCTCTTCGACAGCATGTCGAATCCGCAGCCCACATCAAACCGTTCATCTACTGTCCCACCTCGATGTTGCCTGGCGGACATGGAAACTTCAAAGTTGTTCGGAAATTCAACACCGTGTCCGGGTTGGCGCAGCACCTTGAAAGCGGCGCGTGCACAGGCGGCACAGCCACTGTTTGGTACGCTATCAAGGCCATAGAAACACGCTTCCAGGCTCTGGGTATACAGCTCAAGCTGACTGAAGGTGGTGGGAATTGATGGTATTGGGCCCGGAATACATTTTGTACTTGTAGTGTAAAGATTTAATTCATATTCTTTTGTCAAGTGGCTGTCTGATTCATCCCGTGTGCGGCGAGAAACATCTTCACGCTTGTCGTAGATACCTACAGGGTAAGTACACAAAGCGGGCATTGGCATGGCGACGAGGGGCAACAAACGCCTGCCTCGTTGGCCTAGTGGATGGCGGGTACCTGCTGGGTACCTGTCTCGCTGCCCCTCTTTGGCCCGACGCGCAGGTCGCGCGAGGTAGAGGCTGTCCGACCGCTGGACAAACCACCAACCGTTCCCCGTAGCGTACCCTCAGTAGTAAATAGTTTGCGCCATGCTCTCCCGCCGCCCACCCTTCACTTCTGCCAGCAACAACATCCGCCTGGCTTTGCCATTCACTCCGGCCCCGAACTTTCTGCTCGCCTCCCAATGACAGGGTCATTCCAGCTAAAAAATCAATTCCCTTTCTCGAGTCCCTGACATTTAGCCCTAGACACGTAGAGAACCTGCTGCCCGCGCAGTCGTCTCGTGTGTACAAACCCCCCGAGCACCCTTGGCCACGGGAACCGACCCCTCCTTCTTGGTGAGCACCTAATCTCCCCCTGATGGCCGCATAGCTTGTCCCGCTTGTGCGACCCTGTCGGCTCTGGTTTCTTTCTGCCAGACCCTGGGAACAATATTGCTTCATCGCTGCCGCTGCATATATTCGCATTTTGTTGCTAACCGTTCGGGCGCAGTCGTGCGCCGTATAGAGCTAGCCAGCTGCAGCACAAGACCACAATAACTCAACTATCGCAACCCCGGCTGATATCGCGCGCAATCCGCCACGCGCATTATGGCTGAACGCCTCACAGACAAGCAGGTCACTGACTTGCTCGATCTCCTGCGCAGCAATGCCGCCCTCGACCACAAGGTCACCGCCGTGACCAACGCCAAGTCAGCGATCAAGCAGCACAACGTCCCCGAGACCTGCATCGCACAGCTTTTTGAGGCCCTGCGCACTGCTTCCACCGCTCAGCATGCCGTCCTTGTCAACGCCGGCTTCACTGCCCTTGGCCATCTTTTGACTCGTCTCTCGCGCCAGGAGCCCAAGCACATTGGAAAGGAAGCTGTCCGAACCCTGCCTGTCATCATCGAAAAGCTTGGTGACCAGAAAGACAAATACCGTACATTGGCCTCGCAGGCTCTTATCACCATATACGCGGTGAACCCTAGCGAGGTCGAGCGCATGGTTCGCACCACGGCCATGTCGGGCAAGAACCCCCGCGCGAAAGAAGCCGCCCTGCATTGGGTTCTCCAGGTATGACACCCCTCCCCAAGTCGGGCTACTCTCGCTAATCGCATAAGCAGATGCACCAAGACCACGGCTTGCAATTCCGAGGCTATGTCCCGCTGCTTATGGAGCTGCTTGAGGACGCGGACGGCATGGTGCGAGATGCCGCCAAGCACACCGTTATCGAGCTGTTCCGGTACGTTGCATGCCCACGCTCTACAAAATCAACACTAACTCTGTGTAGAAATGCGCCCAACACTGCCAAGTCGGATCTCAAGCGACAGCTCAAGAACTTCAAAGTCAGACCCGCGATCGAACAAGCCATCATTAAAGAACTAGCTCCAAGCGGCACACGCTCCGAGACACCATCTGCACCCGCTCCTCCTAGCCGGCCGCACCTTGCCGCTAGCGTATCGTCCATGTCGAGCGAGCGCCCCATGACACCGGCTGTACCAGAGTCTCAGACGGACCCGGTCGAGCCACAATACGTTAACACCAACCGCGAACTTGATGACGTGTTCAAAGGCATGGCTTGGCAATATGAAGGTCGCGAATCAGAGCAGAATTGGCAAAAGCGAGAGCAGGGCATGACTACCCTGCGTCGACTGAATGCCGGCAACGCTGCTTCCGACTTTCACGACACGTTTCTCAACAACCTCCGTGGCATGCTCGATGGTATCATCAAGTCTCTGACTTCGCTGCGAACCAGTCTGTCCAAGGAAGCCTGCGCCCTGATTGAAGAGATTGCTCTCACTTTCGGCCCTGCCATGGAACCCATGGTCGAGCTGCTCATGCAGACCCTGCTCAAGATGACTGCTTCTACAAAGAAGATTACCTCGCAAATGACAAGTTCGACAATCGACACCATTATCAGCCGCATTTCTTACACACCTCGCATCATGCAACACATTTGGAACGCTTGCCAGGACAAAAATGTCCAGCCTCGCCTGTATACTGCTGGCTGGCTCAAGACACTCATCAAGAAGACCTCGGGTAATAAGCATCATATTGAACACACCGGCGGAGTTGATCTCATCGAAAAGTGCCTGAAAAAGAGTCTTGCTGATGCCAACCCCGGGGTACGAGAAAAGATGAGACCCACGTATTGGGCTTTCTGGGCTGTCTGGCCCGCTAGAGCAGACGCCATTATGGAGGACTTGGATGCCACCGCTCAAAAGCTTCTCAACAAGGATCCGAGCAACCCCAATTCTCCGAAGAAGACTGAGGCCGCTAGGCCTGGCAGCAGCCTCTCGAGAACGGGAAAGACGGCAAGCAGGCCTAATATACGCGAAGCCATGATGGCTCAGAAGAGAGCCATGGCTGCTCAGAAGCTGCCGCCTCGCCCCGGCTCAGCGATGGCGCAACTATCACCAGTGCGCTCAACCTTCAACACACCAGCCCACCCTCCACAGCCCACACACGCTGCTGCACCTCCAAAGTCCGCAGCACGTACGAGACCAGAATCGACCATTTCTGTGAATGCTGGTGGCATGTCGGTTGCTCCCATGAGGCCGTCCAGGAGACGCCCAGAGGTTGCCAGACCTGCCACTGCTGGCCCCTACTCTGTCCGTGACCACCCTGGTTTGGAGATCAATAGTCCCGACTCTCTGAAATCTAGAGGCCAAGCACCAAGAGTCGTCAAGGATACCACACCTAAGAAGCCGGCTTCCCGAACTCGTCCTGGTCATGTTTCCCACGGTAGTGAATCTAGCATCCCCTCGCCTACTTCCAGGCCTGCAGCCAAACCAAGAGTCGTCTCTCCTCGCACCAGCCCTGGAAAGCCTATAATGCCACATGAGGACCTACTTGGATCGAGCCCAGCTCGTCACAGCCCGGGTAAGCCGGGTCCAGGAGTGTACTCGCCGACAAAGGCGCACGAGGATATCAGCCTTGTTGTGCCCAGCATGCCGAGCCTCGAGTCTGCTTCAACCATTGTTGCCGACAATGACGACCTTGTCAATGCCGACGTCCCTGCCTCGCCAACACCAGTTGTGGCCCACATTGCTCGTCTTGCTGAACCTCAGCAGCATGCTGAGTCGTTGAAAGTGTATGAAGATCCTGATGCTGAAATGCAAACGACACCAAAGCCTGAAGTATCAGCTCCTGTACTCGAAGACAAACCTGTCAACGAGGATGCAGCCAAGCTCCAAAAAGCTGCCGAACTCACCTCGACTCCGATGGAACCAGAGTCGCCTGAAAAGATGCGCCAAAACTCTCGGCTTCTGGACAGTGGCATCGCCAAAATCAAGTCCATGTCTCTTGAAGTTCACGGATTCCGCAAGCTGCAGTCACTCATCAGGGACAGCAGGACCATGTTTACGGATGACAAGTTTGAAGCACTCTTGCTGGGCCTGTTTAAGTACCTCGAGAACCCTCTTACCAGCCTGCCATCAGACAAGGGCCAGGATATTAAGGCGCAAATTCTTGCTACCATCAAGTTGTTGCTCAAGAAAGAGAGGGAAAACTTTCAGCCGCACGTCTCCCAGGGTCTCGAGGCTCTGCTCCAGACGCGCAGTGCATACGACTCGCGAGCCCACGTTGTTAGCGGCTTGGAGCTTCTTGCGGATGAGCTCGTCGGCATTGGTGATGGCTCCGAGATTGTTGTCGTGCTGACGCGCCAGCTGCACGACACGACTGATGCTACGACCGAGGGCTGCCGTAGCCTCAGCATGGGTCTCCACGTCCTTAAGGAGATGCTCGACAAGCGCGCCGAGTTCCAGCCCACGTCGAGCGAGTTGGAACAGCTTACGGGCCTGGCGAGCCACTGTCTGGAGTCGGCGGACTCGGGCGTGCGCATGGATGCGGTCAAGTTTTGCGTGGCGCTGCACGCGCGCGTCGGCGAGGCCAAGTTCTGGGACGCCCTCAGCGGTATCCAGGATGACCCGAAGAGTCTGATTACCTATTACATTGTGAAGCGCCAGCGCGAGCAGCAGGCGTAACTGAGAGGAAGCAGACATGTCGGACCCATCGTTGTATTATCTCTGTATACATATTGGCGCTAGGATGACATTTTTAGGAGCATGTACATGGATACCGCTGTATATGATTATTAGATTAAATAAAAAGGGTAAACATTGCAAAATGTTCTGCTGACATCCTCCGTGAGCGTCGTTTAATCGAATGTCGAGGATTAGGGCTCGGCCAATAGAAGGCGCAGAGACTGGTCAGGCAATCTACCTCAAAGCGCCTGGCTAGTAGTTTGCTGCAGCCACCAGCGCTCAACCCACGCTTCCTCTCGTAAAGCAAGTTTTGTTTTTTGACAGAAAGACTACTCTTACCATTTAGCAAATTTCAACCCACACTCATCCGTACGCGCAGCCGCCTGTCCTCGCCAAGCTGCCATCTAGCGTCACCCCACCTTTAACATTGTGCACCACATCGTCACAGCCGACCCCTCAGCTTCATCACCACGACCATTGCCAGACCTCTTCGCAAGACCACCTCCAAGTACGCCAGCCGCGTCCTCCCATCATGAGCGCACCGCCTACGTCGTCCGCGATCCCCGAGCACCTGCGTCAGCCGGCGCCCGTGACGCCGGCGCACCACGGCGACTTCCAGCTGCCGACGCTGCGGCTCGAGGTCCGCGACCTCCAGAACAAGGGCGTGCTGCGCGCGCTGGCGGCCATTAACTTTGGCGAGTGCGTCCGGTCGTGCGCGCACAACGTGCTGCGCCAGCTGTACCAGCACCCGTCGCGCGCGCCGTGCCCGCTGCCGACGACGCGCTCCGTGACGTTTGTGCTGCGCGACATGGACGGCGTCGCCTACACGACGGGCAGCGACCTGGACAACGACCACAAGGAGATTCACTTTTCCACGCGGCACATTGACAACCAGACGCCGGAGCGCATCGCCGACGAGCTCTACGGCGTCATCACGCACGAGCTCGTGCACTGCTTCCAGTACGACGGCCACCACACGTGCAAGGGCGGCCTGATTGAGGGCATCGCCGATTGGGTGCGGCTGCGCTGCGGGCACGTGCCCCCGCACTGGAAGCCCCGCGCGGAGGGGTGCGGCTGGGACGCGGGCTACGAGACGACGGGCTACTTTTTGGAGTATCTGGAGACGCAGTGCGGCGAGGGCACGGTGCGGCGCATCAATGCCAAGCTGCATTCGGAGAGGTACGACGAGGACAAGTTCTGGCCGGACCTGTTTGGTTCTACGATTAGCGAGCTGTGGGAGACGTATGCTGCTTCACTAAACTAAACCCGGCATTTATATATCGCGAAGCGAACATTACATAGCTTAGAATGGGGATGGTGGCGTTGAGCGGTGGCATATAGAATGACATGACAATGTTTTATATTGAAGCGACCATCATGTACACATCCGCGTCTAGGGTGCATATTCGCGGTCAATTTTTTCCCAATTCTCCAAGAACCCTTTATAAAACAAAGCCCCGAGACCAGGATCCAGCGCGCCCGTCGAAGCCCGCACCGAGTGCATACTCAGCTGCACAATGCCCGCGTCCGTGGCGCGGCACCCCATCATGCTGGACAGCACGGGGCCGATGCTGCCGCCGGCGCGCACGTCGTTGCGCGCCTGGTACGGCTGCACCGTGGCACCAATCATCTCCGCGACGCGCATCAGCACCGCGGCCGAGACGGCGTCGGTGCTGAAGCCGCCGTTGGGATCGTGCTTGACGGCGAGGCCCGTGTTGAGCGTCGGTACGTGGCCCGGCATGTACTTGTCGAGGAAGTTGGGGTGGCCCGCGTGCGAGACGTCGCTGGCAATCAAAAACGACCGCGCGTACGTCTGGCCCAGGAGCCCCGGGCCGTAGGAAGCCTGGGCGGCATGGGCGAGCGATTCCACCACGCGCTCGACCGTCGTCGGCAGGAACCGGCTGCCGTGGCCCTGGCGCAGCTGGCCGCCAATCTCCTCGTCGTCGAACAGGGCGACGAGCTGCACGCCGCCGTCGTCGGGGCCGTGCCGCGCCGTGAGCAGGCCCATGACGGCCGCCCACGAGCACAGCTTGTCGTCGAGGCGCCCGGCGGTGATGAGCTCCTTGCGCAGGCCAAAGACCTGCGCGGGCTGAAAGTCGTACAGCTCGAGGTCCCAGCGCGCAATCTGCGTGTACGAGATGCCCAGCTCGCCGGCGACGAGCTGCACGAGCGCCGCCGGCTGGTCGTGCACAAAGTCGCCCGGCCTGCCCAGCGGCTGCCGCTCCGCCGCCGAGTACGCGCTCGCGAGGCCGACGATGGGCGCCATGCGCGTCTCGAGGTTGCCGTCGCCAACGAACGGCGGGCTCGACAGGTGCGCGGCGACGGTGGCCACCTTGGCCACCGGCCACCCGAGCCGGACTAGGCGCGCGGCCGTGGCGCCCGTGTCCGGGTCGCGCACGACGACGCGGCCGGCGATGCCCAGGTCGCGATCCCACCACGTCGGGTTCAGCCCCGCGGCGTACGGCGCGACGCCCAGCTGCAGGCAGCCGGCCTCGTTGACGGGCTTGGCGCTCACGGGCTTGAGCTTGGCCGTGTTGGCGTCAATGTGGCCCGCAATCATGGCCACGCCGTTGCCGGGCTTGTACGCGCCGCCGACGGAGAAAGCAATGATGGCGCTGCCGTTGCGCGACGTCCAGTACTTGCCGCCGGGACGAATCTTGCCGGCCCAGGAGTCCCGCGATGGCAGCTGTGTGCGGCCGAATGTTAGTCCCTGACTATCTGCGCCAAAGGGGCTCGCGTGAGCAACACTCCACTCACCTCGTGGAAGCCGGCATTATGCAGCTTGGTCTTGCAGTAGTCGACGACGTGGAACGGGGTCGGGTTCTCCGTCATAAAGTCACAAAACGGCTGGGTGAATTGTTCCGGGGTGTATTCCTGCTGCTGCCGCGCGGCCGCCGCCGAGGCTGCCGGCTGTCGGGCGGCCGCCATGGACGGCCGGACCGAGTCTGCTGGAGTCGGCTCACGACGGGTCATTTTGCTCATCGCGAGTCTTGCTCCATGCCCTTGTGAGAGGGATTCGAATTTTCAGAACAGCGAGTAGGATGCAGCAGCTAAATGGTGATGAATGCCCGAGGTTGCGGGGTTGATGGAGGAACGAACGTTGGATGTCCTCCGTTCCGCTTTTGGTGGCCAAATAGTTCGTTATCGTGGAAGCGCCACACCAGCCTGGTGTGATGGGTCACTCTGCTTTTGCGCCGTCGCAAACCGCACCTTCCTTTTTGGATTTTATGGCTTGGAGAATCATACAGCTTATCAGCATGGACGCTTGCTAATTATTTTTAGTAATGTGCTGCTTCCTTTTGCGCGCGAAAACGCACTGGAGGTTCATCTTTCATCAACAAACAGTAGCGGATACATATAAAATATGGCAATATGACGGGAATGAAAGTCTATAAAGTGCCAAGTAATCCACTCGGATGATCGTAGATTCGCAATGTAAACAAGTCGCCAAGCAATTGGGGTACTGATCGTTCCTCTAGACAAACAGGAATAACAGGACAACAAAGATGGAGCAAGAACAGGAAAGAAGAAAAAACAGTATAGTATACAGGATTTATAGGCTCCTCAACGTCACCTAATCTCACAGTGGTCAGATGAAGCATTTTGCTCAACATCGTCGACTTTGGCCTGCGACACTGAGCTGCCCGTCTTGCTAGTATCCGCATCGATGACTTCGTCACCAAATGCAGCCGCAATCTCTTCCAGAGTCTGCTGGCGTGTTTCGCTATTGCAGAATCGTTAGCGCAAGATGGTAGATCTCGGGACACAGAGTAGCTCACGGAAAGAAAAAGTATGCAATGACGAGGAAAAAGGTCGTGCAGCACACAAAGACGTAATAGTAATTCTCCCTGATCTTGGCAAATGCCGTTGGACCCGCTTCCGTCACTATTTTCTGTCAGAGGACTACGAATAAAAGCAAAATCGGGTGCCTACCAGCAACATTGACAATGAAATGCGACGCCGACGCGATGCCCATTATTTTGCTGCGCAGGGCAATGGGGAGGACCTCGGCACCATAGAGCCAGGTGGTGCTGTTGAGCATGCCGTCTGCAGAATTAAGTAAGCGCCTGCGTCTTCGAAAAAAAAAAGAAAAATTGACTCACAGTAGATGATTGCAAACAAGTATATGCCCAAGATGGTAAAGCCTTTGCCCACTTTGCTGTTCGTGTTCTGAAACACGTGCTGCATGACGGCGGCGTAAATCTCGACGAGAATGACGCCAGACAGGCCGGTGAGAATCATCTTTCGGCGGCCCCATTGATCGGTCAAGTATCTGGTAGTGACGGAATTGGAAATAAAAGTGACGGTGCCATATACGCCAGCCAAGGCGAGGATGGTGGAAGGGCTCATTCCGAGACCCTTGTATAGAATCGCTGTCCGGGGAAATAATAATTAGAAAAAGATGAAATGATCAAAAAAAGAGAAGGAGAAAAATGAGACGGAGCCCTTAATGTACTTACTCTGGTAGTATTGAATCACATTGACACCAGTCAGCGATGTCATGGTTTGCACAGCAATTGATCTATGGAGTGTTAATATCAATCTCCACCACATCTGAGAGCACTTACACGAGGGCACGTCGACAGAAGAGTCGAAATATCTCCTTGTAGGACGTCACTTCGCGCTCCATTTCGAACCGAATCTGCACCATCATGGCATTAAACTCCTCTTCCGCCTCGTCCAGGGCCAGTCCGTGCCTCATCTTGCCAAACTCCCGTCGCGCCTCGTCCGCGCGGCCCTGGCGGAGGAGCTGTCGCGGCGAGTCGGGCATAAAGGTGGCCAGGCCCGCAAACAGGAGCACGCCCCAGGGGATCTGCAGGCCGAGCGGGAGCCGCCACTGGCGCTGCCCGTAGGCCATGAAGGAGCAGCCGTAGCCGACCCAGTTGGACATCATGGTGCCAAACGAGATGCCGCAGCCCGAGATGCCGCCAATCATGCCGCGCTGGTGCGGCGGCGAGATCTCGCTGAGGTAGACGGGCACGGTCGACACCAAGCCGCTGGGGATCGCGCGTTAGGAAGTGAGGATGTAAAACGGGTTGGGGCGACGGCGTACCCGACGGCGAAACCGGCCAGCACGCGGCCGGCGAGGAACATGCCCAGGTTGACGGCGCTCGTCTGGATGGCGGTGCCAATGGTGACAAAGACGCACATCATCTGCATGAAGCGGAGGCGACCCATGCGGTCGGCCACGGCAGTCTGCGTGAGCGCGCCGACGGCTTCACCGGCAATGTATACGACGACGACCTGTTTTACTTAAGTAGGGTATTTGGCAGCGACGGGGAGAGTGAGGGCGTACCGCACCAGTGAGACCGGCAGACGGGTGCTTCATGTAGTCGACCCAGCTTTGATGGGCGATTGCTGCAGAGTCATTAATACTTGGGTCATGACCAGAGAGTCTGGAGATGTATGCGGCTTACTTGTCGTTGCAATTCCTGTATCAAAGCCCTAGAGTCGTTAATGCGGGGAGGGGGGTTCGAAGACGGGGCCAACGTACGAAGAGAAAGGTGCCAATTGCCGCGAACAGTGCGACACCAAATGTGTAAGAGCTTCCCATGGTTGATTGAACTCAAGTCTTTCTAGAATTTGTATTTTGAGGGGGGGGGGGACGAAATTTGAATGCAAGCCGGAAAGAGGCCACGACAGACGGCTGGTGTAAGTGGCCAGCAACTGTGTATATATATATCCGGCCCCTTGTGCTACACCATGGCGGGGCACTGCGAAGACGGCAACAACGAGCGCTCCTCAGAGACCCCTCAAATAACTACCGTCTTTGTATGCTCTGTGCCTTCGGAGCCATTGTCCGCGAGAGACGGGCCGTGGTCGGATGAGCTAGCAGCGAGCTGGAGCGGGGGAAACGTGGGGGTGATCAGCGCCGTCGGGATGTAGTTTATTTCCAGCAGGCAAATGAGTGAGTATCTGGTGCCTATAAACGTGATTTGCTTCACGTTTCCTGGGTAATGTACCGATTATCATTACCTGTTTCTCTGTTCTCGCTGGATAAAGAATCCAATTCGGTCAGTCTTGGGCGAGTTCTGTCCTGTCGAGGCAGCGTGTCTCACAGTGGGTGGCACAAGATGCTGGACCAATTTGGTCACAGTCAGGCCAGCTCAGCTCTATATCTACTACTACTCATCTCTCTATTTTCTTATGGAATAACACTCCTAAAAAAGATGTGCTGTGGTCAGCCCAGCAGCCTCTTGTGGTAGGGGCTGGCGAGGGTGATGCATTCAGGCCTCTCATTGGCTGATGCTCTTGATAGACCCATATTTCCTTTGTAACCTTTCAAGTTCTCACAGAGCTCTGGGAGCCTGGAAATAAGCATAATGGTAGCGTAGACCAACAACAACAAGATTAATAAATACTGCGGGCATTATTGTATCCCGATATCATCGCCCTGCGACCGACTGGATGGAAGCCGAGACGAGCAAATGTGCTGGCAACCTTTTTCTGGTGTCATCGCCGCGTCGCCAAACAACTTCAAGGTAAAGATCGGGCAAGCTGCAAGGTTTTAGGGTTTTGACATTTAATGATATAATCGTCACCAGTACCCACCGCAGACTTTGGTGGGTGCGTTCTGTCATGTTGAGGCACTTTGTAGTGTAAGCCACATGTCTCACAGTGGGCAGCATCTGATGCTCTCCTCCGTAGCGAGTTGGTCGACGCATCAGAGGAGTTTCGAAGAAAAAAAAAGTTTTTTCTTTTTCTTTTTTCAATTCTTTCATTAATCTCTAAAGTTTCATTATTTTATCGCGGCTGGTTCGCTGCCTAGATCCGGCTCCCGTGTGCGTACCATGTTGGCGCTGACCACACCAACAAATCTTTTGCCATCTTCCATCTTCTTTCAACAAAACAAGATGCAGCAAATCAGAAAAGCGGCCCTGGGCTTGACGCATTTTGCCCTGTTCCGTCCCGCGTGGCAACAGCTAGCAAGCCCACAAGGCAGAGAAACTGGGGCGGGCTGCCTCTGCTAGTGAGGCAGTGAGGCACTTGACTACCGACTTGGCTGGCGGGCGGAGCTGCAAAAAATGTGGCGAACTGTGAGGCGCCTCCCGGACAGGGCATACGCAATCATCCCCTCTGGCCACCTCCAAACCATTTTACTTCTGGCCACTTTGCCATGTGAAGCCCACGTAGGCTTTTTCTCTGGCATTCCCTTTTAATCTAGACTTGAGAGACACATCTCCCACGATTCTCCTCTTTACGTCCTCCTAGAGTCTCAACCCTTTCGCGCAGGACAGAGACAGGACCCTTCTGTCTGTACCCCGCCTACTCGTCACACCACCCCCCACAACCGAATCGACAAGGCAGAAGCCATCAACCATCGACCGTCGACCATCGTCGGTCCATCTCTCGCGATGCCTGCCAACCATGTCGTCCTTGCCTCGGGCGCCGTCATTGCCGTCTCGGCCGTCATCGCCACCGCCATCGCCATCTACGAGTCCCCCGAGCTGCGCCGCTACACCGATGACGTCCGCCGCCGCATCGCCCTGGCCCTGCAGTCCCTCGGCGAGGGCATCAGCCCGCCCGAGCGCGAGCCCATGTTTAACAGACCAGAGGACGCCGAGGGCTTCCTCGAGTCGAGGCGCGGCGCCGGCGCCGAGCCTGGCGTCGACGCCGACGAGGCCACGCGCCGCAGCCAGCGCGAGGAGCTCATGTACTGGAACTCGGTCCGGCTGCAGAAGCAGGTCGAGGCGGAGCTCACCAGGCACGCCGAACAGCAAGACGCTCCTGCCGCCCCTGCCGCCATCGAAGCTCGCCCGGCTGCTTTCCGGGGCACCTCGTTTGATGACTTTCTGAAGCCGGCAAGCAGCGAGGAGTCTGGCGCGTTCGTCGTCAGCGGCGCCCAGGCAAACGCGGATGCTGGCCAGCTGCGGCACCGCGGCGACGGCGCTCGCGGCTTCTCTGCCGCGGCCGTCTACTCGAACCCCTTTAGCGACGAGAACCACATTGATCCGGAGGACCTGGGCAACATGGGCCTCGGCACCGGCCGGCTGGTGCAGGAGAGCCACAGCGACATTTACAGCGCCACCACGCGCGAGGAAGATCGCCAGACGGCCACGACCGCCACCATGGAGGCCGCGTCGCCGTCGCTGATTGACTTTGGCACCGAGACCCTGCCGCACCCCGCTGCTGTGCAGCGCGAGCTCGAGCAGCACGCGCTCCCCGCCGACCAAGTCCCCGAAGAGGCCTATGCTTCGATCCAGGCCTGGGCGCGCGATTCGGGCTTTTACTCCCCGATGCCCGTCACGCCCGTCGCGCCAGTCTCGGAAGCCGAAGTCGTCAGCGACGGCGAGCTGACGCCGACTGACTCCGTGTCTATTGTGGGCGACGCGGTGTCTTCTCACGCCGGCAACCCGTACGACGTCATGAGCGAGACGGACGGCATGCTGACGCCTGCCAGCTGGTCCGAGGTGGGCAGCCAAGTCAGCGAAAGCGAGCACCCTCAGGCCCAGCACGCATAAACGGCGCGTTCAGCTCTCCCAGTTGTACTTTTTAGGCTTTCTGTTTTTCCTTGTCTTTTATGCTTTGTTTTTTCAAGCCTTACGGCCGGCGTTGGTGGAAAGCATTGCAGCAGTACGCTGCCGAATATCACTCGGTCACTCCAATACAATATATATATCGTCAACTACCAAACCAATCGTCATGCATCGCTTCGTGAATTTCTTGAATATACAAAACTGACCTACTGCGAACAGATACTACATCTTCTTGCTCTTGAGATACTCGTAGTCTGGCAGGTAGCTCTCCGTTACCCGCACCATGGTGTCGGCCGCCTCGTCGCCGTACGTCTCGCGCCAGCCCTTGTACTTGGCCTCGAGGTCGAGGCTCTTGCTGCCCTTGGACCGGTCGATGCCCGTCGACTCCCAGATGCCCTGCACGTAGCTCTTGTGCATTGGTATCAGGCCCTCGGTCGACTTGGCCTCCCAGCTCTCGAGCACCTGCGCGGGGTCCATGCCGACGGTGCGCGCCAGCCGATGCACCGTGTCCCCCTCGAGGATGTCGTCGGCGTCCACCACGATCGGCACGGCCTTGCGGCCGGGCGCCAGCGCCGCGCCGTCGTCGGACGCGGCCATGAGCCCCGCGTACCAGTCGTACAGCTGCCGCGCGAGGCCGAGCCCGTAGCCGCGCTCGCGCGTCGTCAGCGACGTGTTGGGCGGGCTGCCGGCGCGCGTCTCGGTGCGCCACCACGAGTCCACGATGAGCGCGGGGTGCCGCACCAGGAACACGGGCACAAACGACTGCAGGAAGTCGTCGGCCAGCATCGTCGGGTTGGTGCGCGGCACGGCGGGTGGTGTCTCGGAGAGGGTGAGCTCGGCGGCGTGCTCGCCGTTCTTGGTCGCTTCAAAGAGGGTGGACGGCTCCCAGATCTGGGCGACGTGGCTCTTGAGGAACAAGACGTTGCCCTGCAGAAAACCTGTTAGCTGGTCACGAATACTTCCTGGGAGGATGAGAGTCTTGAACTTGCGTTTTTGTGAGCCGTCTCGCGGGCCTTTTCCATCTCGGCATACCCCCCGCGGAGCAGCCGCAGATACTCCTCGCGCTTGTCCGGCGGCGCCTCGGCGTCGACGGCGTAGCTAAAGTTCTCGAGGCCGTAGAGGAAGGCGTTGTGCAGGTAGTAGCCCGACGCCTCCCACCCTTGCTGCTGCGAGAGCAGCTTGACGAGCAGGTTGGACAGCGTCCGGGGGCAGCTGAGGAACAAGACGTCCGAGGGGCGAGGCTTGGTCATGGTTTGGCTGTGTGTATGTGTATACGCGCAAGTACAAGGTGTAAGTAAAGGGGGGGCTTCTCTAAATGGCACGGCTTGAACAGCGTTTCGTCTGAATTTAAAGACGTTGCGACCAAGTGGCATGGGGGCTGCCCACTTGGCTATATAGGTCTCCCCGTCACTGCCGTCTCGGGACGCTCCGCCCGCGACGGGGGCTTCACAAAAGTGGTTTCCATTTTCCATTACGAAAGTCCCCGTTGTCCCCGCTCATCATTGAGGAGAAAATGACACTGGATCGTCGCCGGCTGTGGCTCCGGCATCTGCAATTGTCCGGTGCGCGACCATGGCACTGGGGATATACCATGGGGCGCGGACTTGACCGACAGGCCGAAGCGCGACGTTCCGTGTCTTCTGTGGGCGTGGGGGTTGTCTCCTCTCAGGTTTTGTGACTGCTTTAGGAATATGAATACATGACCTCGCCCCAGTCTGATCCCCACTCACCCATCCCCTTTCCTCAGCTATAGCTTTTCTAGTCTAGCGGTTAGGGTCGGGGGCGTTGTTCAACAAGGATGTAAGCGGGTTGATGCTAGTCTTTTTCGTCTCGGACATATGCTTGGGATTTTCGGTCACGAGCCGTTGTCCGAAGGCTGCTCTGACATGATTGTCGCGACAGATCTGTTGCTACCTCTTTCTCGGCTGTTTTTATTGTATATCCACGGTGCTGTGCAGGGAACATACTTGGTCACTAGCAAAGCGTCGGCCAATCTCCATGTGGCGACGACCCGGCTGTACTGTCTGATGTCACTGAACCCCTTAACCCCCCGTATATTTAGACATGGATAGTTAGTGTCTCGCAACGTTTTCTCGTGTCGCCTGGTTTTTGACTCGGCTTACCACAGCCATGAGACACTGTAGTCACTTTGTGGTTCTGTAGGACAACGTTTGATGGGTCAGGCTCCGATGTGGCGCTGTGCCACAACTGGGCTAGAGATCTCGTCGCGTCTTCCATGAAAGACCAAGGCTCTGCCTGCGCGATAAGGAGAGCTCACTATGTTCGGTTTTGGTTCTTACTTTGTTAGTTTTTGGCTACTATTATCTGCTCCGCGATCCTCCCGTGGGATCAAGGCAAGGCCAAATTTAGGATCGGCGATAGGTGTGGTACCCACCCTGCGGCAGGAATAGCAGTCACGAACAGGCGTCCCCGGAGCGTCCGCAGGAAATGTACCTTCTTCAAAGTCATTGAAGTAAAAAAAAAAAGAAGTAGGCTTTGAATGGTGAAGCAGGATCAACTGATCTTTTGAGAAGTGACAAAAATCACGCATTGTACGATCAGGTGTCCATGTCTCTCTGAAGTACCTGGACTTACATGAGAGCAACGGAAAAGCAATGAGAGAAAGTGGTTACAAGTCATCACGGGCGTAGAGTAGGTTATGAGTCGTCCGATAAAGTGGACGCCCTGGCGACGTCAGGGAATTGATTGGCCATCGCCTTTCTGGGTAATCTGAACATGTGTGGCGCCAAGTGGCTTGCATGATATAACCAAGTACCGTATTACATCCGGAGACATCCTCGCTTCGGCGGACCACCGACAACCTCAGACTTCCTCAGTGGAAGTAGATACATCCAAACGTCCTTCGCCCCTCTCAGCCCTTTCGTGTGCAGTCAAATATAAACCTCCATTATCGAGCGGAACGTCCCTCTCCACCACCAGCCGTCGAATCACCCACTTTCCCTGCCACTTCTCCAGGTCCACCGTCTCGTTGACGTGGGCAGTGACGCTCGATACGACGCCGTCCTGCTCGAGGGCGTGAAACGCAATGGCCTTGGCCGACACGGACGCTTTTGTCAGCGACGCATCCAGCTCGACAATCGTGTTGCCCAGCTGGTGGTGGGTTGCGGTGAATCCCGACAGCGCAGACACAATGGCCCCCCAAAAGCCTTCGGGGCTGACGTGGGAGACGGCCAAGTGTGGCAAATGCTTGGAAAAATCGAGAGTGATTTGGGAGTCGGGTTCGAAGAGGGTGAGGAACTGCGCCTTGTCGAGCGCGTCTTGTGCTTTGTGGAAGCGGAAGCACTGCTGTAGAGCCTCGTGCTGGGCAATCAGACTGTCCATGTTGGCGTTTGAATGAGAACCAAAAAGCTTTGACAACGTCTTAATTAAGCCTCAGTAAAATTTGAGTGCGCTCCAGAAGTAGAATATATATGTCGCCAAAGAACGCCGCGGCGCAGCGAATTCGTAAGCACCCGTCAAGCCATCCCGCCGGTTCCATTATCTCCGTGCCTAGCTCTTGTCGCCATCGTCACCCTTGCCGACGTTAAATCCGGCCCTTAATTCCAGCGGAAAGAAACGTCGGCAGTCTCACCAGAAACAAGGACTCGGCTGCCAGTATTGTGGAAGAGGTCGCACCCCATCCATGACTGACATGTCAACACCTTGCGCCGACCCCGCCCGGATGCCACGGGGGCCGCCTCGCTCAGCAGCCCAAGGCCGAGCGCGGCAACTGCACAGGGCACTCGATGATATTCATCCGGCTGGTTGTTTGACATTGATGCCAAGCCCCTGCGCGACGAGGATAGCCAGGTGTACCTCATTACCACTACTCGACAAGTTGGCTAGCTCGATGCACCATTACCGCCACCTGTACAAAGTGAGGCGAAGCGCTCTAGCACCCTGAACGCCTGGCTCATCGTATGATCCAATGCGGCACTCATCGCCTTTGCCGCTTTGTATGCCTTCACGTCTGGCTGCACGCTCTCCATCACTCCTGCCATGGTGGCGTCTATTCCTCCCGATATTACTAAACTGGGATCTCGAAATGGGTCTCTCTATGTTTGCGCAGCCGTCGGGGTTCGTTTCTGAAGCCGCATTGCGAGAGCCATTGTAACCGGCAACATGGCCAGTATACTGGGTTAATCCTCTTTTGTGGGATAGCTCTTCTCGTAGGGACTGCATTTGTGGTGCTCTCTAGACACACCTTGGTTGGCTTAATATTGCGCGCCAAAGTGTGAAGAAACCCGAGTAGAAAATGCCTATTGTCCGCTACCTGGAATAGTCATCACTCCCTTGTTGTTGCGAGTTGCTACGACAAGCCTCGTTTGAGATCCCCTCGCGTTGAGCGCGATCATCCAGCCTGAAGTCAGCCGGTAAGTGAGAACAAGCCCGGTGAGCTTGGCAGAAAACAACGCTAAGGCGGTAATTTTATTTCTTTGCTTTCCCTTTGTTTTAGTTACTCATAAAGTAGCTATACCATAAAATTTTGGAGGTTTGACAGTTCTCAAACCGGTGGAATTAGAGCTCGCCAGAGCACAGATTGGGACAAGCACACAGAGGCGTGTCCGTAGTAACGTCTTCGAAAGTAGTCCGTGGGACAAATTGCTCTCATCTCCTAGCCATAAAGGTGTTCGTTCTCCCCGGCACCTTTGTCTAGCCCAACCACCTCTCGCCCCTCCATTTCTCCATGATGCATAACTCCTGCAGCCGAAAGACCGATTATAAGCTCAAGTATCAGCAAGCTGTTAAAGAAGCAGCTTTTTCCTAACAAAACTGACGTTGGTTCTCTTTTTTACTATTCACTCTGAGCGGAGACAGTACTGTTACGACGCGGCACTTCTGCCATGGGATGCGTAAGGGATCTGCTCAAGTACTAGTAGCAAATTCTACCTTCTATTCTCTTAGTTACGTCAATGAATGTCTCAAGGAAAATTCCGACACGAAACCCAGTCCGCATGATATATCGACAATTAAACACTTCATCAGGTTCCTCGCTGTTACCATGGAAGGACGGATATTGGAGAATAATCTGGAACGCAAGCCCACGGTTTCTAGTGTTCGAGGGGTAGCACAACGCTTCATACCCGCCTACAACTGGAAGCACCGTGATGAATCTCCTACTCAGTTTCAGATGGCAGCAGTTAGTAGTGACTGGCACAGTCTTACTCGAGCAATCGAGGTGACGTATATAATGACGGCAAGCCACAAAATACTAACAATGTCCAAGCATATTAATGGACATCTAGATACAGAAATCGATCAGTCACGAGAGAAAAGACGCAAAGTATTCATCACTGTAGATCAGGAGGCTAATAGGCTTTATCTGAGAACAGATTTGTTGCAAGCGGCCAAGAGACAAGCAAAGACTGCCACGCAACACGTACCCGAGGGTCCTTTCCAAGTCATGAAGACTACGACCTTGAACAACAAACGAGTGAAACTCAGAGGTGAGCTATGTATAGCCAAAGGCCTTGGATGATTCTCCAAGAAAATTTGTGGTGCTGCCCGGGAGCCACACTCGTGAAGTTTAGGAGGAGTGGTGACGGACGGAGCGCTCGACGCTTGCTCAACTAAGGACAGACAAGTCAAAGTTGAACGGCCATCTCCACCATATCAAGTCAGTGCCCCTCCAGCCATGGCGTGTGCGGGCAAGCGAGAGAAACGGTGGAGCATTTCTTCAAAGATGGAACGATTTGTCCTTCCGGTTGGGAAGAAAGTCAGACGGATCGACATGGAAGCCCGACATGGGCGCAGTCCGAGCGACGATACGGTTTACACTGCCCACATGACGCTTCGACAACTAAAGAGCGAATAATTACAATGGGCTTTTCATCAGACCATAAAGCCAAATTCCCAGCGCATATGCCTAGGGAAGCTGGCCGCTGTAGATACGACGCCGAACACTTGAGGAATAGCCCCCAAGCTAACTTAGTTAGTCATCGTTAATAATCAGCGCAGAATGCGGGCAGATGGGATGGAAAGACGAGGCGGAGACGATCAACGAACGACAGGGATAAGGTGGGAGGATTTATGCGAGCAGTCAAACCTGTACCTGAGCATAGCTAGTGAGCCCCTATTGGCTGGAAGCCACCGGGCGTAATAAAACAATGAATGAATGAGTCCGGAGTTTAACGTATCCGATCACTAGCAGCGGCAGCCTAGTCCATTCAAAGCTTCGCGCATAGACTAGTCGATCTAGCTGCAGCAGCGGCTGACCGCCATGATTGTCCACACCATGCGCACTGTTCGCTCAAGTGTCATTACACGGCGAAAGGCTTCGCGACTAACAGCATCTAGCCAATTTAACTACCAGCACGGCGCGGCAGAGCTGTGAACTGCCGTCTCCTCATCATCCAGCACTAGCTGTTTCCCACTCTTCTGGACCCCCGTGGCATCGTCATAATGCGGGGGTTGCATCCCCTTTGTCCGAAGTTGATCGATGGGAGCACTCTGGCACTGTTCCGTTCCGCACCCTGTCTGCATGTTCGGAAACCCGCGTCTCCTAATTGGCGGAAGGCTTTTGTAATGTCTCACTTGGTCATGGGTATATAACAGTTTGTCTGTCCATGGGCAGTCGCAGAGCCCCCTTACAAGCTGCCATCTTTTGACTTGCAACTTTTGGTATTAGCAGACAAGATGAGATATTCAATCCTCCACCTCGCTCTTGCGGAAGCCGCCTTGGCTTTCCCTGGAATGGAAGCTCGTATGTTTACCATGACACATGACACGTTCAGTGCTAACAGCAACCTACAGAAAATGCAGACAAACGTCAAGCTGTCCCGCAAGTTGCCCCATTCCCGGAGTACCCTGGCCTCCCTAACCAGGCCCTGTTCAACGAGTTTGATGCCGGTGAACAACTTGTCGATGTGCATGGCGAGCATGAGTACAAGGACCCGCAGCCGGGTGACATCCGCGGTCCTTGCCCCGGCCTGAATGCTGCCGCAAACCATGGCTATCTTCCCCGTGATGGCATTGCTACATATGCAACAATCAACAAGGGGCTTTGGGAAGCGTACGGCCTTGACCAAACTGCTACCCAGTTCCTCCAACAGACGACAACTCTGTTCGATGGTGACCCGCTCTCCCAGAGGTGGTCTATTGGATATGCCTCGGACAAAGTTAGCCTCTTGGGACCATTGGCTGGAGCACTTCTCGGAACACCCACAGGTATATGTGCATGTAAGTTATCTATACATTTCTTAACCCTCCAGACTTTAGCTGACCTTTCCTCTCCCCAGACGGCCATTCAAAGTCAGAGAACGACGCTTCCATCACTCGTGGCGACTTTTTAGCGCCCGAGGATAATTCCAACTGCGCATCATACCCCAAATTCTACCAAGAGCTTCTTGATCTCTCCAAGAAGCGCGCGGATGGACTCATCACTGCCCCCGTCCTGGCCGAACACCAGCACAACCGCAAGATGTTTTCGGAAGCCAACAACCCAAACTATTTCTCGCCCGTGTTTGGAGGAGTCGCCTTCACGCCTGCCGCGCATACTTTTGTCTGGGCCCTGATGGCCAACCACTCTGCCGAGAACCCGCGCGGTTTCCTCGAGCACAGCGTTCTCGATACATTCTTCTCGTATACCGTTCAGCCTGACGGATCTCGAAAGTACGAGTACGGCAAGGACAGGATCCCCGAGAACTGGTACCGCCGCAGCCACAAGAACCCATGGACCCTCCCCGATATTCTTCTCGGTGTTGCCTCGCAGTGTCTTGCCTTTCCCTCCACCTGCAAGGTCGGAGGCAATACCGGAGAGGTCAATTCATTTGACGGTGTGGACCTTGGAGACATCTCCGGCGGTCTGATCAACGCTCTCACGGATTTGCAAGATCCGGCCCGCCTCGCGTGCTTCATTGGGCAAAACATCCAGGCTGAAGCTCCGTCGTCCCTGGAGAAGATCTTCACTGGCGCGTTGCTCAAGGAAGCTTTGGGCCTGGTCGGCCCAATTGTCGATATGCTGGGGACATGCCCCAACTTGCCGGCTGGAAAATCGGTAAATCAGTATGGAAACAAGTACCCGGGAGCGAAAAATAAAATGGGCAACAGAGGTTACACTGCAAAGGACAGCAACGGATATCCTGCGGGGGCTCCTTAGAGCGGAAGCAATCATTATGTACAACATGAATACGATTTGGCTGAGACAGTCACAGAGTACAGACCATTAGCGCACCAGACAGTTATAGGCTACAAGGCATCCTATCGCTCCTCCTCGAGGCAGAACTATTACATAGTATATTATCTGTTAATCTACGTCAGAACCCTGGCGGGGATGTCGCATACGTACTTTGTAAAAATCATGCACTGTGATGCGTTTTTCCCCGCCGTATCCTTTCAAGAAGCAAACACTATATTGTGTACGCTACCTACTAGTCTTTTTAAGCCAAGCTACTTTTCGGAGAAGGCACGCCAGCAAGAGAGGAACACTCAAACAATACTTTTCAGAATACATAGGAAAGACATAAAACTGCAATTCTGAGATGGTTCTATTCGTCTTGCATTATCTAGGTTGCTTATGTCGCTGAGCCGAATTCACCAGTATGGCGGTGTCAACTGCAGGGTATCTAGCGGGAGCACCCGAGACATGAGAGTAGAATCTCCAGTTAAAATGCTGGGGAAAAAACTGGCTCTAGAAACATTGTGAAAATTGCATGAACCGAATAAACTTGGCTGGACAGAGTTTCGAGCTACGACTTGTGCCCCAGTACAGCTCTCGTCCATCGCTGGTCAACAGTTAACAACTCGAGCAGCATTTAATTATTTACCGCAACTAACTCCAACAACAGTGCTTTGGGTGCGGCGGGCGAGCAGTTAGTCAGCAGGGCGGTTCTGTATGGGCTACCTTCAGGGGCTGGCTGAATGGGTTCGTCGCGTAGGTAGCCCTGAGGTCCACCTGTGATCATCACAACAAAGACGAGACTACAGCACTCTACAGTCTTATATTATCGATTTCTCTATTCGATAACCTCTCTGGGAAGGATGTCTACGCAAAATGAGTATCAATACACCCCATTAGGTGATGCTAGCGCGCAAATTCGTATTCTCAAAATTGAATTTGACGTCAAGGCGTTAGCTGACCATGAAAACTGTCGTCCTCTTGCAGCGACAATGAAAACCTACCAATTACCAAAAGCTACACTTTCACGCACTCGACGGCTTATCCAATTTGCGCAGCTACCCGCATTTCACGCTCTATCTTATGTATGGGGGGCTCCACAGCGGACTCACCACATCTTGATCGACAACCAACTGCTTTACATTACGGAAAACCTCTATCTAGCTCTTCGCGACTTTCAAAGGCAGTCTGTAGCTCATGCGTATGTATGGGCGGACGCTATTTGCATCAACCAGGCTGATTTGGCTGAGCGGTCTGCACAAGTTCTCCTCATGGGTGAAATATACCATACGGCCTTTTCTGTGCAGATATGGATCGGCCCGAGCACTGCAGATGGCAAAAGGTGCCTCAGATTCATGTCACTATTGACCGGGTATTCGTGGGACGATGACATTCCCGATGAGGACAGTGAGGAGCTTCTTGGCAAAGCCGTGGCGATTCCAGCGGCTGCGATTTTAAATGTTGGGCACAAATTTGCCAAAGGACTCTTCGACGTGGTTGACGTAGTAGATCCCAAGGCTCGGCATGACAAGGCCAAGATAATTCTTGAATCGGATGGGGACCAGAAGGCTATTAGCCGCTTGTCAAAATGGCGGCCTGGAGCTAAGAGACTGCAGAAGGTGGAAGGCGAAAGCTTTTCCGAGATGGCAGCTCTGATTGACCTCACCTTTATCCAGCAATGCAGCTGGTTTGAGAGGATGTGGGTAGTCCAGGAGCTCGGAGTCGCCGATCTTGCCGATATTATCTACGGGGGTTCATCGTTGCCCTGGGACGAGTTTCTTCAAGTTTTGTGTTATCTGCACTACTCGTGCAAGCTGCCTTTGCTCAATATCCAAATGTTGACAAGTTTGGAGAAGATTCGACACGGCTGGGTTGAGTCCCAGCGGTTTCCTCTCTATACATTGATCCGGAATTGCAGCTACAGACAAGCGTCGGACCCCAGAGACAAAATCTATGCCTTGTACGGCCTGATGGGGGATCGAATGAACGACTTGTTGCAGCCTGACTACACGAAACCCATAGCAGAGGTCTTTGCTACTACGACGCAGTATTTTATTTTGCAAAACAAGTCGCTGGATCCGATTTGCGGTTGGCAGACTCAGGGCCGTCGCGATCTCCCATCGTGGATTCCAGACTATTCACTTGATCAAACAAAGTCTGGAGCTTCATTTATTGGCGATTACGGCAAAGACGGCATTTTTTCATCTTCCGGCTATGCAGAGCAAGGTAGGTACGACATCGGTACTTCTCCACTGCAAGATTGGAGCGCACTACCTGTCACCGTGCTCTGTCTGGACTCGATCTCTATTGTTTCACCACGTTGCTTCGAGAATGAAGGGTTCAGCGCCACCGAAAAGGTTTGGAGTACAACAATTCTTGGAGCCGCACATCTTTTCGGCCAAAATATCGAAGATCTTGAATCCTTCGTCGGTGTAGTTTCTGATTCTGTCCACAGATATCGAAAGTACTGGGAGCTGGCACAACCTGTACAATTAGTAACTCTACCACCCTCGAATGCTATTGGCAACTCGACACTAGCAGCCATGGTTTCTCAGCACAAGAAACTCGAACTCGACAAATTAAAACACAAAGAAAGTGATTTCATCAAAATGTACATATACTCCCTTCTCTGCGGCAGCATTACACCAACAACAAGACTTGATGACGAGGACGTTGAAATTATTACGAGCCTCAACATGCCTGAAGCTCCACTGGCAGCAGAAGAAGATCCTATTTGGCTCATCTGCGAAGCATTTGAGAAGGGAGTGAAGAATAGGGTTCTAGGCGTTACCAGCAAAGGCTCACTATGTGTCCTCCCAGAAGAAGCGCAGAAAAACGACGTCGTCTGCGTGATACACGGCTGTAGTGTCCCTGTACTTCTAAGAAGGACGCTGAGCGCGACATCTTACATGTTCGTGGGAGCCTGCTACATGTATGGCTTCATGGATGGTGAAGCTATCGCCATGCAAAGAAGTGGAACGTTTGTAGAAGAGAAAATCAATTTAGTCTAGTTGATTTTGCAGTTTTGTTTCCCGTAACTACTAGTGTACATCTGTCAGTGACAAACCGGCCATCAGTTACTCCCATTCTCCTGCGGCCGCCCATAGGGCAGACCGGCCTCCCGCTCCTCTGGACTATAACAGCCGCAAGCAATACATGATGTTGTTTTTCTCCGATAGCTCGCGCATCTCAAAGCCCTGTCCTCCATCAGTGCTGTGCGCATTTACGCTCAAGTAATGTCCCGTCTTCGGATGGCCGCCGCCGTGACTTTTCCGTCTTTCCCCAGAACAGACACGCCAATCTCCCATGGAGCGCTGTACGAAGCGCTGTGTAGAGCGCTGTACGGAGTGTTATACAGAGTGCTGTACAGAGTACTATAGAGTGTTACAGAGTACTGTGCGGAGCGCTGTAGGCAGCGCTGTTTAGAGCGCTGTACAGAGTGTTATAGAGGGTCACTATAACGAGCACTAAAAAGTCTGTGTTCAGCACTAAAAAATGCTACTTTGACCGCTAAAATAAAAGTGCCAATTAAGAGAGAAGTCAGAGGGCCGCCGTATATTCCGGGGCGAGACCCTCAATACAAGCGAGGACATTTGCGTCATAGATTGTAGTGAGTTCTGGTCAATGCATGACTGCAGAGAGTCCAACGTCGCCAGCTTGACCACAAGTCAGCAAGAGGTATGCTTTCTACGCCCTTCTCGTGTATAAACGGCTGGGACTACTTAGACCGTGTGGTATCGTCAGCATTGTGCCTGGTCGGGGTTCTCTTGTTTGTCATTCATTTTTTCGCCCCCTTTTCTGCAATCATTATCTCCTTTTTGAGCTTTTCTCTGACAACCTACTTATTTCGTGGTGACTTGTTGCTTTTAGCCCGTCGGTGCCTTATGGCGCGGCCAGTCCTTTGGTGGCTTTCTGGCTGTCTTCTTTCTTGACCAGTGCTAGTTTTCGGCCAGTCCACTATTCATCTATGCTACGGGCAGCTGTCTCTGTACGCACACGCTATAAATTAAGTAGAGGCGAAATGGACCGTGTCTAAACCTCGCGAGTTCAATTGTGTCGCCCCGAGTATTTCCCGCGTCAAGACGAAACGCACCGAAAAACACCGAAGGCGCGGACCGGCGTGTGGTAAGTATTTACCACAGTCTGCAGCGCATGGCTGACAAGCTACCTGGCAGCGCCACCGCCACCAGATCGCAGCCCTACGTCTGCACAGGGCAAAGATGGTTATTACCCGCGTTGCCACTTATTAGTGTTCGTGCGCGACACATGGCCGGCCTGCCACAAGAGATCGTGTGGCGGTTGCGACCGTCCCCCCCCGTGTTTCATATGTAAGTCCTGTATGAACAAGCTGAAACCGCTGAGCTGCCTGCTTTTCTATGAACCATTTTCTGATATTATAGAGACAGATGGAATCGCTCTCGGTTTCTTTAGCACTACAGCGGTTCTTGTAACAACACTTTGGTTGATGGCCGGCAACATTGTGAGCAAGCGTGTCAGACTTTACAGTAAAGAACTATCGGAAATATGGCCCATTGTCACTATTCATCGCAAGCGTTTCGTTTCATTCTTGCTTCGGGGCAGCTATAAATAACTATTACCCCTCTTCCCCAAACCTTGCCAATTCTAGCATTATAGTTTCGGATGGCCACGACTCGCACATAAGACGGGTTGATAAGTGGAAGTTTGAGTATGGCGGATGACACCCACGGTCGCTTATCATTGTCTCTAGTAGTCAGCTCGCTCTATCTGGAACTCTCCTCGCGCAGCGCCATACATAAACATTGCTTTTCACCACCAAGCCGGTGTTTGCAAATCGGTACCTAGAGTACGGCTAAGAAATGAAGGCGGACAACCGAAAATCCAGACCACCTCCGTTACATCTGCGTAGCTATCAGCAGTATGTGCCAGGTAGAACCGGGGGCCACTCACCTCTTCCGACTCAGATTCGCTCGCCATTCAGTCCCAGTTCTGCAAAAAAGACGCCACTTTCTGGGTCACTCTCGCCTTTGCGAATCGTATCACCCGCAAAAGAAATACTGTCACCTACGCCAACGAGAACATCTACTATAATCAAGTCCAACTCAAGGTAAGACCGTCGATTGGGCTCAACGTGCATTTTGACTTCTCACACGCTACAGTACACCCAGAACTGCCTCTCCCACGGTAACAGTGACGCGTACGTTGGCGCCACCTACGTTCACTACGACTGTTACGAATCAGGTGTCTGTGTCTTCAGTTGAGACCCAGTCGACTACTCAAAGTACTAAAGCAGCACAAGCAAGCGAATCATCGGCTACAGGATCCAACAGTGTAATTCCCCCAGCAGCAGTGGGGTTTCTGATCGGATTAAGTAGCCTAGCTGGTGTGCTACTAATTGCTGGGTTAATTGCGTTCTTCTGGAGAAGTCGAAAGAAACATCGACGGGCGGAGGCTTTGAGGAAGCTCGAGATAGGTTGAGCTATATAATTCATTCAATAGAGAATTAGTTAATGTAAATTGAGGTTGAGCTGGTCGACACGTTTCCGTTGCAGATTTCGGCCGAGGTTCGCGCGCTTGTTGCTAGTTACAAGCTGATGGCGAACCCTGCCAAGATGGAACACCCTAAGACATGGGTGAAACCCCGGCACATATAGCTCCGATGATAAGCTTGGCATGAAACAAACTTTCGAGTATTCGGAGCAGGGTTTATGACTTAATTACGATCTGTTCAGCTGCGGATACTTATCGGTCACGGCTCCCTGCATGCAGACCAGGCCTCAAAACAAGTCTACATCTGGTGCTCCTTACTCACGCTGGTTGGTGAGACGTTGCACTTCTGCGACGGGGAATGCTCCCGTAACACTGCGCGGAAAATATAGACTCGTTCGATTTAATTCTTGACAACATGCTCCACTATGCGCGCAAGACTATATCTCTTGTTTGTGCGCTTTTACTGCGTAGTCTAGTATGCAAAAGCTACATTACTCTTCCCTTCTGGTGCGCAACACCAACCGCAACTAGCTCGCGACGAAGCGATGGATGGCCACATCGGCGCGACCTCTGGTCGTGCCGCCCGAAGATTACTTCGTTTGAAGGATGGCGTGAAGTCAGCCGCGGTATATACGTTACGGCTGGTCATACTGCGGCAGTCTTCATTCCGGATCCCGTATACGATCAAGAGTGGCCTGCACACGATGACCGGCAAGTCCAAACCAGACTGTCCCGAATGCAGCGAAAGTCCATCAACGCCTCCTCAGCAGGTGATAACGACAATGCATATGGGCAGAAGGGCTTGTGGCCAAACGGAGTCACGCAGTGGACGGCGCCGAGGGCATGGGCGGGATATGGGGTGAGAGAGGAATCAGCAACGCGGGAAAACACAGACGAGAGAGACGATTTTATACCTCCAGCGCCAGTGGAGATGCCATTCCATGTGTTCTCTAAAAAGATCAAATGGTACCTTGTTATCATCATTGGAATTGCTGGACTTTTTTCTGGATTGTCCTCGAATATATACTTGCCCTCGCTATCCGCCATCGCCCAGGTAATATCGGCCCCGGCTCTACAAGTGCACGTGTCCAGTCACGCTAAAACATTATCAGGATCTCAAAGTTAGCCTCAGCGACGTTGGTCTAACCATTACATCGTACTTGATAGTTCAGGGCATCTCACCGTTGTTCTGGGGCTCGCTCTCCGATACCATTGGCCGTCGACCAGTATATCTATACTCCTTCTCTGTATATATTGTCTCCAACATCGTGCTCAGCATTACGCCCAATTTTCCCGTCTTGCTTGTGTTCAGGGGAATTCAGGCAGCTGGAAGCGCATCCACAGTTAGCATTGGTACAGTACAATTGTGAGCTTCGCCAAGATGGCCTCGACACTAATCGCACGCAGGCAACGGCGTTATTCAGGACATCGCGACCCCAGATGAGCGTGGCGCATTTATCAGCTTCTACCAAGCCAGTATGTTTAATTGGATGCAATAGCAAAAAGAGCATCAAAGCTGAACAATTTCGATCTACAGTTCGAAACTTTAGCATTGCGATTGGACCCGTCATTGGCGGTGTGCTGTCCAACTTTTTCGGGTTTCGGTACGTAAGAGCCGCGGCTTTACCTAACTCAAGTATAGGACTAACAGATCTCAAGCTCCGTCTTCGTTTTTCTTCTTATCATGTCCTCAGCTGTGCTGGGTATAATTGTCATTTTCCTCCCAGAGACACTCCGGACAATTGCTGGTAACGGCTCTCTCAAACTGTCAGGTATTTACCGACCGCTTTTGAGTGGATTTGTCACAGGAAAACAAAATACAGAAGAGCCCGAGGCCTTGGCACCGCGTGGCAAGGTAAATCTGAAGATATTTCTGAAGCCATTACTGCTTCTACGGGAAAAGGATGTCCTGGCGAGTTTGGTTTTTGGTGGAACTGTGTACTCGGTATGGAGTATCGTCGTGGCCACCACGACAGGGTTATTCAAAGATCTGTTCCATTTGAATGACGTGCTTCTTGGTGTAGTATTCCTGCCTAATGGTAAGTCTTCCTGATTACCATAAGAATATTCATTTGCTAATGCGACCGACCAGGATTGGGCACTATTATTGGCTCAGTAATCGCCGGCAAACTTATGACACGGGAGTTTCTGGCGGCGGAGAGGGCTTACCTCGCGCGACATCCTACTGCAGCGCCACCATCCAAGAACAAAAAAGACTTGCCAGTAGATTTCCCAATTGAACATGCTCGTCTACGTCACGCACCCTGGATCACCGTGCTGTTTACCCTGGCAACAGCGGCCTACGGTTTTACGGTGCTTCAGCCCTCCCAGCTCTCTCTGGTCTCCAAGCCAGGCTGGATTACGGTACCGCTAGTACTGCAGTTTGTCATTGCTGCCACGTCCAACGCAGTCTTTGCCATAAATACAACGCTCGTTTCGGATCTATGTCCGGGGAACGGCGCGAGCTCAACGGCAATCAATAATCTGGTGCGCTGCGGAATGGCCGCCGTGGGGGTAGCAGCTGGGGACCTCTTGTTGCGCAAATTTGGACCTGCTGCGACCTTTCTGGGCTTGGCGATTCTCACTGCTGGCATGGGAGTTCTCTTGTTTCTAGAGTTGATGTACGGTATGCAGTGGAGGAAAGTCCGTCACGAAAAGAACGCAATACGTCTAAAAGCATAAGCGAATAAAAACTGACAAAAGTTTCTGCTTTCCATTTTACCACGTAACGTTTTTGATTGTTTGTCGCGTTCAAAGGACATGCTGAACTGAACATGGGCCAGCCACAGTACCTTCGCACCCTTTGGTAACTAGATTGTGGTTGGCGCGGCGCTTCTGGGGAACTAAGACGCCACTCTGTCGTGCAATTACCTAGCTCATGAAACATAAAACCCTTGAAACTGCCATGCTTATTTTTATACATAGACATGGGCCAGGGACTGAGCTGTGGAGCATGTCGGAGACCAAAGCACCCCACAAGGCGAACCAGGCCTTATGCACTTGTTTCGAGGGTGCCGAGATCCCGTAGCCCTGTATTAACAGCTCTTTAAAGTGCAGAGCTGCAGTGTGCGTATGTACACCCCGGTATAATTTTGCGGCGTACATTCAAATATGCCCCATTGGCGATCGAGGAAAACGGCACAGCTCGCAGTGACTGAGTTGAAACCGTGGCGCTGCTCAGAAACGAACTCTTCCAGCTACGTGCTTTCGAAGCTGAGGTTTCTTTATGGTGAGGGATGGTTCGATGAGGCGCATCGTTGCCCCCAGAGACTACAAATATGGCGGTCGCCGGCACTACGCAGCAGAGCTCAGACGGTGGAACTTCTGACCTGGGGCTCTATTTTCTAACAAAACTGTACACAATGTTCGGCCAAATCTTTTGCACGCGAATGATACTTTGCACCAACTTTCTGCTACTATCTTTGCCTTTGTTGATTGCCGGTCAATCGGATGATAAGTTGGCAAACTTCGGCGATGTTATTCCGGTTCTTGGGCAGGTAGGAGCGAAACACGATGACCGTCACAATGCTAGCCTACTTACAAATTATCCAATAGATGGCTCGCACTGATCAGGATTTCGTTGACGGGCTAGCCCTTGACCTGTTTTCGCCAAAGAACCGTACCCTGGTTGTCACTAACAACACGTCGCCGCTGCCTGGCAATTTTGTCACGGGTAGCACGGGCGAGGGCTTCGTGAATCTTTCAAAGTACAGCTGGGTCATCAAGTTCAATGAATCAGCAAATGATCTCATTGCAAAGATTGAGCTGCCATATGATCCCGAGGCACTGATGCAGCAAGGCATACAATTGGCGAACACCTATGTTGGCACTCTGGCGGCGGACCGAAAGTCCTGGGTTGTTGCGGAAACACAGAGAAACGTGCACATGTAAGAATTGCATCAGACACTTACCTCGGACAATTGATGACTGAGTCCTTTTTCTAGGACTGAGAATAAAACCCGAATCGTCAAGATGACTTCCCTCGATGGAGAGTACATGCTACTTGGACGCAAATCCGAAGATACTGCAAATATCTTTGTGCAGTATGGTCAGGGCGCAACTAGGACAGTCAATGTCACTGGGGGCGCAGATGATGCTCAAGAAGCGGAATTTGTCGACGGACTGCGACTACGATTTCGATCGGCGAAGCCGTTTGCCCTCAACGCCGACATTCCATTCGGGATCGACGCCCAGGCGATACCAGAAGCCCACAAATCGCCAAGTACTGTCTTCCACAAGCCGCTCAAGGCATTTCCGCTAGTGTCTAACCAGATTCCGTCCTTAGATTCATTTGCTTGGAAGATAAATTCGACTTCGCCGGCCAGCAATATCTCGGTGGCCATCAGCTTTCCAAGTAAGTCAGCCGTACATACAGCGAAATACAACTGACCACTTGCCAGTCAATAAACAGATGCTACAAGAGCGAATCTCAGACCAAGAAGCAGGACCCATGCATCTGCTAGTCGCCAGAAGAGACGTCGACTCTACCGTTACAACCTGCTTTCAGCCATTGGAAAACCAGCACTATGACAAATCGCAGCACAGAATCGAGGCCAAAGCTTCGGGTCGCATAGATGGGCAATATGTGCTCTTAATTTCTACCAAGAAATACCGTGATTTGAAGTGTGGCACTGGTAAGGTCGAGGGCGGTGATGAAGGCGCTACCAGCGACGGGCGAAAGGCGACTGCGAGTCGCGAAGTCTCTGCCGCACAACCATCGCCAGCAGACGCCACACCCATAACAAGCCCGGCCGGGCTACCAATAATCCCACAGACATCTAAAGCGGCCTCGATTTCCAGATATGCCAGCGGAGGGCTCATGACTGTGCAGCTTCTGATTTTAGGCCTGCTTCTGTAATGAGGGGTTTCCATCGCGGCGCGGGGGATCCTCGAAGCGATGAAGTTGAACAGAAGGTCCGTGAGATTGTGCATGGATGCCGATAAGACGCCATGCAACACCGACGGCGGTGACGGGAGTTTAATGTAGAATTTTAAACATCTGTTTCTATCGGCTCTCTTAGACGTGATCTCAATGAAGATACTTTAGAAATAAAAGGGAACTAATATTGAGCACATTGTTCAACATAAAAAGCTAGTCATTCATCCACTGTGGTAACATTAGCAACCAACTTGCCCGAGCCAGGATCAATCTTTTGTCTGCCCTTGAATTCCACGCCCAAATCTTTCGTCTTGTCTCGCATAAGATACCAAATCCATTCAGGGCCGCCTCGCTAAATTGTCTGTTAGCCTTCTCGTGAAATTCACTCCCATACGACTGTACTCTATCTCACCAGAATGGCAACGTAGCGCATAATGCCAGGCAGGTAGATAGTGCGACCACGACCACTGTACAGCGCACTGGCGATTGCTTCGCTGACAGTCTCGACGTCCATTAGTGGAAACAAGAAGTGCAGCTGCCTCGTCTCGCCTTTGAAGAGCGGGGTTTTGATGAAGCTCAGGATGGCGAGCGACAGGCGAACATGTGGCGCGGCATGATCATGGCGGAGTTCTAGCTGGAGGGCCTGAACACAGACTGTTAGTTTACTGCTTCGCATAATATCAGATCGAGCTAGCGAACCTCGTGTAAGGCGATCAAGCCTGCCTTGGTGGCAGCGTAGTCGGCAATCTTGCCAGGCGGCAGTAGAGCGCTCATGGAGGCAATGTTGACAATGTGACCATGGTTGCGACGAATCATCTGTGGCAGGAATTCCTTGCAGAGCAGGAACGGGGCCACAAGGTTAGTGTTGATGGTGAGCTGCACATCGCTGTAGGGGCCTTCGGCTACGGTAGAGCCGCGGCATATGCCTGCGTTATTGACGAGGATTGAAGGTTGCCCGACGTTTTCGCGTATGCGCTGGCAGAGGTCTTTTATGAGGGATGCGTTGCTGAGGTCGCATTGGTAGAAGTGTATCCGCGAATCGGGGGGGAGCGTCCAAGTGGGAGGTGTGTAGTCAACGACGACGATGGTGGCCTGTGGTCTTTCCGCATGGAGTCGTAGAACGAGGCTTGCACCTATTCCGCTGCTGCCGCCGGTTACGACAATAATCTCATCTTCCCACTTGATGTTGGCTGACTGTGTCCAGTTGTTGGCTGCGCCGTCGTTGAGGTATTCTGTCACATTTAAGATCAGCGCAACACCGGCGAGCGAATATATCCACCAGGCTAGTGATTGGGAAAAGGGAAGAAGTGGGGAAAAGCCTTGAGAAGCGCAATATGTCACAACTGCAGCAGGTATGACGAGGTGCAGGTGAAACAAGGTGTTCCGGAGAAGCTGGGCAAAATAGTCGACGACAAGGCCCTCTCTTGGAAGTGACATTGCGAAATCTTTGCGTAAATCAGAACAGCTTGATGGGACCTATGATAGCGTATTTGAGTCCAGATGAAATATAACGGCTCACTTACATGAGCAATCGGACGCATCCCGATGTGGTGTAGCGATCGTCGGAACTGCCTCCGACGCGACGCTAGCCTCGGTTGAAAAAGAAAGCTAGTGTTGGGGATTTCCAAAAGGAAAGCTACAATAATTATCGATGCTACTATTCGACACTTATTGCGTTCCAAAACACAGGGAAATATGGCTCATTCATCCATCGCTCGTCTTTCTAGTCGTGAACGAGTCATGCTTGTGATGCGCCTGCTATGCATCGGTATTGCACATCTCCTACTCCCTCGCTATGCCGCAGTTGAATACTAACAGAATTTCTTCCAGTGCCTCTTCACCTAACTGTTGAACTCTCCAGGACACTTTTCCATGCTCTAACTCGTCATCTGCCACTGGGGCTTTTCTTGACCAGCGCGGTATTCCGCATGATTCTCGATACCCTACAGCCGCGGCAGATCCAACATCTCGGCAAGCCAACCAGAGCGACATACCAGTCATATATCCAACGGAAACAGGCCAAGGTGGCTAAATCTGTACGGAGTAATCGCGTGACACGTTGCAGCGTTGATATTGAGGCCCTGAATGACGACGACTCTGCATTGCTGTGGCTCGGCAACAGACACACTGCAAAACGGGTCGTGCTCTTCCTCCACGGAGGCGGCTACATCGCTCCATTATCACCGGGACACTTGGAATGGTGCTGGGAGGTCTTTATAGCCTCTGGGTCCAAGGAAGGCGTGAACACAGCTGTCGCTATCCTCGAGTACACGCTTTGTCCCAGCGCGGCATTTCCTGTGCAGCTCACACAAGCGGCGTCTGGTCTTACTCGAATCCTGTCTGCGGGAGTGCTCCCACGCAATATTATCTTTGGGGGCGACTCGGCAGGCGGCAACTTGACAATGCAGCTGCTCCATCACCTCATCAATCCACATCCTCTGGTGCCTGCTGTTGTACTGAAGGAACCGCTCCAGGGAGCGTTTATGGTGTCGCCGTGGCTAAGCATGAAGACAGATGACGCATCGTTCCGTCAGAATCACGGCATTGACATGCTATCTGCTAGCATCGTGCAGGTATCTATACAGGCTATCCTGGGGGGGACTGCTGATTCGCCGAACCGTGCCACGGTGGAAGAACGAAGGGGGGCTTTCCCGTTTGACGAGGTTGACGTCTCCTTTTTATCCCACCTACCTCGGATCATAGGCAGACTGTACGTATCCGCGGGCCAGTACGAGGTGCTGCGAGACCAAATCGTGGCTTTCGCGAGGGAAGTACAGCGATTAGCACCACAGCTGGATGTGCAGTTTGATGTTTTCGACAAGCAGGCGCATGATTTCATTCTGCTCGAGGGTTTGCTAAGGAACTCGAGAGAGGCCACGAACGCAATGATTACGTGGCTTGAGGGATAAGTGTAATAATACCTATAGCGGAACTGTTTCGAAACGCGCTTCTTACATCCTGATATCTTCGTGCAATATATACAATAAAGAATTGTATTCAGAATCAAGCGAGTGTTAGATAATAGCTATCACAAAGGAAGTCATAAAAGAGATTGTAGATAGATGGCATGACTAGTAATAATATAACTCTCTTTTTCACCAAAGAGAGAACTTATACACAATAGATCTAACTAAGGGTCTCACACTCCTATAGCTACTTCCTCGCACCTGATACGGTTTTCAACGTGACAGCGAGCTATCCTCTCTGACGAACGCCCGTTGAGCAGGCTCATTGGCGATCGAGTTTGGCATCTTCAAGTACTTTCAGCCTGGTAGCCTCACGAGTCACCAGATTCTCATATTCCTTGCTTCGAAACGAACTTGTGACGGGAAACGGCTCTTCAAGAGACTCCAGATACAGACATTTTGCATTATACGGCCCATACTAGAATACTATTATTAGCAATACGCACACTCAGCACTTTACATAGAATGGAACTCACCGGCTTGTAGTCGATGCACTGAGCGAGCCTTGCAATGTTCAAAAACAAACTTCTTTGAGCAAGACGATAGCCCACGCAGATGCGACGCCCTCCGCCAAACTGCCACAGTCCATTTGCAATATCCGTCTCCTTACCATTCATCCACCGCTCCGGATAAAACGCCTCTGGATTCTCACACTCGTTCCCAACAGGCACCTCATTGATCACAAAGCCTGTGCCTGCTGGGAAGTAGTAGCTCTCAAACTCAATGTCCTCGGTTGACGTGTGCTCTGGCGTCATGACGAAGATCGGTCTCCAGCGGAGCACCTCCTTAGCCATGGCGCAGATGTATCGCAGGCTGTCCATGTCCGACAATTGAGGCAGGCGGGCATCATCTCCAGTGCCGCAGACGCGATCAACTTCAGCCCTCGCCTTGCGGAACGGCTCGGGATATTCCAGCGCAGCCATGACCATGATGTTGAGTGCCTCGCGCGTCGTGTCGCTTCCCGCCTCGATGAGCTGCATGGCAACGTACATGGCATCGTCATCAGTCCCACGGAACTTGGTATCCTCGTGCAGCAATACGTCGCGCGCAAACGACGGCGGTGCAGTCCCCTCTTTCACTTGCTCCCGTACGGGCACCCACCACTTGCTGTAGACGCCGTAGTTCCAATCAGCCAGCTTCTGCCAGTGCGGCCGCCAAAGCTGCAGCGGGCCAGGCAACTTCGTCAGCTGCGGGAACCAATCGACGACGCTGGCGGCGATACTGCCCACGAAGAAGGTGACGCAGTTTTGCAAATCAGCCAGCTCCTGCGCCGACTTGTTGAGGCGCTCGCCGAGAGCGATGCGGTGAATCACCGAGTTGGCGTAGCGGTAGTGGTGCTTGTACCAGAGCTGAGGCTTGAACAGGTACTCGGCCATCATCTGCGTGCTTTCTTGTTCCTGCCATTCGCCGTACTGGTTGAGCGAGCTGCCGTTGAGTAGGCTGTGCATGACGCGGCGGCGCTCCATCCATTGTTCTTGTGGTAGGACGAGGGAGCGCCCGTTTCTGCTGACGATGCCACTGGCAATAGGCATGGGAGAGCGCGTGTTGGTGGCGCTGCCGCGCTTGGCCATGATTTCGAAGACAACGCGGTGGGAGTTGAGGAATATCCATGTTTTGGCGCCGATGTGGACCGTGGTCATTTCGCCATAGTTTGCCAACGATCGAAGCTGTCATCAATTAGCAATGGCTGATACTGATGACGTCGAAGAGACGAACGTATGTGTGATCTGGGTCATGCCTTGCTTTGGCAAGCTGGTGCATCGATCCGATGATGGGCAACCCGCGCGGACCAGGAGGCAATCGAGACCTTCTGCCATTTGCGCCTCTGCGCTTCCCTGCAGGTTTCAGGTACGAGGCCAGCAACGTGAGCAGCGTAGCGATACCGGCTGTGGTTACAACGGCGGTCCAGAGCGCCGGGTATTGGGCCTTCCAGCTGGCTAGCAGGTCAACCGTTTGGGCAAGCATTTTGGCCTGTCTTAGCTTATAGGCAATAGCGATATCGAGAATGCATGCAAGTAGACAGCTTAATTTTGTAAATAAAGGAAGGTAATAAGCCCTTTAAGGGTGACTAAGATGCAGATGAACACACCATTTGTCGAGCTGCCCCCCCAAGCAGAGTCGACTTAATTAATGCGACGGAAGACGGAAGCGCCTCCGACTGGCCCTGGGGAGTCGTCCTATTCCCTTTAGTGCGGACCATATCGTCGCTGTGCCGGCTTGCCGCCCACCTCTCTCGATTTGAGTTCCGCTAACATTACTTTGTACAACCGCTAGCCCTGGTTTCTAGACCACTGCCAGGTCTACCCCACATTGCACATCGGATGAGTCGCGACGTCGGAACCGATCCCGATGGCGAGTTTACTGGCTCCGACGTCCAACGAACCACCCACTGCAAGAAAGGAAAGTCATCCGCATAGCTATCTCCTTACAATTTGTACGCAGTTTCGCGATCATTCCGACGCACTGGAGAACACCCACAGAAGAGATAGTATAGTTGCGCTCGCTACGATAATGGATGCAGAAACGGCAGACATGTCGCCCGGCCCAGGCGGAAGCTCCCGGCGCAACAGCCGTCGCCCTCGCGCAAAGATCCCTCTTGCCTGCCAGCCCTGCCGCAACCGCAAGTCCCGCTGTGATGGTGCCCGGCCCATGTGCACGCGGTGTCAGCGGCGAGGGCTTGCAAGGGACGAATGCGTGTATAGGGATGATGCTGTCCATGGCGCCCAGACTGCGTAAGTAGAGGCAATGAAGTGAGCTGGACTGCTTTTAATGCTGCTTCTAGATCTATAACAGCCCTGAAGGATCGTGTCAAGGAGCTGGAGGATATAATCCGAAACAGTAATAACAGCCAGCACACACGCGAGCCTCCGCCATCAGCGACTCCGCCAATCCGCTGCCAGTCGACGCTTACTCCCACAGCGGTAAACGCTCTCGTCAGTAGCCAACACCAGCATGATTACAACCGCAGGCAGAATGATATCTACCAGCCCTCTTCCAACCTACCTACGGGGCGATCGGACCACAGTCCATCGCCAGTGGTGCAACATCGGGATATAGAAAGCATCCACCTCCGACAGCCTCTAACACCGTTCGAACAGCCACGCGAGGAAGCAGAGATCACAGCAATGGGAACCGTCGTCTCCGAGACAGGCCTAACAAACAAGCCTGGCGCCGAGGATCATACCTTCTACGGCACGTCTTCGGCGGCTGCATTTATCAGGGAGGCCTGCAAGAGCCTTAGCCGCTCTGCGGCTCTTGGTGAGCCAGCCCATGATAATAACGCCATTGATGGATATCCTGCTACACCAGTGTCGCAGCAGCGGCAGGCTGCAACATTCTGTCTCAGTGGACAAGCTGCCTATTCTTTGTCACTGCCGCCGCGGTCGCTGGCCGATCGTCTGATCAGCTCGTTTTTCGACAGAGTGTATTATCTGTATCCCTTCTTCGATAGGGCCACCTTTGAAGCCGCCTATAGCAAGCTCTGGGAAGCAGAGTCGACGTCTCCAGCAAGCACAACAAGCCCTCGAGATGTTGGCCTTGGGAATGCCTTGAACTGTGGCCCAGATACGATGGTGTTCCACTGTGCCCTGAACGCCATCTTCGCCCTGGCTTGCCACTTCTTCGACCTACCTTCGGCGGATAGAGAGCCCACTTCAGACATGTTCTTCCAGAAGGCCAAGGCGTTCGTGGGTATTGGGCTGATCGAGCATAATAGCTTGAGTGTCGTGCAGACAATGCTCATTGTATCGCTGTATCTCCAGAGCACGGCGTTTCCTGACCGTTGCTGGAATAGTGTCGGCATCGCCTGCAGGCTTGCCCAGGGACTAGGTCTGCACATAGATGATGACCATGGCAAAGGAGGTTCGCTGGAGGCAGAGATGAGACGGCGGACGTGGTATTGTTGTGTGATTCTTGACATGTGAGTCGTCGCCGCGAAAGTGCTCGGCTGACCGTGCTGGTTTTGACTGATATGTGGGGGATAAAGGAATGTTAGCATGACGTTTGGAAGGCCGCCCATGACCTCCACCATCCCTGACTTCAGGTCGGCAACGTCGTGTCTTGGATACCATGACAGCGGCGACTTTGAACACTCAACCGAAGATGACGATGTGTGCTTCTTTGTGGAAACTTTCCGTCTTAGCAAGATCCTGGAGGAGGTTCTTCGCACGATATACCAACCCTGGCGAGACAAGCATCAGCGAGACTCCCGCTGCGGCGCTGGCCGGTGCGGTGGCGGACACTACGGCAGGCTGGATTCCACCATTGAGTTGGACGCACACTTGTCTCGCTTTGAGCAGTCTCTTCCCCATTTCCTGAGCTGGACAAGAGAGTCTGACAGAGAGAGACCGCAGCCATCGTCAACTTATGCACGCTCGCATTTTCAGATGCAAAAGAACGTGCTTCATGGCCGGTGAGTAATGACCCTAGAGTCGAACGTTTCCCGTTGAATATATGGATGACCAGTCGTCTCTTAGATTTCTGTACGTGCGGGTCATGCTCTACCGACCCTTGCTGTCTCGATTTTGGTCTTCTGTGCATCATGTGGCAACCCGGCCACTGCAGAGCCGCTCAGGTGCTTCCTCCGCGATTCTGAGAGGCGGCTGCTCCAGCCTCATGCAGTCATCGTTTACGTCAGAGTGCTGCAAACACTGCGTCACGTACTCGATGAAGCTCATCTTTTTGACTCACGAGAGCTTCCTAACGCATCACACTACGTCTTGGTGGTGGAATGCGTTGTGTAAGTGAGAATTATACTGCTCAAAAGTTTACTCACTTACGCTCAAACAGACTCCTTCACCTGCGGCTTCGTGTTTATCCTGGCCCTTTCTTGCCCGCCAGTCCGCATCCTGCTCGATGCCGACGCCGTGGAGCAGTCGTGGAAACAATGCCAGACCATCCTAGAGAGCATTTCCACCACAAGCCTGTCTGTCCAGAAGTCATTACAGTTGCTGCGAAAGCTCTACGATGGCATGGTCGTGAACAATCAAGGTGTGTTACCTGCTATTATACTGCTTACTATATCTTACATGGTTTATAGCCACCACCTTGTGTGTTGATAATGTTCCTGCCACCAGCCATTCAGTAGACGCCATGAACGTGGCTGCTGAAACAGGCATGAATGCGGACAGGTTCACAAATATGGATGACATCTTTGCCGAAACTATTGATACTGATATGATTGAGACGCTATTCAACTCGTTGGGATCAGGTATCGCTTTTGGCGACGATATGATAAGTGCTGGTGCTGGATTGGATTTTTCTTCCTTCAACGCATGAAGGCAGGCGACGCTGGTGTGTAGTTCATAGTTTATACCGAAATTAAATAATAACTTATTCAACCAATACTATGTAAATATCTGGTCCTATTCAGCCAACCTCAAGGCTCAATTTGCTAGTGGAAGCAGACAACCTTGGAAGAAGTCCGCTACCCGAGCGCAGTCGTTCAGGTCGCAAACTTCAGCGGCATCTTTATCATAATTAGCATCAATTCAGTTTTATTGACGCTCTTGACAAGGCAAACTTACACAAGTCTGGCCGGACAATGACAATCACGCTGCTTGTTGGCGCAATGCCGTATAAGTCGAAAGCGCGCCCCCAGCCAGCGGCATGGCGGTTCTCGGCGTCCACAAATACCTTGGTGTGGCCTATGCAACAATTAGCTTTTTGAAACAGGGAATTTTCTGTACTATGTTATACTTTTCAGCTTCAGTTTGCCTTGAAGAGGGCAAAACAGCGACGGCGGACTCAACGGTGAAGAATGTGTTGCTGGCATTTTCGACAGGACCAGCACTGTGTTGATGGCGAAATCCTCGTCGAAGCCATCTGACCTGTAGGTCTGACAAGCAGCAGCAAGTTTAGTAGCGGCCTATTCGATATTAATTAGCCTCTCCATCATATACATTTGAGAACAGAGGGTCGGACAAACCGCGTGTAAACCGTGGGACCAAATATCCTGTCGAGAAAATACCACTACATGCCAGCGCCCATCAGACGGTAGCGCCTGGCTCAACTGCATCGGCTTGCCATCAGCAAGTCTCAAGACAGAAGCGCTGGGGAAGCGCATGCCGATGGTGATGCCCCTTGACTCATCGCATACAACCCCCACAGGTCCTGACCCCCTTGAGAGGGTGATGCACGAGGCAGAATATCTGGTAGCCAGGCCAGCAGTGTAGCGGCCGGCAGCCAGGAACTGATCTCTAAACCGCCCAGCTGTTTTGGTCATAGTCTTTTGGTCTCCATTGGTAGCTACTTGATCATCATGCGTGACCGAGGAAGAGGGAGTGGAAGACGATATAAGCTTGGCAAATGCTCGATCAAACTCAATCAGCTTAGCCGCCGTGTCCTGCCTCTCTAGAACGTACGTCTCGAGCAAGCTCTCCGGTGCACGACCAGTCAGCACCTGTCCCAGCTTCTAACCGATATTGTACCCATCCTGAAGACTGACGTTCATGCCCTGGCCAGCTTTTGGCGAGTGCGTGTGGCAAGCGTCACCGGTCAGGAAGACACGCATGCTGTCGTGGAAGTGGTTGGCGAGGCGCTGACCGATGGAATACGTGGACCACCAGGCCGTGTCTGCGACCTGCATCTGGTAAGGCTGGAATACCTGTGCGATATGTTGCTTCAGGTGCTCGAGGTCAGGAGGTCCGGGGTTGGAGGACTGGGGAAGCTCGACGTAGAAGCGCACGAGGTGGTCGCCTTCGCGGGGGATGAGGATGACGCTACCATGCCGGGACTTGATGATGGCTTTCTTGCGGATGTCGGGGAAGTCGGTGTGCACGAAGACGTCCATGACGCCCCAGTTGGTGTCGCTGCTTTCGCCCTGCATTTGAAAGCCAAGGGATTTGCGTACTGTGCTGTGTGCGCCGTCGCATGCCTTCATGTTGTCAGATGGGACATGAACCGCAGTAGGATGGGATGGAGGGCCCGCTTACCAGAGCGTACTTTGCTCGATATACCCGAGATTGCCCTTCCTTATTCTCCGTCGTCACTTTCACATAAGGCAGCTTCAAGGTCGTCGTGACATCTGCCCCTGCCTCTTTAATAACAGCGACATCGCAAACCCGCTGCCCATACTCAATCTTGTTCTGGCCTCCGCTCAACCGGTATACTTCGTCCATCATAATCTCGTTGACTCTTGCCTGGTTCAGAATAACGTGAGGCTGGTGGCTTAGCCCTGGCTCCGTATCTGGCCCGACATGGTCTCGCTGGATACCAGCCTCCTTGTCATTGCAAGCTGACCAAAAGGCAATTTCCATGACGTGGTGCGACTCCCTAAGCAGGGCATCCGCGATCCCCAGACTCTCCAAGATCTCGACAGTGCGACACTGCACTCCATCTGCTTGCCCTATGCGCAACGGCCCGTCTCTTGATTCCAGAATCATGAAGCGGATGCCGTAGCGTGCGAGCCATATGGCGGCGCAGAGGCCAGCCGAGCCGCTGCCGCAGATCAGGACGTCGAATTCCTCAGCAGCCATTGTCGCGATTGTGGTTTGCGCGATAGTTGGCGTAGTTGGCAATCTCTCTGGGATTCAGATCAGAAAGTATCACATAAATCAGATGAGGCCATGGAATGCCCATCTTTATTGGCTTTGTGGAAATAAGCATACCTGGTTTGCCGTGCCTCTTGACCGATACACGTTGGAGTGGCTTGGTTGGCCTGTTGCCAAAACAGGCAAACAAGCGGCATCGTCCCGACCGCTCCGACCGTGGCGTCGGGATGCTTCCGACATCAGGTTTAGCTACTACGAGGCAAACAACAGTATGGAACAAACAACTCGTCCGATTTTCCGTAGTAATGGATACGTAGCTGTGCATTTAAAGATGAAGACTGCACAGTTATTGAACCTCCCCGTTTTGTCGTCTGGGAGTCTATCAATACTTTAGCGCCTTGTTTACTACACCATGGATTCCAAGATAACACCCAGCAAAAGCTATAGCCAATTCGCATGCGTCGGAACTGGCTTCTCGGCCATTTGCCTCGGAGCGACACTGAAGCGATGGTACAACAACGGCGACATTGCCTTCTTTGAGAAGCACAATCAGCTAGGCGGCACCTGGTTCGCCAACACGTATCCAGGTTAACAATTTTTTCACAACAATCTTTTTCATTCACACTAACCATGCGTTAGGGTGCGCTTGTGATGTCCCTAGCGTCCTGTACAGCTACTCTTTCGAGCCCAACTCCAACTGGTCTCGCATCCTCCCACCACAGAGCGAACTCTGGGCGTATCTCAAAGGCGTCGCCGACAAATACTCCCTCACGCCCAAGATGTCTTTCAACACGAATGTCAAAAAGTGCGAATGGCTAGATGATATCAAGCGGTGGCGCCTGCACGTCCGCCACCAGTCCACCAACACATTGTACCACCACGACTGCCAATTCCTCTTCGCCGCAGCAGGCCAGCTTGCCATCCCTCGCGACATTGGCGTCCCCGGCGCCGACTCCTTTTCCGGCCCCATTTTCCACTCCTCGCAGTGGCGACACGACGCCGACCTCAAAGGCAAAAGAGTCATCGTCGTCGGCAACGGCTGCACAGCGGCGCAGATCGTGCCCTCCATCGTCGACAAAACCGAACATCTCACCCAGATAGTCCGCTCCAAGCACTGGATCCAGCCGCCCATCGACGCGTCCTTCCCAAAGTTTCTCGTGTATCTGTTCAAGATCCCCGGCGTCATGATGATCTTCCGTTTTTTTGTCTACCTGCTCGCCGAGAACGAGCTGCGCGGATTTCCACTGACGAGCGCTGCTGCCAACTTTCGAAAGCGAAGACGTGCGCAGGCGGAGCATTACATGCGGTTGACTGCGCCGGCAAAGTATCATGACATGCTGATACCAGATTTCGAAATCGGCTGCAAGAGGCGCATCTTCGACTCGGGATATCTGCGCAGCCTGCACTCGGAGAAGCTGGAATTGACGAATGAGTCGATTCTAGAGATTATTCCTGAAGGCGTGCGCACGAAAGACAGAGTTATCAAGGCAGATGTGATTGTGCTGGCAAACGGCTACGCTACCAACAAGTTCCTGCAAAACATCGAAGTCAATGGCAAAGATGGTGACTTGACAAAGCATTGGGACGAATTTGGAGGGGCTGAGGCGTACAACTGTTCGGCGCTCAGCGGATTCCCCAACTTCTTCATTCTTCTCGGCCCCAACGCTGCTACTGGACACACGTCGGCCATCATGGCGGCTGAGAACTCGGTCAACTACGCGCTTCGCATCATCCAGCCTGTTCTCAACAACAAGACTGGCGTAGTCGAGCTAAAAAGACAGGCGGAGGAGGAGTACGTCGACAAATTACAGACTGACCTGTCCAAAACGGTGTGGAACTCGGGATGCCAGAGCTGGTACGTGCGGCCCACGGACAAGGGAGGCAAGGCCTGGAATGCCATGAGCTATCCGTATTCGCAGGCGCATTATTGGTATCGGAGCGTGTTTGCTATCTGGAGTGATTGGACTATCCAAGGAGAGTAATCTTTTTACATAGTAAATTAAAACAAGCGCCTCCAAGACTGGAGTTGTTCCTCGATAATAACAGTGTGTTGTGTTGTTATTGAGAGTATCTATTCCGTTGGCCAACTTTTGAGTCCTTCACTCTGATAACAGTGATGATTTTTCAAGTGATTGCTCAGTCGCTTAAAATGAAACATGTTTGGGTAAAATATAGTGCCATTTAGAACCTGCGTCCCTTATTTTGCTTGAAGTTGTCTCTTGAACTAAGCTGCAAATTATTGAATGCAACACCTTTTCAGTGCTGCTCCTGGTCCAGCTGCTCTCTAGCCTGTGCTGCATCATCACTCTCCTCCAGCCCAAACTCTGCTTCACGGCTTTTTGTCCCATCACTATTATCCTGCGGCAAGAAGGAATTCTGCAACGCATGAGCTTTCAGCAGCACCGTCGCGTTCTTGTTGAGCTCTGTGGGCCTAATTGGGTTACCCTCAGCAGTCTTTGCAAATCTGCTATACTGCAGCAAGCCGCCATAAATAGCCAGCTTTGGTGCGTACGGGAAGTCGCTTCCGAAGACGATGCGTGACGATGATGCCGTCGCGAGAAGCGCCTTGAGCTGCGCCTCGCTAGTAGACAGCGCAATGTCGTACCAGAAGCGGGTAACTGCAGCTTTTCTATGAAATGTTAGTAAACAACCAGAACATAAACGCTAGGATTCATACGCTTGGATGATGTTGGCCTTAGATTGCTCTGCAATATCCGGGTTCATGAGCGACCCGACGCCACGCTGCGCAAGAAACGGAAACGCGCCGCCAGCATGGCTCAGAATCACCTCAATCTTCGAATTCTCCGTCATGATGCCCGACACAATTAGGGACATTGCCGCCCGTGTCGTCGCGAGAGGATAATCAATGACCGGCTGCGGGAAGAACCCCCCAATCTTCTCGGGCGTGATTTTGACATGGCTCGGATGAACAAAGACCAGCGCCGAATACTTATTCAGTTCATCCCAGATCGACCTGAATGATTCATCTCCCACGAGTTTATCGCCGTACGACGTCATGACGACGACGCCGTTTGCCTTCTTTTCCGTACCAAAGATAGCCTTGATCTCCGCGATGGTACCCTCGGTATCGTTGAAGTCGGGCAAGCTGGCGAAGAAGCCGAACCGGCCTGGGCGCTGCTGACAGACATCCCAGACTTCTTGGTTAAGAGCGCGCGCTAAGCATCGACCTTCTTCGGTTGGCCCGAGAAGCGCTGGCCCAGGCGCTGTGACGGAGAGCACGGAGAAAGAAGAGCCTATGGTGTCGCAGAAGCGCACGCATTCTTCGAGCGTCCAGCTTGGAGTTGCCCATCCGGAGGGGTCGCCGCCGGCTTCGTCGAGGGCTGCGAGGTAGCTTGGAGTGAGCACGTGGATGCTACGTCTGCATTAGCTGACAGCCAAAACTTGTGGAGTGTATATGCTTACTGCGTGTCGATGCGAGACGTGCTACCGCTGTGGGACACGCGATGGGTTATCGCTCCGGCAATGGACTCAAGGACCATGTTCTGTGCTGTAAGTCGCTGTTCCATTGGAATATACGCAGTAAACAGTGGGCGAGTGAGAGCCTCTTGTCATCACAGCAAAGTTTACACAGAGAGGCGACCTACAATAAAGCTAAGCATTGATCTGGGGATCAGCAGGGGGCGTTGTAGTGATGGGAGAATTGCGTACGGCCTGTAGCAAACAAGAGTTTTCATATTCTGTTGTTAGTCTTTTATCCAGACCGGATCAGATCTTCCCCAGACGCGGACTGGGTCGGGAATGCTTCCGACATTAATGACCTCACAATAAGTGGCGGCACCGGAAGCAGTGCCGACACTAAGTGAGGGTACCGGAAACAGTGCCGACAATACGTGTGATTAATTATAAAGCAAAGGTGATGGAATTTATAATAGTTTAGTCATTTAAATATAAAAGTCGTGAAAACTAGAAAATGAATTAATCTTGATATGGTCGCGGAGTTGATGTGGCCAGCATGGTGATGATCACGCTTTACAGAGGGCCAATGTTTAGCTCCCTCTTATAACTGTCATGGGGTCATGACACGAGTAGTCAGCTTATAGGTAGGTCTCCCAATTCTCGGTGCACAATCTAGCTGCGTTGAGGGTCGCTAAGCAGTGAAGAGCGGATGGCCGGTAGGATGCGGCACGACGCAAGTTGGAAGTCAGCTAAGTCTAGCTGTTAAGTTTAAAATAATTCTCTTCTATAGGGAATCGGAATCAGGTCATTGATGCTCATCACCGACTGGGCATTTATTTTCGCTTGTCGTTGCCACGGGTCGCAAGCCCTTAGCACCTTGCGCGAGCGACACTAATCTAACTGGCTCACTCGGCCGCCATCCAGGTTTTAGAGTGAGCGGCGCAGTCTTGACGGGTAATGCGGCTTGAGGTAGGGCATTTTTTAAAATCTATCTTTGGTATCGGGATATAAGGCCAATGCAAAGTAATTAATCATTTTTAGAGAAAAAGGAAGAGTATACGTCTCTCTTTTATAAAAAGTAAGAGTATACGTCTTTCTTTTATAAAAAGTAAAGAGTAAATTCTTTACTTACACATAAAATTATTATTTTTGAATCAAATGCAAGTATATTTTATTTAATTTTAGTGTAATACAATAAAGTGTAAAGAGCTCTAAAAACTTAGTCTTAATAAGTAGCCTAATTCCTACCTTATATACTAACTCAATATTAACAGAAGTATTAGCTTAGTGAATAGTCAAGTTAAGGAGGCTATAATAGAGGGAGGGGTGGGAAAAGAGTCGCACTCCATGTTGCTGTTTGTCTTGAGCCGATTATGAAGTCTGGCTTATCCACTCGTCTGTATTCGCACACGCCAAGTGTGGCTCAGTTGTCTAACTCGTATCACTTGTGCCATCTGGATACCAGGAGATCCTTTTTTTTTTCCACCCTGGCAACTGGGCAGCGCTGTGGGCCACATGGTGGGCTAAATTCACGGGTAATGAGACAGATTGCCATATGCCTGAGCTTGAGTGATAACAGCCCAGGTAATTCAATGACTCGTGCGCATCCCTGCCTATAACACGACTTCTTGCTACCAAGGTTCCAACCAAGCCATGAACGGGGCTTTGGAGGAGGATATGTTGAATGGGTTTTGAAGGCCGTCTCTTCTGGCAACCAAGTGCTTGCTCTACAGCAAAAAGAATAAGGACTTGGTGAACTGATCAATACCTTGGTTAACACGGGCTGTCATTGACTTGCGACGTCCTTGTAGTCCTGACCCTAGTTGTACCGTTACAGGGCTATCCTAGTCGATGGACTTCGTAAATCCACAATAGAAACTAATGCCGATGGCTTGTCATGTTGCCTGTTCGTTTGCCACTTAAGATCAGGGCCGTCGTCTGGCCCCCAAAGAAGATCTGCCGGGCGCTATCTCGTTTAAACGGCATCGGGGCGACTTCCCGTTTCGACCGGAGCTTGGGTAGCCGAAGATTGGCAGGCTAGTCACCCAGAACTGCCATCATTTTACTCTTTTGGGACCTTTCTACACCCATATCAATCAACTAACTGTGCCTTGCGATTGGGAGTCACTAAGGCTCAGGGCTAGTCTGAGACAAATCCTTTCTTTACGGTGAGTCCTTTAAAAAGTTGACATCGCTTATCGAGGACGAAGCGGTCGTGAGTTTGACCAGGTCAGCCCATATGGTAACTTCGGGATGCCGTACCTATCCATCACCCCGGGTAAGCAATGATAAAAACCGTCGGACTTATCATGGGGCGGCTCCCTGCATGGGCAATATCTACGCCCCACGCGCGGGTATTGCTAGGAAGTCCGCAGACTTGGGCATATTTCTCCAGTAGCCGCGTTGCTGAAACTCTCGTGGCAAGTTGCTCGGTATAGTGCCACCATCAAAGCGAGAGCCGCGCGAGGAAGGAGATGTAGATCATGGCGCCGGTGGTGGCGTGCACTAGGCAGCGGCTATAGGACGATGCGGATTTAATCAGAACCTCTAGAGAGACTTTTCTCCGTCGGTGAATAAGAAATCTATTGATGCCCCCCACGGTGCCCATGGGTAGTTGGGGGCAGTGACTGTGAGGCCGTTTGGCCAGAGATGTGGGATGTCCGCTGTCCTTGCCAGCATCTGCGATCCGCTCTTGGTTTCTTCGAGCTAGTCGTATTTTCTGTCAATGCGCCTGGATTAGGAGATCGATGGGTTCCAATAGGCCTGAGAGGCAAGCCAAATGTCATAGCGTCAAATTCTTCAAGCAACCGCTATGCATGCTTTCGTGTCGTGCAGGCGAAGTCCTGTGTTGGCCAAGTTCTCGGCCTCGCCGTCTCGCTGCACGGCAGCGGAGCCGTGGCCAAGCTAGATTGAGTTTTCCTTGGCATGTCTGTAGCATGTTTCTTGCTCGAAAGACAAGTCCCTGATGAGCCAATACACTGCCCCGCGGCTCGAGACCCGTTCTCCATGCAGGCGAGCGCCGGACACGGCAAGCCACCCAGCTCCAGTTATCCCGTCATGCCCGGATCTTTCGATTCATCCAGTGTACGGGCAACGGTAGGGGCAGGGCTACACCCTGTAGCATAGTCTCGTCGAACAGGCGGCCCTTGCGTTCGGGTCGGTCCGCTCAACCATGTCTCAGTCTATTTCGGCCAACACAACTCAGTGACTGGCGGGGCCACGATAGTACTTTGTGGGCTTATCGCGTGTGTCCAGTGAAGCTCCAAAGATGGAATCTCGGAGCACATCGGTGGAACGGCGACTCAAGCGTAACAGGCCGGCGTCCAACCGGACTTCCGCTGCGGCCATTTGAAACTCGCCTGGCAATATGTCGGTATGTAGATCGGTCTTGTCGAATGCTATAGGAGCATACCCACCGACATGCGACTTGTGCTTGGCAACATGTCATCCTACTCGTACGCCATTGCTCTGGCCCGAAATCCATTACCTTATCAATCCTTGTTTATCTACTATCTGTAGCCTGTTCATCACACTCCAATACCCGCCGTGCCGGCAGTTTCGGAACGGCGCTCGTTCATACTCCGCAACCCGCGGGCAACTTCCCGGTTACGCTCGGGTTAGGTAGAATTTAGGGTTAAAATAGAATAGCTTAATTTAGAGTTTGGTTTTAATGGAGCCGAATCAGGCTGAGCCGTTCAGCGATGCTAAGTGCTGTCAGACTGGTACTCTAACAGATAGTGTAAAGCCCGAGTCAGTAATGTGAAGCACCACTCGGTGTTCGAGGATCTGGCAGAATGGAGTCATCTATTTTCTGCCTTTGGGAGCTCGTATGTTTGATAATAATACCTTGGGGGTTTTAATGCCTCGGGATCATGTATTCCGCCCATGTATGGGCAGTGTCGGTGTATATATATCAGGATGCACAGTCCAGTTTTGGTAGTCAGGTTCCTCATCTCAAACAGCTTCATCTCATTTTGCAATTGATTAGCTGAATACCAACACTATGTCGATTACGTCTATGCCCTTTCTTACAGGGCCGGTGGCCTCAACCCAAGAGCAGTTGCGACTGTCTCCCCCTCGAGGACGCCTCTCGGCTGTCGTTCCTTTATCCAAGGTCCAGGAGGTACTATGGGTGGACTACCTGCGGCAGCCCTGGACTACTCATTATAATTTGACACTCAAGATCGATCTCACACGATCAAAGCTTACCCTTGAGGGTATCATGAACAGTAAATCTGCCCGGCTACCAAAGCACAAGACCCCGAGGTATAAGCACAGACTGACACTTTCGCGATATAGACATACACAAGCTAGGTAGCAAGCATGACATGCTCCGCACTACCTTCCACATTGATGAGACCGCGCAGCAGACATCTCAGTCGTACATGGCCGTCCACGACCCGGCCCACTGCTTCCAAAACATTGAGATTGCTGCCGACGACACGAGACTACACCTAGCGCTTCGCCGCGGGTTTGACCTATCAGCCGAGTTTCCAGTGAAGTGGATTGTGCACCAGACATTTTCCGTTGTGGAGGGTCGTCTCGATGCCGCTTATACCATCTATGCAATGAGCCACCACATTGCCGTCGATGGCTCCAGCATGAGCCATCTCTCACGCGAGCTCCTACAACTAGTCGAAGGCGGCGAGGACTCCGATCAGACAGCTGCCACGTCACCTTCCTACGGCGAGTTCGTACAGCACCAAGACGCCTATCTGCGCTCGCCAGAAGCAGAGAGCGCCAGGGCCTTTTGGCTGTCACAAATCGCCAACACGAAACCGCACAGCTGGAAGCACGCCGCGCCAAGCATCCCTCCCGCCGCAAATCAGGACTACCGCCAGATGACCACCTGGGCATTTTTTCCCAACGACACATTGGCAGCATGGTCTAAGCTCTACCGCACCTCATGGTTCCGCGTGGCGACGTCGGTCATTGGCCTGGTCATGGCCGGCCACGCCAAGCCAGCGCCGCACCACGACAGCACCCTCCAAGTCGCCTTTGGCGCGCGTGAGCCCGGGTTTGCCGGCTGCGTGTCGCACATGGCCAACACGATGCCCATCCGGCAGCCCGTGTCAGAGCTCCTGCAACGGAGCAGCAGCACTTTTGGCGAGCTGGTCAAGCTCGTCGGGAAGAACATCTCACAGGCCAAAAGGAACGAAATGTGGCCGTTCCTGTCCTTGGTCGAGGCGACGCTCCAAGCGAGCGGGGGCGATGATACGGCAGCCAGTAAAGTCGCCGTGACACTGAGCCCCAGACTCGCCGATGATCGCTGCACCCTGTATCCGGTCAACGGCGTCTGGGACCTGTTCTTTTGCTTCTTGGAACACGCCGACGGTGTAGCACTCGGTGTCATCAGCGACCCGACTGTGTTTGACGCTGCAGCGCTCGAAGCGGTCAAGGCTGACTTCATGAGCACGGTCCAGCTCTCGCAGCAGACAGCCGATTTCCCGCTGGCGTCGCTCTCTTATATTGGAAATCGCCAGATTGCGACAATCGTGGGAGAACCCGACGTCAACAGCGCGGACGCCACCATCTTCGATCGCGTCAGCGATTGGATTCACAAGCGGGCCATGGCCCAGCCCGATGAGGTTGCGCTATCTCGTGGCGAAGACGGTACCGAGATGACATATGGGGAGTTGGACGAATCGTCTTACCGCAAAGCCGTTCATTTGCAACACCTCGGGGTGGGAAGAAACGACGTCATTGTTCTTCAACTCGGCCCCGTGTTCGACATGGTGGCTTGGATCATCGCTATTCACAAGGCTGGTGCCTGCTTCGTGGTTCTCGACAAAAATCTGCCGCTGGCTCGGAAGCAAGCTATCCTACGCGTTGCCGATGCAAAGCTCTTCATCTCAGATGCCTTTGACGATGCCTACTTTACAGAATGTGCGTCCCCTCCAAAGACGGTCAGCATCTGGGCCGATTCTGGTGTTCCAGCTGGGGAGCGGCCGCACAATGTGCCGGATGCGCAGCCCACAGATCTAGCTTATCTCGTCTTCACTTCTGGATCTACGGGTCTACCCAAAGCAATCATGGTCGAGAATCAAAACCTGAGCAGTTACGTCAGCTCCACCCGGAACGTAGTCAAGGTCGGCCGGGGCTCGCGCGTCCTCCAGTTCGCGCCCTTTGCTTTTGATGCTTCCATCTTGGAGTGGGCGGTGACGCTGTCGTACGGCGCCACGCTGTGCTTTGTCGACCACCCTTCTCTCCTCGTCGGGGACTACCTCGCGGACATGGTGGACCTGAATAAGATCAACTTTTTCCACACCACCCCGTCTGTGCTGTCCACGATCCCGGACAATCGACGACTGCCATCGCTGCGCATGCTGTCCGTCGGAGGCGAGGCCTCCTCGGCCGGATTGCTGGACAAGTGGAGCAACAAGTTGAAGCTTATTCATGCCTATGGTCCAACGGAAACCACCGTGATATGCGCCACCGAGCTTATCCTCCCAATCGAGGGTAAATTGCCCAATCCATCTAACATTGGTGTCGCGAATCCCAACGTGTCGCTCTTGATCTGCCCTGAAGACTCTGAACAAGTGCTCGGTCCCGACGAGATTGGCGAGATCTGCATTGCCGGCTCGCAAGTCACACGTGGATATAGAGGGCAGCCCGAGCTGACGGCCGACAAGTTCCGCACCATTGAGCACGGCGGCCGCACTACCAGGATGTATCGGTCTGGCGATCGCGGCTTCATCAGTGCCGACGGAAAGCTGCACATTCTCGGTCGCATGAACAACCGCGAGATCAAGCTGCGCGGCTTTCGCATGGACCTCGCCGCGATTGAGAAGAGCATCCTCGACAACTGCCCCGAGGTGATGATGGCCTCTGTGCAAGTCGTGGACGAAAAGCTGGTCGCGTTCGTGTGCCCAGAGACGCTCCAAGCAGACGCGATTCGCCAGAGAATCTCTCTCGACCTTCCGTCATACTCAGTGCCGAGTAAAGTTATGGCAATCAACAGCCTGCCGCTGAATGCAAATGGCAAGGTAGACCACAAGGAAGTGCTGCGCCAGTTCCGCGGCCGAAGCACTGAGCAGGTAGTCCAGCCTGCCAAGTCTACACCGGCGAAAACAAGTCCCAAAAAGAAAGATGCACATACTGTGGACACAAGTCTAATCGATCGCCTTGAGTCTTCAATTACATCCTTGTGGCAAAAGGTCCTCGGATGCCGTGACGCGCCCGCCCCGGATGTCACTTTTTACAACGCCGGTGGACACAGTATCCTTCTTTCATCGCTGCACAAAGAATTAGTTTCGCTCTACCCCGAGGCCAAGATTTCTTTGCTTGATGTATTTTACAACCCCACGATCCGCAGACAAGCACAGCGTCTCTCCGAACTTGTTCAAACGACCGGCTTCCTCTCCAGCTCCGCATCGGACGTCTCGGCGCACGAACTGCCCACACCCAACGCATCCTCTGGTAACTCTACGGCCGCCAGCTCAGTGACGGCGAGCGCTCCGCTGTTTGCCATTGTTGGAATGGCCGGGCGCTTCCCTGGCGCAGACTCGGTGGATGACATGTGGAATCTCCTGATGGAGCAGCGCGACGGAATCAGCACGAGCGATGGCTCTGGTGCCAAAGACGCAGCTCTTGCTGAGGGAGAGGTCTTTGTTCCGCGGTACGGAAGCATCAATGGCCTCGAGGGCTTCCAGGGAAGTGACTGGAACATGTCAGACGAGGAAGCCAGAACTTTGGATCCACAGGTATGTGAAGGCTGCAAGTAAGACTCCCTCTTCAAGAGAACATACTGACAAGATTGCCCAGAAACGCATGTTCTTGATGACTGCCGAGCAAGCCCTCAAGGATGCTTCCATCCAGGTCCGATCTGTGGACGGCTCCAACATTGGCACCTTTGTCGGCATTGCGCACAACACCTTCCTTGAATCCGGACCTGCAGCCCTGCCCGGCGACACGTTTGAGCGTCGCTACAAGGTCGTTTTGGACCCCAACGCATCCATCCTGATCGCGTACAAGTTGAACCTCACGGGTCCCAGCATGGACATCAGCGCTGCCTGCGCGTCGTCGCTCGTCGCTCTGCACCAGGCCATCAATGCGCTCCGGGCGGGCGACTGCGAGGCCGCCATCGTCGGTGGTGTCTCGATTGCCTACCCGCAGCTCGGCGGCTACGCGACCTCGGACGGCAAGATCTTCTCCGTGAGCGGCCAGTGCCGTCCGATGGACGCCCGTTCCGACGGCTCGGTGCCGGCAGACGGCGTAGCGGCCGTGGTACTGAAGCCGCTCGACGACGCCCTCGCGGCCGGCGACCGCGTCTACGCCGTCATCGAGGGCCACGCCATTGGCACCGACGGCGCCGTCGACAAGATTGGCTTCACCGTGCCCAGCTCGTCCGGCCAGGCCAAGGTCCTGCACGCCGCCATGATGGACGCACGCGTCCCGCCGCAGACCATTCGCTACGTCGAGATGCACGGCAGCGGCACGAGCGTCGGCGACGCGCTCGAGTACAAGGGCATCGAGCGTGCGTTTGCCGCGTATGAACAATCCGTCAAGAATGGCGGCGGAGACTCGTGGACGAGGAGCAACTCGGCGTGCAACAGCGGCACCATCTCGCCCACGGGGACGGAGCAAGCCGCGCAGTCCTCGCAGCCCGCGCGCACTCTCTTTGTCGGCTCCAACAAGGGCAACTTTGGCAACGCCGAGGCGGCCTCGGGCCTGTTCTCGCTCATCAAGGCCGCTCTGTGCGTCAGCAAGGGCATCGTCCCGCCGATGCGCCAGATCGGCGACTGCAACGAGCTCATGGGCGTTTCGAAAACGGGCGCGCAGCCGCTCCGCGCGCAGCTGAAGCTCGACAAGGGCGACCGCGTGGGTGTCACGGCGCTTGGTTATGGCGGTGTGAATGCGCACTGCATTCTGACCAGCGCGGGGTCGGTAGAGCAGAGATAAAGAAAATGTATTTAGTATTGTAGTTTGCAGGTTCTAGTAAATGACTTTTGAATCATAACAATCATGAGGAATTGAATTGTAAAAGAGTGCGTTTTCCAATGCGACAGACAAATGTCTCGCATGCGTGCCACCGCGATGAACCTTTCCGAGGACACAAAGCAGCTGAAGACGGAATTATTGAATGCCAATGAAAGCTTCCCAAGGGTTTTTCCTTGCCCAACAATCCGAAAGTAGCGCATGAGCTCAGCGTTGTATAGATAGATCTCATATAGAAACCTCGTATGGCACGCTGTTCGGTGCGTGGCGGAGCAAATACTAGACAACGTCCAGTGACGGAACAGACCCTACCATTTCCACAGTCGCCGCATCCCCTGAAGTAATACTTTCATTACCCGACGTGTTTCCCCATTCTTTCCTGTATATGGCAGCTGGTGATCCGGACGACGCCACCGAAGACTCGCCCCGGCCACCAGCATTGCTCCTGGGCTTGCGGGATGAAATACGTCCCATCTGTCAAAAATATTAGCCCTCTGTCTTCTTTTGTTTCAATCAAAAAATGTCCGGCTGGTAAACAAACCTGTTTGGCCCATTGCAAGCCGCAGCGATTACAAAGATCTCGCTCGCCGCTGGGGCCGCGCCGCCACTCGGGCGTATCCTGTGTGTGGCAATTGGCGCAGTCGCGGGCAATGTTGCCGACACCTGTTCGTCGTCTTCGCCTCTTTTTCCGAGACAGAAGCCCGGCCAGCTCCTCGGCGAGGCCTTGGTTCTTTCTTTCCAGCCATCGCAGCTCAAATTGCCAGCTGGAGCACTTTGTCGTTCCAAGCTCGTCGAATAACTCGTCGCCTCCGTCGCCTGTATCTTGCGGTTTGCCTACAGCCCGTCCGATACTGCCCCGTTCGGAAACCGGTCTAGAGGGCTCAGACGCGCCAGATCTTTTTGAGCTTGCGGTCTGCACAGGGGCTGTGGCGGGTGATTTGGCAAGCTTGATTTGTGCAAGCAAGAACGAGGGTCGCTGGCCGTTGGCCGCATTTCCTGGATACAGTATTGTTTCCGCTTGGATATATCGTGCTTGACACAAAAGTTCATGTCTGACCAGGCTGATATTTTGATGCCGCGCCTTGTCTAATGCACGGTCAAATGACGCCCGGGAGTCTTTGTGCATCAGGGCCTGGATACTTGTGGCAACAAGACTATCAGGATGTCGTCGAAGTAGTGATCGCACATTCGCTGACACGTAGAGAAAAGCACCCGACGTGGAAAGCTTTGCCCAGAAATCGCTGTCGCCAATGCCACCATGGTGTTCAATATCGCGACGACTGATTGAGAAGGCAGGGCGTTCTCTGCCTAGCAAGAAGATATATTTTCTTCCGTTGCTTTCTTGAAACAGAGATCCGTGACTCTCAAACCACGCATACCCACTTCTCCTTTTCCGTATTCTGAATACCAGGTTGACTGGGTCTTCGCCGGTGGCATTTTTGAGCTCGCGACTGATGGAGACGATGTCTGAGGGGTGGCATATAGAAGAGATCGATTGTCCAAGTAATTCCGCAGTGTCGTATTCAAGAATACTGTTACAGGAAGATGAAAGATAGAAGAAGATTCCTTTGAGCGACAGAATATGAACAACACCGTCGAGATTACTGAGTAATACCTCGTGCCATAATGATGTATAAAATCGAGAAATAGTGCCCTCGTAAATGACTTGCTGTAAGATTGTAGAAACATTGTCCGAAGTGAAATGTCGGCGGTCACTGAAATCTCCGAGTTGTGAGACGGTCGGTATCCAGCCAGCGTCGCCTCGTCTATAGTCAACGACCAAAGCCCCCGACTCGGTGCTCGATATGGCGTTGGGCGATTGTACTAAATCAATCTGGAACCCAATGATGTATTTTATGTCGCCCGTTTTCCACGGAATGGGGATCATTGTGAGAAGGTTCAGGAATGGCCGGCCGCCTTTGCGGTAGTTGATGAGGCTTTGTTGAACCTCGCGCCCTTCTAGGATGCCCTGTTTTAACTTAAATACTGCAGCATTATCGACAAATTGTCGGCTTGACCCAGCCTCGACTCTTTCGCCCGGTGCTTGAAGCAAGCGGCAATTCTGCCCGATAAGTTCGTGTTTGCTGTAGCCAGTGAGGTTCTGAAAATGGTCTGACACGAAGATGACCGGGCAGTCGTCCAATGTCACGTCGCAAGCAACGAAGGAACAAGACATATCAACGGGACCGAGGGTTGTTTCGGGATTCTTCCTTGATGTCACTAGCCATAGTGCCCGTTGTATGTCGAAATCGCTGTTCCGATACAGTGTTTGCGCCGGCGATTGCGTATGACTGCCTTGTGAGCGCGGCGCCCCGGCCGCAATGGCGGAGGAAGGGCCCGGTTGATATGTGCTGATTTCAAAAACATTGTCGCGTGCAGGTAAATGCACAAGGGTAGATAGCGACAGTTCGCCCGAAGTCGGTGATAAAGTCGGCCCAGTACTTGGTTGTCCGTCTTCGCCTTGCCGGTGCTCGTATGCGGTGCTCGAAGGCGCGTCCAATCTCTCATAGGGTGTCTCGTCCAATATGTCATAGAACGGCTCAGTTGAACTTTTCCCGTGCCCAGAGTTGGCCAGGTAATTAGACCAGACTGCATAATCCGCTTGCGCCGAGTCAACTGGCACCATTCGGCCTCGAGCCGGCTTCTCGTTCGGGGGCTGGTACATTAAAAACGGTGTAGGAAATAACTGAAAACGATGGATGGTAATGCGTAGTTAACTAGTATGCTTCAGGCCGCGAGGTTTGAGCTGTCTTCATTGCGAACACGGCGTAGGGGCTCCGTACGGTTCAATGGTCTAGTGAGCTATTCTACCCCAACGCTGGGCAGTTGCTCTACGATTCGGCTGGTAATCCTTGTTTTTTTCCCTGTATATGGATTTCTTATTTTTTTTTGTGGACGCAGTTACAGTACTAGAAGATGCCATTAAAATCAAGTTCCATTAAAACATGGCGTTGTCATTGGCAATCATCCTTGTGAGAGACTGTACCGCAAGAGCGTTCAAAAGGGTGGCCTAGGGAATTATGAAGCTAATTCCCTAATTATGACGGCATGGCCAACACTGAGCCGTGGTGGTGGTGGCGAGAAACAGCGGGAACGCGCGCTTGACACGCCAAATGTCAAGCCTTAACTGAGTTGCTTCAGGGCCATCTCTCGTTAGCGGGGTCCAGTGCATGTACCAGAACTCGTTTGGCTTGCCCAACTGTTTATATGCCAAAAAACATACTCATCTATCCGGTATAGTGGCTTCGTTTTCGCGCGCATCGCTCCCGCCTTGCGTCAACATGACGAAGGCGCTGATGGGAGAAACGTACGACAATGGTGCGCCACAGATGGAGATTTGGGCGGCATGAGGAGAATTGCGTCATAAGCATGGGAAATCGACCGAAAACCGGTACCTGCACCACATCGAGATTTGGATCTTTCCCATGCGCCGCCCCTGCCTTGATTGCGTCACAAGCTCCATTCCCCATGTCCGTCGACAGGAAAACGTACATGAAGAGTACGTCATTTTTATTTTTCGCTGCCCTCTCCGCTATTCAACTTACTTACTCTCCAAGCCCTTTAATACGGTCGCAAGCTTAGATAAACAGTCGCTGACCAGTTCTGCTTCGCCAATCACACACCAGACGAGTTCATAGGTACTTATTTTGCGCCAGAAAGTCCACTATAATAGAAGCACAGGCAGCTCTCCACAGTAGGAAAAACTACATCACTATGATGACAGTCGTTGAGGATCTACGAAACATAGCCGCGTACCTTTGTTGTATTGCTCTCAAGTAGTGCTAGTGACCACACATGAGCCTTTGAGCGAACATAAGATAGCTCACTGACGTTGGCTGCGGTGCCCTGCAAAATAATTCCAAATCGTCCAAAGTCCATACAATTGAGACGTTGCCATAATGATCGGCTGTTAAAGATCGGCTCTCGTCCCCTCCAGCAGCCGTTTACATTTTGGTTAAGCTCTCAATGGGCCCTCTGACACGACTTTGGCCGACTGTATGCCTCGGTAAAGGGCGAATTCAGTGCTAGGAGCATGGCCAATCTTGAGAGAAGGCGCTGTAAGAGAACCCGCTTTATATTTTTGCACTCTCTTGGTGGTAGTCCTGTAGGCGCATGCTGTCTCACACACCTGGTGCTGTCCAAGAGCCGCAGTACCTTTTGATGAGAGGAGCCAAGACTGTTGCTGTTCTGACCTGAGTTACCAGAATCAGAAATAATGCAACTACGGCTAATTGTATAACTAGTACATATGATCATCATAGGTGCAGAGATTGAAGCTAATTACTTGACTTTATTGAATCCCCATTAGCTACATGTTGTCCATATTATCCATATTATCCATATTAATACGCTATGCTCATGGGTATTTATCTCATAGCACTAATTATTCTATGACATTGTTCTTGGAATACAGGTAGCCGTATTTGCGGCCTGTCAGCATTATTCTGCGTAGCCCTGCAGCGTATCCTCGGGCTTGTAGGGCTGACTCCTGCCGACAGACAGGTGGGGGAACATTTCTCCAATTTAGAAACTCAATAACCAAATAGCTGTTGATTGTTACAGAGAGTTTTGCTTTGGGTTGTGTTGACATGTTTCTCCTTTTCGGCGTCACAACCCCTGCGACAAGGTTATCACTACAGATGGGCAATTTAAACCATGCCCAAAGTGCCGGCAATTTTTTCCAATGCCCACCTTGGTGAGCAGTCAGTCGCCAAACCGTCCTATCAGCTCACAACCGGGATCCCGGTTCTTCAACTCCTTGGATACTGGCAGATGGCGTACGAGCCATGATGGCGCCACACACTAGCAGTAGAACCACAGCGTAAAATGTGCAATGGCCATAGAGTGACCCCGAAGTTGGGCAAACAATTCGTAGGCGGTGCTTTATCTAGTGCTACTATGTGTTGCTGTTGTGTCTCGTGTGTGCGAGCGGCTGCACCTAGACCACTCTGCCCACTATCTATGAATGCCAGAAGATACAGATTTTTAGTGCAGAAAATCCCTATAAATAAAGTGGCAGTGTGCTGTATTCATGCTACTACGCAAGTTAAGTACTATACGTCGTAGGATCCTCTTATTCGCCAACATCCTTGTTACATACCTATGCATGGGCGCTCCGCACACAAAGGGATGGTTGCTGCTCTGGCACTTTTCGGTGCGCACAGAACTGGCTGCTGTGCGCTGCTGCCATCTATCATGAGGCAATTATGTGGTACGGCTATAGCTATTATTTATTGGGTATTCTCGTTTTTAATTGGTCAAAATCTATTCGATCAAGTCACGCCACTCTGTCCGGGTTTTGCAGGCAGTCACGACTTAAATAATCCGGACACCCGATCGGACCTGCCATTCTTCGCAGTCTAGATCGGCCGTTTTTGCTGTGCCGCTAAGGCCAAGAAAAAAGAACCATAGTTTAAAAAAAATCGGCCGAAAAACGAGCTAAAGTTTTAGCCAGTGTGCCACTTGGGAGGCTTCCAACTTGCGTTGGCGTCACCACGCAACCACACTGCATGGAAGCTTGCATCATATCACAGGACGACCCCGCAGAAGGTCCGTCTCGAGCTCTGCTCGAAAAGATGCACCTTTCTCTCTAACAGATTCAAGCTCCTCAGTTTCCAGTCTCATTCCCAGACACTGAGAGCAAAAGTTAGTCGCCGGGATGGAGCCCAAGCAGGCGCGGGCGCAGCGGTCTGTCAAGGCCGTGCCCGAGTCTCTTCGAGAACGGGAAGCCTTCAAGTACGTGCCCTGTCCGCGGCGAATGGCCGATGCATGCCCCCGGCGTGCGCTGCTCGCGACGGCATTCTCACATCTCGCAGATATGAGCCGTTCCTCCAAGACAAATATCCGATAAACAGCGACGGACGACCCTCCCCCAGCGCCGAGCTGGCGACCTCGACCGACGTTGTCCTGACGTCTCTCGCTCAGCTCGGACTCTACCAAACCGGAACCGAACGCGCATTCATTTCCCTCTTCGATGCGAATTCGCAATACATCATCGCCGAAGCTACACAGTCGACACCCCTCGTACCAGGTCTACCAAGTGACGAATGCCCATCGCCCCTATTGCTCAGTGGCCGTGCCATCCCTCGGAGCCACGGCGCCTGTGAGCACGCGCTCTACGTTTCGAATGCGGACACGGGCAATTCTGCTAGCACGTCGGAGCTGCCGCTGATGCTTGTGCCTGATCTGACCACGGACAAGTTATTCTCTTCGAAGCCGTACTGTCGGGCTGGGCCTAGCCCGCAGTTCTATGCAGCTGTGCCCATACGAACCAGCAGAGGAATAAACATTGGTACATATTCCGTCCGGAGCTCAAGATCCGATATCACGTGGGATGACTCAGCCACGAGCAGGCTGCGACAAATTTCCCAGGCCATCATGGGCCATCTCGCCGCCAATAGAGAGAAGCACGCGTACCGCCGCAATGAGCGTGTGACTAGGGGCCTGGGGTCGCTCATTGAAGGCAAGTCCACCTTGGTGGGCTGGGAACATGGACCAAACATCGGGGCCTTTGCAGACACCCCTGGCTTCGAGGGCGAATTGGACAAGACGCAGCAGCGTCTCGAGGGCCAGGAGAGACTGGAAGAGGACCTGCCACCAGCCCACGGCGAAACTAGCAGCGTGCCCTTAGCTACAGACACAGCACCGGAACCGAAGGCACAAGGTAGGGTCATCCCGACGGTTTCTGATACCTCCTTCTTTGGCGCACAGAGGCATAGCTCACAGGGCAACAACACAGGATCTGGCGTCGGGATCGAGTCTGAGCGGGCCCCGCAGCCGCATATGCTTGAGCAAAACAGGAGAACACTGTTTGCAAAAGCTGCCAACATACTTCGTGAGTCTTTCGAGGTGGAAGGTTGCGTCTTCTTCGATATCTCTGTTGGATCATACACACAACGTGAGACGACCAAGTCTCGTACGCCACCATACAAAGAAGCATCAGTAGGCCAACCCAATCCGTCAAGCAGCAGTGATGAGCAGTCTCCCATAACGCCTATTGATGATTTGAATGCCGATTGCAGCCTTCTCGCCTTCTCAACAACCCGGGGATCAAGCATCAATTCGCCCGATGCCGGCCCAGGCGAAGCACGCATGTCCAAGCGATTCCTGGCGAAGCTGCTCGGCCGGTACCCAAACGGCAAAGTATTCAACTTTGGGGCAGGGGGGGAGTTGCGCCCTAGAGACGTATCGTCGTCGTCGGATGATGACGGTCTCTTGACGTCGTACAAAAAAAGGCCGGCTTCCGACGACGGCAACATGGATCCATCGCACAGCACTGGTACAGCCAGTAAATCTACAGACCGGCTTCCGCGGCGAATTAGAGAAGGCATGGAGACTTATGCCAGCTTCGCAGGGGCGCGCAGTGTTGCCTTTATGCCCATTTGGGACGCAAAACGGGAGCGCTGGTTCGCCGCCGGGTTTCTGTACACCTTCACCCCCGTTCGGTCTTTTACTGATGAAGGCGAACTCAGTCTTCTCAAGGCATTTGTATCGTCAATTTCGGCACAGGTCTATGCTCAGGAGGCGCTCGAGTCTGACAGGGCAAAGTCGGATGCTCTGGGCTCGCTGTCTCACGAGCTGCGATCGCCTTTGCACGGCATCATCCTGAGTACCGAGCTCCTCAACGACACGAAACTAAGCGTCTTCCAAGGCAACGCGGCTCATACTATAGAGATATGCTGCCGCACGCTGCTTGATACTATAGACCATCTTCTCGACTACGCCAACATCAACAGTTTTCTCGGGCGAAACAACAAAGATTCCAGGGCCGCTTCACCCATGTCTAAACAAATCACAAAAGAAGGACAATTTGGCAAGAAGAGATTGTACTTCAATGCTAGGCTGGATGGACTGGTCGAAGAAGTTATTGAGAGCGTGTTTGCGGGTTTCAATTTTCAGTCCATGTCTATCAAGCAATTGGCACGGCGGAATGCCTTCAATTTGCGATCTGGCACAGACACTTTGGCCAATGCTTGGATGGACAAAGCGCATGCCATGGAGCAGATGTCTCCTGGTGTTGTTGGTGGTAAAGACGCAGCTGGCGAATACGACTTCCAGATTGGGTCCGTTTTGGTTTATTTGCGCGTTGACCCAACCTGTAAATGGATGTTCTACCTGCCAGGCGGCGCAATCCGTCGCATTATCATGAATCTAGTCGGCAACGCATTAAAGTTCACGACAAAGGGCGCCGTCTGGGTTACGCTAAGCCAGCCCAAAGTCTCTGCAAAGTTGCGGTCATCGGAGACCCTTTCATCGGAGACCCTTGTAAAGCTTGTTGTCGAAGACACTGGCAAGGGCATAAGTGAGGACTTTATTCGATACAAGTTGTACAAGCCCTTTTCGAAAGAAGACGAGTTTGCCTCCGGGACCGGCTTGGGCTTGAGCATTGTCAAGAAAATCGTGGCATCACTCCGCGGCAAGATTGACATGGAGAGCGTAGTAGGGACTGGGACGAGATTTACCATCATTCTGCCTCTAGAGCACTCTAGCCCAAACGTGCAGCAGAGTGAGGAGGACCAAGCCTTTGAGGAACAAGAGCAGGAACTCCGGGGATTGCGTGTCCAGATGATGGGCATTACGGCGGGCGAAGATAAAAGATGGGGCCGCATTGGCATCGTGGAGGATATCTGCCGCAACACACTCCACCTAGATGTCGTCGCTCAGAATAACGATCAAGAGCTTCAGCCGGATGTGGTCGTGTGGTCCGAAGCCGCGTTGCCGGAATCTTGGGACGGAATCGCACAACATAGTAGGACCCCGAATGTCGTCATTTGTCAGGATGCCCTGACAGCATATGGACACTTTACCAAATTTGAGTCCTCGGGGCATGGCGGCATATTTGAATTCGTCTCTCAGCCGTACGTCAACACCAGCCGCCATGCAGTGCTACAATGCAGAATACACTAACACTTGATTCAGTATCGGACCTCGGAAACTAGCCCAATCCATACAACGAGCGTTCCGGCGATGGACCAGTTCAGACAATGACTCCTCACCACCACTGGGCCCAGCCGGACCACGCCGGTCACCCAGCTCGCACAACAGTTCCAAAGGTACCATGGCTTCAGCAGCAGAAGTATCCGCCTTGGCTGCCGCCGATACGGCTGCCACATGGCGAGCATTCTCGACACCCTCGCCGCCGCCAGACGCCTCGAAAGACATGCCATCGCCTCGAGCCGAGTCGCTAGAGTGCTCCGGCACACTGTCCAGGCCAGCGACGGCGGGGCCTAGCCTATCCACGGGCGCCGACGTGATTCTGATTGTTGACGACAACCACATCAACCGCGAGGTCCTGTCGACCTTTATCCGCAAGCTCGGGCGAAAACACGCCGTGGCCGTCAACGGCCAGGAGGCAGTCGACGCCTACACCCAACACCCCGACTACTTTGCCGTCATCCTGATGGACATTTCTATGCCCGTTATGAACGGCTTCGAGGCGACCCGGGCGATTCGCCAGTTTGAGCACGCGAACCACCGGCCACCCACCTCCATCATTGCCCTGAGCGGCCTGGCGTCCAACGCGGCCCAGCAGGAGGCGCTGGAGAGCGGCGTTAACCTCTTCCTCAGCAAACCCGTGCGGTTCCACGCCCTCAGCGAGGCCTTTGCGCTGATCCCTAGCTGAGTAGACCCAACCGAGGAGGAATAACCATGGGCATGGAGGCATGGTTGAAAAGTACACGACCCTGCCGTCCTCTCAGAGAGGGCGGCCCAGATTGACCGCGCCCGACGCTTGTTCATTATGGCGGCGGTGCATATTGGTTTGGCGCGCTGGATCCTACTCTCCTACTACCTGCGCGCCGGGAAGGGCGGGACACTGATTGAGACTTACGAGCCTGTTGTTCTGGACAGAATGCAGCAGCAAATAAATCGCCAGAGCCAATCCCCTTCACTGCCCCCATGTTGAAGCCACACTAGTCGGTAGGTGTGTCTTTTTTTTTTTTTTTTGCATTATTAATCCGGTACGAGCTAAAATACACGACGTAGAGTGCAGTTTTACCTGCATCCGGAGGCGCTCACATACATGATATAGCGCAGTCGTACCTTTGCAACGCTCGTAGCGGGAGGCAGCATCTGAAGGACTGTTGGGTCAAACGCTTCATTTGGCGGTAAACCATGCAACAACAAGTTTCAATATACGAAATAATATAATGAGATGACGTGTAGAGAAATTTTGGCCGTCAAATTGACATGTGTGATTTCCTTCCCGAGTTGGCCGAGACCAAAACCAAGAACATGACAGTGCTAGATCTATATATATATATATATATATTTATACTATGTTGTTTGTTTTCATAAAAAGGAGAACAAGAGACCAATTAATACTAGTGTTTCCTCTCTCTCTCTCTTTCTCTCTCTGGCAAAACAGCAAAAATGGGTTGTTGATGTGGCTCTCAGCAATAAAAAAAANTTTATTACGCTCTTTCTCTCTCTGGCAAAACGGCAAAAATGGGTTGTTGATGTGGCTCTCAGAAAAAAAAAAAAAAACCGAACAAGACAGAAAAGAAAAGTCAACAAAGATGTGGCTGGCGTAAAAAAAAAAATATCTCCTATCAAGGCCCAACAAGACAACGAGAACCGGACCGAAGAAGAAGAAAAAAATCAAGCAAAAAAAAAAAAGAAGAAGGAGAAAGCACGAGCTAGATACGTGAGTTCTCAAGACTCACAGTGCACAAAAAGAAAACTCCCCCCCTTGACCGAACCGCCTCTCCCTTTCCATTCTGTTCACAAAATGAAAAAAATGACAAAAGAAATCAGAAATCACCAACTCCCTGTGTCTCTCGCTAGTTGATTTTTTTTCCATGGCTGTAAAAAAAAAAGTTTCTTGGTTTCGCAGCTTTCTTGTCATTCTGTTATATATAGATAGCCAGCCCCTGCCTGGGCTCCCCAAAAAATCAAGCATCCTCAAAGATGATGTGACTATTTTCAATGACAAACTGCACAGCGATATTCTTGGCGTGCATGTCCGTCATTTCCCGCTCAATGCTCAGGTCGCGCATTATGGTCGGCGCAAAGACGACGGCCAGGTTCTTGGGCGACATGAGGTTTTCGGGTTCGCGCTGGGCGACGCGCTGCAGGTGGAACATGAGAAACTCCAGGCAGTCGCGGTGGCTCTGCGGCATCGAGTCGAATGTCTTGCGTAGTTGCGCGCAGCGCTCTACCTCTTCGGAAACAGCTAAAAAAACATGTTAGCGTAGCCCTGGTACGTAAAGAAACAACAAAGCATCATCATACCATTCGATTCTAAAACGCGGTCGTACACATCAAACGTCAACAGCGGCATCGGCAGCTTGCGGAAGTATTGCTTCAGCACACTCGTCACTGCGGTAATGTCCAGATCCGGGTCGGAAATGTCAAAGTTCTCGCTCTTCTCAAACCCGTCCTTGATCTGGTTGACCTGAGAGTTGCCACCCGTCTTGCGGTAGATGCCCTCCTGGTCCATGCCGCGCAGCTCAACCTCTTCGATGCAGCGACTGACTACGCTGGGTATTTGTCGGCGCTCATGCTCCACACGCTCGGTGAGCTCAGATCCAAACAGCGTTGTCGGGGGCTCCGCTGCCAGCTGCGTTGAGAATGTGTTGGCAGACACAGACTTGGGCATGGTAGTCTTCTTGCCAAAGAAGCCAAAGCCTTGTTGCTTGTTGGCAGCGTTAGGGCCACCGGGGACAGTGGCAGGCGTAGGAGTCAGGTCAGCCTGTGTGACTGTCATGTTGTATGGCATACCAATGTTGTCAGCAGTCAAGCCGCCAGGTTGTCCACCCATTTGACCTGGGCGATCGCGTTCGTTTTGTTGAAAGGCAACAACAGCACGGTTAACACCCTTGGCGACGTTTTGAGCCATAGTCTTTGAGCCCTTTTTCCAGTTAAATTTCTTCACCTGGCCCTTGCGCACCTGTACCACGGTAGGACCAGACTCAACAATGTGCTCCTCGTCAGTGGGCACAAGGGTAGCACCAGTCGTCATGCTTGCAGTGTCGAGGTTAGCGTTGGAACTGGCGGCACCGCGCTGCCCGTAGATGCCGAGACCATTGGACGACGATCGTAGGTCACCAACTTGAGACTTGAAGCGCTCCTGAAGTTGGTGCGTCATCTCATTATTCATGTCGGCGAGCTGAGCATTCTTGGAGGAAAGCTGCTCAAACTCCATGAGGGCCCGGTCGCGGTCGGCCACAGCCTGGCTCCGTTCTTCAAAAAGCTTGTCGCGCTGCTCATGCAACTCAGCAATCTCAGACGACATGGCCCCCTTGACTCGCTCCAGTTTCTTGACAAAGTCCTTGATGGCAGAGTCTTCGAGCTCGTGGACATCAATGGGAGCCTTTGTCTCTTTGGCCTTTTCCACGTAACCAGCAAGAACTTCGAGTTGGCGGATCATGATCTCCGCCTGGGTATCCAGGACGGAAACAGTCTTGCGCTTCTCGACGAGCTTCTTGTCGAGGGTCTGCAGATCTTTTTCGGTGTTGAATTGTCGCTCGAGCTGGGCAACGCGCTGCTCCGAGTTTCGTAACTGTCGCTTGAGCAAGGCCGAGTCTTCACCCTTGTTAAAGGCAATCGGGCTGCCGATATCGTGCCCGGCGTGCTCGTCGGGATGCTGGCCTCTTGACCATCGGGGAGAAACAGTCGATCGTGTTGTCTCGCTGATGCTTCGGGCGTGGCTCAGCCTCGGGTTGTGGCTAGACTCGATGCTGCCTGTACGACCATGTCGGACCGCGTTAGAAACCCGGCGCAAGATCGAGGATGAACCTTCGTCGGTCCCAAGGATTCTAGCCATGTCCTCGTCCAGGGTGAAATCGGCACCACTGCTCCATCGGGGTAGTTTTGGCGATACTTTGGGAGACTGACCATCATCTTTGGCGCCCGCAGAACCTCTGGAACCCGGGGGTGCCGGCGCGGTTCGCGGCTGCATGTAGCTTTCATTGGGGGCAGATTTATCGGTAGCAATCGCCGTAGGGCCAACTGCAGTGCGTGTTAGTGGAATGTGGAAGTTGCCAGAGGTGGATGAGGACTCACAAGTTCTATTGGCAGACGAGGGCAGCTCCTTGCGGGCAATGGAGATTCCGGGACCCGGTCGTGAAGGCTTCGGGTTGAGCTCCTGGGTGGGCGTAGTTGCGTCGTCATCGGGCAATCGGGCATCCTGAGAGACGCGAGGCCGTGATGTGGCGTTTGCTTGTTTAATATCGGTAGACTGGGAACTGTTTGTCCTGGATGCCTGCAGGCGCTTGCTTCGGGGGGGCTCGTGCGGTCTTGAATCATCGCTATCCGGCGAAGTCTTGGAAGCCTTGTTCCTCTCCTTGTCGGTCTTGGACAATCTACGCGAGGGGGCCATGGCCTGCGAAATGTGATCTGTCGACTGTTGACGGCCCTTTTCTTGGAAGGCAATATGAGGGGAGCCAGTAAGCTCACTGCGCCTCTCACTAGTGGCCTTGTTGTTTCTGGACGAGGCATCAGTGTTGGTATCTGGCGAGGCCTTGGCGGAGCCGTTAGGGGTGGGATCCAGAGCGACGGAGATGTAGAAGCCATCGGACGAATCGTTTTGGTTGTTGCCATGTCCACTGGGGAGGATGGCGGAATTTCGATTCTTTCTGTATGTGCTGGAAGGCAGGGTCAGAGTATCTTTGTTGGCGTTGTTGGTATGGTCGGTCGAAGGACGCTCTGGCGACCTGGCAGGGATGGCCGCGATTCTCGAGTTGTTGCTGAGGCGAGGGGCGGCAGTCTGGGGCCGGGGAGAGGTGCTTCCGGCGTTGTCAGAGTCGGCGTCTCCTAGGTCGCTGGGGGGAATCTCGGGGGGAAGGGCAGGCAGGGACTTTTCGGTGATCATGGGAGAGCCGTCTTCTTTGTCCCTCGCCTTTGAGGCAGCGGCAGCTTTGGAGCGTTTTCGACGACGAGCCATGATCGTTTCATGGCATCCCATGCAGAAAATGCCCTGTGATGTGCGTGCATAACGCAGGTTTTCGATCTTGCGTTTGCAGTTTCGGCAACGGAAGCAAGTGGAGCAGAAGGCCTGATCTCCGGTCAGGATAGCGAGGTCCTCAATTTTGTTGTTGCAGGCGTTGCAAGTATATGTACAGTTGTTGCATATGAGGGAGCCATCGCCGAGGAGAAGGAGGTTCGCGTCGGAGTCGAGGAGGATGCCACATGTGTGGCAGCGGAAGCAGTCGAGGTGCCACCGTTGGCCAGCTGGGGAATTGGGTATTAGCATGGGTTGGTTAGTGCGGGCGCGGGGTAGGATGTGCGACAACGATGCTGGCTTCGCAGAGACATACCTAATTCAAAAGCTTTGCCTTCTTCAAGAATCTATGGGCGAGGGGAGAGTTGTTAGCTTGGAGAGTCGATTGAGGGGGCGGTCGGCGGCGTAGGGTACACACCTCTCCGCATCCCTTGCAGGGAAAGACGTCGTCAGTATCGAGCGAGCCTTCGAGGTATTCGTCAACGACGGCAGTCATGGTTGCGAATCAGGGCCAGCGGCCGTGCGGACAGCGCTGATGGATGCCAATGCCGGGTGACGGCAGCGCGGCTGGGTGGGAGACCACGACCGACGGGTACGCTCAGGGGCGGGGCGCGCAGGCTGGCCCGGCGGGAAGCAAACGACCGGACTCTAGTTGGTTCGGGCGTAGAGAGCACGCGGCATGAGAAGAACAGGCGATGGATGGCTGATGGGTCGTGTATATTCTGTTTGTGATTGCAGGATCGAATGCGGCAAACGCAGCGCGAAGGGGACGACGACGGCGAGGCGGCGCGCGCCAACGAGAGGCTTGGGGTTTCCGGCGATGGTGACGGCAGCGTGTACAGAGAATAGACGCACGCGCGCAGGAAAGAAAAGGGGAAAACACAGAGGTATCGAGAATAAACGACCGGCGACCGATGGCAACTAGTTTGCGTTTGGGGGGATGTGCGCGGGTTGGATTTGCACGACCCAAGGTCTGTGGGTGAGGGAAAGGCGGCGCAGGCGAGGCGTTGCGTGGGACGATGCCAGGGGTCAGGAGATGAGCGCAGCAAAGGGCGTCGGCCGAGTTTGCGCGGGAGGCGGCAGGACAGAGTTCAGAGAAGGGGTCCTCTGCCCGTTGGAAAAAAAGAAAAGGAATGGCAGGGGAGAGGAATCTGGGCGGGTGGTACGGAGAGGAGCGGGTGAAGCTGAGGGACGTGGTGAGACGACGGATGGACGACTTGACGTGCAGGGCGGGAGATTGTATGTTGTGTCGGCGGTCGGCGTCGTTGAAAGTGGCGATGCAGATGGAATCATGGGGCGGGCCCAGCAGTGCTTGCAGCAGGGCATGCCGCAGGCCACAGCGAAGGGAAATGGGCTACAGATTCCACCTATTTTTAGGGGACTGAAGACTGCGATGGAGCGGATTAGGTGGCCATCGCTGGTGCAATCTGCCACCCAAGCAAGCTACTGGGTACAGAACCTGGGTACCTCAGCTGAGGTGCAGGTAAGCTGTCTCCGCTACAGGGGGGGGTCCTAACCCCGTGTTAGTGGCACCAACACGCTGCACCAGTACAGCCACAGCCAGCGAAGAAAAAACACACCCAGACAGCCAGGTAGGTAGCTGCCAGCTGTGCTGGGCCGCCAGTTTCACCGTAGAGGAGGCGCGCAACGCCGGCATGCCTCGCTTTTCCCCGGATCTGCTGCCCGAGGGCAATTGGCATGAAAATTGTAATATAAGGAGCCTGCGTCTGCTACAATGGCCCAGGTCGGGCCCAAAAAGAGGGGCTACATGGCAATTACATGGAGTTAGCCCTGCATGCACACCCTACCCTCGTACAGTACAGGTACCCTGGTTCAGGAACCAGCCGAGACACTTTAGGCAGGTACCTGACACCACGAGGCGAACCCGACACACTAGAGCTTTCTGTCATAAAACAGCCGTGTGAGGGAGGAGAAGGCTTCAAGAAGAGTTACCAATCGACACTGGTCATCATCCACGAATCAGCTCCCCCTTGTACGCGCCCAGCAAGCAGCTCATTGCTCCATTGGGGGGTGGGCAATAAACACTTTGGAGCATATTTGGGGGCGCCGCCAGTCCGTTTGGTCCAGCTCCAGCTCCAGTGCTCCACAGAACCCTGCACCCCTGTTTGTCTTTTCCCTTTAACCCTGGGCATCCACTCGTCCACTGTAGCCTGTAGTGGGAGCAACAAGTCGCCCCCCCCTGTCTACCCGCGACACCAACAGCGCGCCCCTCGACCACACGAGATGCAGGGCTCCGTCTGCTGGCAGTTGGACAATCATGCGGTTGTTGTTTACCTTGAGCTTTGCGGCATGGACAACACCAGAACCAGTTGGGCGCGCACACCGGCCTTGCGGCGCCGTGGTATGCCGACGCCGATGCAGACAAGGGTTGGGTACAAATCCCAGCGACGCAACAAGAGCCAGTGTGGATGGAATGCAGGGATGCCAAGACGGCCAGGAGGAGGAATCGATCTAGGCGGCGCCAATGTCGAGGATACCGGCAGCGTTTCCTGATGGGCTTTGTTCGTAGAAAGCGCCATGGGACAGACAAAGCGATAGCCGAAACTGTCTGTCACAGGCGATGAAAAGGGCACATTTACACATGATTGATGTAGGTTGTTCGTTACCGCCCTCTAGATGCGCTTCTTCGTGTAAGTGAATATTGGTTCGCCAGTCTTCGCATCGGCCGGATACATGGACTAAATCAGAGGCGTCTACCGACCACATTTACCTCGTTAGCAATAATAGGTATTTGCAGTGGTCTCGCAGCTAAGACGGCTAGCTCATCTACGACAACAATCTGCTAGCCTTGGCTAAATTTGTCCAGGGCTGTATCTCCACGCAACCAGCGGTCAGATCGCTTCCATGTCTGCTACCCTGGATTCAGATCAGTCCACGCTTGTCTTGCTGTTGGCACTTGAACCTGTCGTATTTGAAGCTTTATCCTTTTTGTATTCGCTCCCGTTTTCATTTTTTCATTTCCATCTTCATTTACTACTTTCTCTTGGTCTTGCGCCACATCTCAGGGCTGTTCTCTCACGTGTTCGACCAGGAGTTGCATCGTCCACCATTCCATCCGCAACAACTTGGAAAAGACCAATAACGTTCATCAACAACCCATCACCAAGTCCCCTTCCCCTCACCAACACGCTGCCGTGCCTATGCAATTACGCCTGGCATAACAGTAATCGACAGCCTCTATACAAACTATGGAGCTTCTAGTCTGTCTTGGTCCCGCGCATCTCAAACAATCCAGCCCCACTGAGCAGCTGATAAACGCGGCCCTTTTGCTCCAAACAAGCGAGCTGCTTCTTTACTTGCTCACGTTGCGGTGTCTGTGGCGCTGTTTCATGTGCTGTTGTTTGCAATGATCTCCGTTGACCAGGAGGCTTGGCGGTAGTGTCCCGGCCATGGACAGCCTCTCACCTCGACCTCCCAGCACAAGTCTGCCGGCAATGACGAGCCCATCAGACTCGTCTCGTCCATACCGGATTACGTCTGTAATGCTGTCTCTACCCGGTCCGCCAGCGGAGAGGTCACCTCAATCCGCACAGACTCGTCCCTCTTGCTGCAACAGGGCAACGGCATCTCCCCGCCCCCCCCAGCAGGGATGAAGCACGCCCTGTGTTTCGCAAAAGCCCACAGTTTGCGTACCCGACACATCATTCCCCCAAAAGGCAAAAAGGCAAATAAGAAAAAAAGACGTGCTGTGCAATGAATTGTGTTCCCAAAGTCACCTATATGGCCGAAATATGATGCAGTGTTACGGCTTGATTCAATTGAAGGAAAGACATGCCTGTTGCAGCACTACTACGTAGGACAGGGTTGCATCTGCCATGCCTCTGACTTGGAACCAGCCACAGCCCCCTGGTGGCCATTGGATGCTACTTGCGAGACAAGCCATGGGCAACATATCTTTGGTTAAAGTCGATTATGGAAAAGAATTGGAATAGAAAAGGTTGAAATTGTGTTTAGTTTCAACAACTTTAGTACTGAATATCCCGAATGACAAGTTCCTGCACAACCACCATGCAGCTGTGAAGATGCATGCACACACTCCCAAGACGGGACATTGCAGGGAACAAAAAACGAAACAAGGGACTATGACCCTTTCGGGTCGCAAAATGATTTGCAGTTTCAAAACTCTGTCGGTGAAGGCTCACATCATGGTTCCTTTGTGTCGGCTACATCCGCACCAGCGTGATGAATGCCAACCCCCCCCTGTGTCATGCCCTCGCCTGGCAGACTGACAAACGAGGCACATGCCACATCGCCCTAAATGTGCCGAAATCGTAGACGAAGCCTCCAAAATATATGGTGGCTTGCTATCAACGCAAGCCGCCACAACAGTCCCCCTCCCTCTCCGCCAAACATCCATCACATGTTTGGCATTAAACGAGCCCCCGAAAACTGCTTGCAGGAGCATATATTATGAGCTGTACACCACTTTCCCTTCAAGGTGCCCTGGTACCACGACATTGATGCGCTGTCGGGGGCTGGACTTGTCTCATGTACAGCACCTTGTGCCAAACCTGTCGGATTCCGCCTTGTTTCGAGGTTGAGCGACACAATCGGGATGTTTCTGAAACCAGCATTCTTCTTTTGTTTGCACGTGAAAATTCACCACCAACCCCTCCCCACGACAGTGGCCATGCTTGCATATGCCGACATACGGCTGTTCAAATCATGATATTTTCGCTAAATGTCACCATGCCCATCTATACAAGCACCCGATATTACGCACAGCACCAAAAAAAAACTCTTGCCCTCATCCCTCCCCCTCTACTTGTCCGCCAGCATCCGCTTCACCTTGTCCAGCAGGAGCCCGCTCTCGCGACCCAGCTTCTTCTTGCCGTCGCGCCCGACCGTCTTGGCCATGGCCCTCTTGAACTTGTCCCGCTCCGCCAGCCGCGCATTCCTCTGCGCCGTGCGCTCCTCCCACACCTGCGCGCGCCTGTCCGCCTCGGCCTGCCGCTCCTCGGCATGGGCTAGCTGCTTGTCGTAGTAGCCCGGGCGGCGGGTGCGGCGGCGGTGCCCGTCGCTGGTGTCGACCTCGCCCTGGGCCGACTTTTGCGCAACCTCCTCGTCCTTGATCATGAGCTCCCGCGTCGGGTGCATCACCTCCTTGACAGCGGTGTCTTGCCCATCCTTTTCGCCGGCGGCGGCGTCTTGCTCGGCCTCACCGTCGCCGGCTCCCTTGGGCTCGCGCACCTTGATCTTGGCATAAGCCTTTTTGACCTTGGCCTTGTGAATGAGATCCTTCTTGATTTTGGTGACTGCGTAAATGTAAGCGTCAGCGTCATCACTTTAACTTTTTCTGCCTTTCCATTTTTTTTCTGGAGCCATTATCAGGTGCAGCAGGTTGGGGTGAGATGCTTAGCCTGCTCATCTGTGACGGGCAGAAAAAAGTCTTGTCCAAGCACGCACCTTTACGTCGCCACGGCCCATCAGGTAAGTTATCCGGGCCGACTTTGAATCCTTGGCGGTGCTTCTTTACCGCCTGGCTGTCGCCGGACGGCTTCTTCGTGGGTTTGGGTACCATGGTGAGCGAGATGTGATGTGTTTCTGTCTGAAGCAATGGCTGGTGAAGAAAATCTTGGTGATGCAGGCCTTTACATGTACCAATGTACTCTTTCTGCGGGCTGTCCGAATTAGGCCTTGAGAGTGGGTACGAGCGGTGGAGCCTCCCGGGCGATGGCTTGCTACCCAAGAAAAATAGCACGAGATGATGGGCGTGACATTCTGCGCCATCATTTGTTATGGAAAATGAGATGCCATGCTGGCTCCTGTAGCACACTGTCGTTAGGTTGCAAGCTTGCAAGCTGCAGCATGGTAAAGAAAAAGAGGCGTACATCGTGGATGGATTCAGCTGCGGCTTGGCATCCTGGCTTCCTAATAGGGTGTCTCCGGGGCCGATCGGAGCGGCAGGTCTGGCCGGACAATGCTGGCTGTGCCAGTTTCAACACTTCTGCCAGGGTTGCATTGCTTGTGACGCCTCAAACAGCTCACACTTCAATAGACTCTTTTCTTCTCCCAACCGTCTCTGCACTGCAGCGGACAGGCGGAGCCCAGAAGGCATGTTTGCGGCAAGCTTGCTAGCGGCAAACCTACACCGGCCACTCGCTGCAGGGCCTTGCCCGACTGTACTTGACAAACCACTGTAAATACAGCGGGCTTCGGGTAGCTGTCTGTGCTCTCCCCAGTGGTGGGCTGTCGTTTACGGCGCCCAATTGCCCACTGTAACCCACAGCAGAGCCCACTAAAGGTCACTCCGTGCAGGCCTGATCTGGCTCTCCGCTGTGTCCGCCCAACCGCAGAACTGTCGCATGACGACCTTGCAGCCCCACCCGGCTTCGACACTTCTTGTCCCCAACCCGTTCGTTCTGGTCTGTCCATGATTCACCGCTGCCGTTACTTGTCAACTTGTCAATTTCTCTCCTTCTCTGTTTTGTTCTTACCCAGAATTTCCTGCACGCGTCTTCCGGCTCGCAGGTTTTATCGTTTCACCCGCTCGGCAGAATTGCGAGTTGTACAACCTTCGCTGCTGTGCCACCCCGCCGTCTGCCACGATTAGCCGCTGTCGGAGGCTCGACTCACGCACCTCGACCTCCAACACCCGACCCTTGGCCATTTTGTATCTCTAGCCACCGGGACCGCAGCTCTGCTGTGGTTCAGGATACACGACAACATGCCCATCTTCCAGGAAGACATACACCACCCCCGGCCGCCCCCGGCCGGCCCGCAGCCTTCCCGACGCTCGCCTGCCCGCCTCGTTGTAGAGGCTGCACCGCTCGGTCCACGACGACTCTCCGAAGAGAGCCTGCCTGTCGAACTCTGCGAGGGCCCTATACCGGATAGTCCCGGGGAGTGCCCCGAGACGCCGGAAATTCAAAATGAGTTGCACCTGCTCGACCGATCTGTGCTCATCGAGAGAATAAAACGAGGCGAGAGCCCATCATGGATCCCTAACCGCCATGTACGTGCCCAGAGCGTTTCAAATGCACGATATATCCAAATACTGACATTGTTATATAGCTCGACTCTAGAATACAACACTCAACTCCTCCTACAGCCGCCCAGACGTCTCCACAGTCGCCCAGCCTGCTTGCCTCGCCGCAAATCACCCCAGAGAAGGATCGATCTGCCTCGCCGATACCCGATCGCCTGCACGATGGCCTCGGCCTCGAGCGCCCACGCTCGGCGCTGCACAGCGGTGACTTCACCCATGATGAGTCCTCCTCCGCTCGAGACGAGCACCGCCAGAAACCGCCGCCAAGACACCGCCAGGACCACCTCTCCGTCGACATGGCCTGGATGGCTACCTCCCCACCCAGGCCATCCATGTCCTTTGACCACCACAGTCCCTTTGCCGAGCCGGGCACCAGTTTCAAGTCGACGCTGTCATCGTCATTTTCGTCGACATTTGCGTATCAGCTGCCAACGAGCCCGCTTGCACAGTCCGTCACCAATGAGGACCAGGATAGTTTTGCGACGCCGTTCCGCGAGAGCGGCTTTCTCAGCGACAAGCTGGACATGTCCCATGGAAGTTATGACGAGACATCGCCCTTCTCATCTCCCCTCAGACCATTCCGTAGCCATGGACGTACCTCCTTCCGCAGAGAAGCGACCTTTCCCTACCAGGCTCACCAGCCTCGACGCTCATCCGGGTCCGTCGTGAACTTTCTCCACCCGGGATCATCACCGCAACGCTCCATCGCTCGCTCCCGTCGCCCGTCTCTGGGATCCGACTGCTCCCCATCTCTCCACGCCTCCATGGTGGGCTCTTACGAAGAGAGCATCCTGCAAGGCCGCATGTCCACCACGCCATCCAAGCCGTTTGACTTTATGGCGCAGATTGGCGTCCTCGGCAAAGGCAAATGCAAATCCCGCCTGCGATGCCCGCCGCACGTTACGTTGCCCTTCCCCGCCGTATTTTACAGCTACAGCAACACCAGCGCCGCACGGTCGCAGAGCAACGACGGGCCTAGTCCGTATGTCGGCCAGATCGACCTCGAGAACGGTCTGCCCAACCCGGATGTTGGGGCCCAGAAGCGCAGGGCCATGCGTCACCAACACGCCCACACCACCGACATGGATCTCGACATGCTCCTGGATGGCCCTCTCCCGCAGGACGACAGAATGGATCCGCCCGCGCCTCTGAAAGCACCACCCGGGGGCAGCTATCGTATCCCGGAAAAGGGTCAGATCCAAATCATCGTTAAAAACCAGAACAAGACGGCCGTCAAGCTGTTCCTCGTGCCGTACGACCTCACTGGCATGCCCCCAGGAACCAAGACCTTTATCCGGCAGCGCAGCTACTCCCATGGGCCGATCATAGACAACCTGCCCAACCTGTCCGCCTCGGCCGCCGCCGTCGCCATGGGCCGTCCCACGCTGCGGTACCTCGTGCACCTGCATGTCTGTAGCCCGAGCAAGGGTCGCTTCTACCTGTACAAAAGCATCCGCATCGTCTTTGCCAATCGCGTCCCCGAAGGCAAGGAGAAGCTGCGCAACGAAACTACGTGCCCCGAACCGCGTTTCACACCGTACAAACCCGTCCGGCAGATGCACCCGCCCATCTCCTCGTCGTACAACCGCTCCGGCGCCACCCTCGCGGCGGAAAAGGCCCATCGCCGACGCAGTCTCGGTATACCCCTGAGCAGCGAAATGCACCGCTCGCCGTTTGCCGCTGCGGCGCTCGGCTCGCTGAACCAGCTGGCGCAGCGTCGGTTTTCCAATCCCCGCGGCGGCGGCGGCGGCAACATACACCCCGTCGAGCCGGTGCCGTTTCGCTTCCCCGCGCGCCACGACGGCGACGACGCGAGCGACATTGGCCTCACGGTTGATGACGTGGACGGCCCGCCGCACTCGCCGAGCCGGCCGTCGACCAAGGACTCGGCGTGGGGCTACGAGAAGCTCAGTAGAGGTGACGTCGGCTACGGCGGCAACGCGTTTGCGGCAGCCCTCGGCGACTCGGTGAGCGGCGGCAGCAGTCCTCTTGCTGGTGCCGAGGGCTTGCTCTCGCAGCGGCTGCGGTCGCTGGGCGTGGAAAAGGCGCAGCCGTACAGCCTGCCACCGTCTTGACACTCATACACCACCAACCACCATCGCTACACCACCCAGAATTGTATATTTGATTTAGAGAATCCCTCACAAAATGCTTTTTCCCCCCTCTTAAATTTGGGCTTAGCGTCTATCTTGGAGAAGGGCAGCATTGGCGCAATGTGTTTTCACCATCGTTCATTTGGATACAATCTCGGAGTTTTTTGTTTCGTTCTTCTTTTTGGCAATTATCTAGATACCAACAGATCGCTCAGAAGCGCAGCCGCTCATTTTTTTTTCATATCACCTTGCTTACTAGACTTTTTTGTATAAAAAAACGCCAACTAGACATCTCAATACTATGACACATTCAAACAAAATCACTGTGATGTGAGCACGGTTTCATGTAAAAAAGCTTTGTTGGGTTTTTTGGTATTTCTATAATACAGCGGCTGACATTAAATACCGACTTCTAAGATGGTCTATCAATACATTTCCTTCCTCCACATGATACCTATATAACACAGAAAAAAAAAACGCCTTGAAAATGTTGAAAAATAGGCATACATAATATCCCAAGAATAGACACATGGGGCTGATGAACGACGAACTCAAAACCTCCGCCTCTTCCCCTTGGGCGGGACATACACCCGTCCCCATTTCTTGGCCCACGCGCGGCCCCTGCGCTCCTTTTTCGCATTGAGCTGCGCGCCGAGCGTCAGGCGCATCGCGAGCAGGTCGTCGAGCGCCATGGAGCCGAGCATGTCCTGCACAATGGCCTTGTTGAGGCTCGCGCGCTTCTCGCCCGCCGCGCCGGCGCCGGTGCCGCCGCGGCCCGCATTCGTCGTCCAGGTGTCCGGGAGGTCCGCGACGTCGACCGTCGCAAAGGCGTGGTGCAGCAGCGGGTACTGCGTCTCGATGCGCTGCAGCTTGGCCGTCACGCCGGCCGACCACGCCGCGAGCTTGCGCAGGCGCAGCCACTCCCGCTGCAGGCTGAGTACGGCGGGCCGCGAGGCGACGAGCACGCGCGCGTCGGTGAGCTCGTGGCGCTCGGCGAGCGGCAGGCGGCGCGGGTTCCAGCCGCGCCAGCGCGGCATGAGCAGCGTCTCGCACCAGTTCATGGCGTGCTCCCACTGGCCGAGGTCCGCGAGGCAGCAGATGATGGTGTTCCACGTGTCGCGGGTGAACTTGAAGCCCGCGTCGAGGGCGGCCTGCGTGTAGGCGAGCAGGGGCTTGCCGTTGCCGGCGTCGCGGTACACCTTGGCGACGTGGGCCATCGGCCCGCTGAGGTAGTAGGCGTACACGGGGAAGATGCTCTTGGTGGCGGGGTTCTCGGTGCGTCGGCGGACGTCCTTCATGATAACCGCCCAGAGCTGGAGGACGCGATCGTGGCGGCCGTCCTGCAGGTAGCCGCCCATGATGACGCTGAGGACCTCGGCGGGCATATGCTCGCCATGTTGGGAGATGGGCCGGAGTTTCCCGTAGAGTGTCACCAAGTCTTCGGCAAGGGTCATTTCGCGCTTATCAATAAGCAGCTTGAGTGCGTCGCCAATGTCGCGGAGCTCTCTGTTCAGCTCAGTGACGTACCTCATAGCCGCAGCGTATGGACCGGCCTTTCGTTGTCCCGGCGGGGCGTCTGTGTCGTGAGCAAGTTCCCGCATATATTGTACAAGCTCCTTGGCGAGCCGCGCTGTCCGGTCGGCAGTTGGTGCGCGTACGTACCCAGATTCGAAGCGGGCCAGGTGCGTGGCAAAGTTGGGCTGGATACCCGCGCACTCCATTTGCGTGGTCAGAATGTCAACAAGAGGAGCTTGGTTGGTTCCAATGGCGCTGTTCATGACAATGGCAAAGTGATCGGCGGTGATTGGCAGCAGGTTGTCAGCCACAGCACTCCGTAAGAGGCGGTACGCCGAGGTGGTCTGCTTGGCGCGCCCTTGCGCAATGAGGACTGCTTGGCAAGTGTCGTGGTCCCAGGCTAGGTTATTGCTCTGCATTGCTGGCAGCAGCTGGAAGCACTTGTCCAGCTTGCCAGCAGTGGCATAGGCCTGTATTAGTCTGTTCCAGATTTCGGTGCTCGTGATGCCGCGGCGTGCCATTTCCCGACAGATTTGCTCCGCCTCTTGGATTAAGCCATTGTGTAAATACGCCACCACAAGAGACGTGGCCATGCTCTCTGACGGCCAGAGCAGGGCAGCTTGGGCTTGGCTGAAAAGCGCTAATGTCTGCTCTAAGTCACCATTCGCAGAGTGCAGCTCCAGCATATGCTCGAAAGCTTTTACGCTTGGGCCATGCTGCTCAAGAATTGCCGAAAAACACGACTTGGCTTCCTTGTAGTTACCTGCTCTGATGTGGCATTTAAGCAGCGCAGTGTCGACCACCACATCGGGTTGAATGCCGGACTCCTTCATGGCAGTTATCTCCCTTTCGGCACCTGTGACCTCGCCAGATTGAGCATATGCATCCAGAAGACTGTAAAAGCCACGAGCTTTCTTTGCGGCTTCCGGAAAAGCCGTGACATATCGCTGCCACAAATCCTGAACAGCAGTGACATCACCCGAGTCGGCGTAAAAGGTCAGAAAGTTCTCGTATGCCCACTGGTCTGGACCCCCGTCTGATTTAATCCAGTCCTGGTATAACCGTGCCAATCCAGCGGGATTAGTCGGATTGAAGAGCTTAAACATGCCTCGAAGAATGTCAGGTGTGAATTGAGCATCAGGTCGTTGCCGGTACTCGCTATAGATCTTGCCGAGCTGCCTCATTGTGGATTTGGATTGCTTTCCGTTCTTGGCCGATCGTAGGACTGACTCGATGTACAATTGATAGTAGGCGGCGTTATCGTGGTGAGAAAGAATGTCCATGGCTTTGCTTGGCTGGCAGGGCTTGGCAAGTGCAGATCGAATCATCAAATGCCGTAAATTGTCGAACACTCCTCGTGAGTAAAGTGCTTTGTTTTGTGCTCGAATTTGGGCCAGACCCGTATATTTGATATGTTTTTCGAACGCTGCAAGGAGTGTGTCCAGTTTCGGCACAGAAGAAAGGTGATCAAACGGGATGGTCTTGTCTGTGTGCTTCTCCATGAAGTTTGAGTACTTGAACCATATTTGAAATAGTTCATCCCAGTTGCGGGCGGCAAAGGCTCTGGCAACAATGTACTGCATGCCACCAACATAGCCGTATTGGATACCCTCTTTGAACTTGGTGAGAGCGGATTTAAATTTGCCACACACAGCAAGCGATCGTATCGCAGCAGAAAGCAGCTCGTCTGTCCATTCTTTCTGTGGAAGCTCTCGGAAGAGAGCAGCCGCCCGGGCGCATTCGACATAGTCGTCTGTTCTCGAAAAACTTACGATGAGCCCGGGGCGTTGTGTCTTTTGCTCTTCCCGGGAGGCCTGTTGATAGCGGCCCCAGGCATCGTCCACAACGGGGCTGGTACCCAAAACTCGTGAGCCGAACCGGCGGAGAAACACATCTTCGGATGTTTTCGATTTGACGGGTTCCACCGCCTCGATCGTTTCTTGTGTGGCGACCGATTCTTCAGCCGCTTCCGACTCGATCGCTTCCGATTTCGCCGTGGCTATTGATTGGTGCTGTGCGGGTGCATTTGGAAATGTGCGTGCGCTGCCCCCGAGCCCGGTGGCGCAGAGTATCGAAGGCTCGCTTCGCTGGAGCGAGGCCATGTGCTGCGCCGAGTACTGCCTCCGCCGCAGCGGCCGCAACCGACTCGCCTTTGGTCTCGGCGCGAGCACCCGATGCAAGAAGGATTGCGTGTCGTTGGGGTATAAAAAGTCGAGGAGAAAGGAGGTGGCGACGAGTTTGGGCTCCAGCAGGTCCGAGGCCACCGACCTAGCCACCGTCTCGTCTTGCATAGGCTCATTGGCGGAAAAGGGCCAGAAGCTCGACAGCTCGAGGGCCGAGGCGCCATGCTGCCAGAAGCCCGTGTGAAGATGACGGGACCGGCGTGCGGCCCGTCGTGTGTTGGGGATGGCGCGCTGGAGCTGGCCCGACTCCAGGCTCGCCACCGCCCGTTCAATCATCGGGCAGAAGCGGCGGTCCGGGTCGTGGGACCGCCGCTATGATGTGCAGAGGAGTGCGGGTGATGAGGATGTCGACATGGCAGGGTGGCAACGGTGCGGCGCAGAGTCGCTGTAGGCTCGCGTGAGGTCGGGTTGGTCTGCGGCAAGAGCCGGGTGTTGTCAGGTCGCTCTATCGTCGGGTAATGGTCTCGATTGATCGGCAACTGGAGGTATTGCAATTGCAATTCGCTTCGTCGCGGATCTTTCGTAGAGGCGAATCGTGGCCGGCTAGGGTGGTCAGGGTGACGGAAATGTCCTTATTCGCGATGAAAAAGTTGGCGTCGGCCGGAGCTCTGGCTTCGGCAACACTGGGACAGCCCCACGTGTAATTGGTCAGGGGCCCACTCGTCTTATTACTGGCCAAACCTCAGGCCATTTATCGACAGGGAGAGTTTTGCACGGTCATGGGGAGAGAAAACGGATCACAAATAAAATCTCCTTTCAGAGTTTCACATCTGTTTTTTGAAAAGTAGGCTAGGCTAAAAAGTATTGCAAAAGCGTTGCTGCACGCAAGTGCGCTGCAGAGTGGGTGGTCGCCTGACCGGGAACTAAAAATACAGTGAAGCAAAGTAAACCTGCGCCCGTAGCGTTGATACAATCTAAATGAACGATTCCATGACTGATTTTGTTCTGTTTCGCCCTGTGAAATCCATAACAATTCATGGCGTTTTAGGCTTTTTGGTGTTTTAGGCTTTTTGGTGCAACTTTTGCGCTGCTTGTTGGATGCGATGTGCGTTTGCATCATCAACGGGCATCTGGCCATGATGCGCAGATGGGGGGCAGCAGACGTATGTATATCTTGTGCCGTGTTTTGGGGTATATTGGCGGTAGAATATATTTGCGTTTTTCTCCTTTTCGTCATAGGTCGATGGAGGGTCTGTCTGCCTTTTTCGGCAGACGGATGGTGAGGCTCGGTCGGAGCCTAGTTGGTGGTGATACATGTCGGGTTGGTTGCGACGCTCGCCGTTTGCTGCTGTGTGATGCAGAGCAGCTCTCACCCAGACTCTGTGGCCTTGGTCATTTGCTCTAGCTCGACGAGAGCTGGTCGGTTTCGGCTCTTGGTTCTCTGCTGTCGGCGGTAGGGCGGCTCCGTCGGGTGAGGCGAGGTGGCACGCGAGGGACAGTGGTCGCGGCGGGCCTCACGTTGTCTGGCGTGGTATGCCAGACGGAGAGCGTTGGAAGTGCGAGGAGCCGGGGAACGGGCGCGAGAACGGGCGCGCGAGCGAGTCTGGGATCGATGCGGAGAGACGGACCTGTGACGAGAGCGGCCGCGAAGAGTGCTAGACTCTTCAGTTCGCAGGGCTCGGATCTCGGGACGGGTAGGGCTGCGGTGCCTCTTGCGACCACGCATATCAATGTCGGCGGTGTGAGGGAGAGCCATCTCGAGATAGTTGACGTCGCTAGTGATGCTGGCAGTCATGGTGGTGTCGATTCTTGGTGCAACTGTAGACAGCAAGAGGGGAGCCAAGAGCCCAAAGGGTGACGACGGCAGTTGTGTAAGTGGCGTTAATGGGGTCAGTAGTGGTGATGACACCAGACAGCAGGCTGCAGTGTGTGGCTCAGAGGAAGTGAGGGCGAGATTGAGGGAAAATAAATTTGGTAGAAAAAAAAAAGGTGGTATACAGAATAATGGGAAGGGAAGGGGAAGAGAAGGAGGGAATGTGTGAATTGTTATACCAGGAAGCAAAGCCCCCTGCAAGAAAAGAAAGGCAGGGTAGGGGCGCGCGACCCGAGGTGTTGGGCTGCTGGAATTTGGAGGCTGCCACTCACCCCAGTGTACAAGCCAGCTAGCGCCTGGTTTAGCGGGAGTCGGGCCACCAAACAGGCTAGACTTGCAGGGCGCTAGCAACAGGGCGTGCTGTATTTTAGCGTGTCTGTTGGAGGCGGCCAAGCGGCTTGTGGGTGTGCTGACAGAGTAGCGCTAGGGCCTGATGGAGTAAGGTGCCTATGCTCACGGCATTTCCTACATGTTTAATATAAATCTACTTTATTCGTGTTGTTAGAGCTGAATAAATGTAAGTTATGTTTTATTTGACTTTGTGAAATATATTTTAAAAAATAAAATATAATCAAGTAGATTTATTTTAAACATTATTCTCGATATTAAATATAGCATTTTTCTTTAGATCAGGGATTAAGTCACACGTGACCAGAGCTAACACAGGCGCTAGGCCGGTTGTGGAGCGGGCGGCAGTATGACTTTCAGACACGACGCTGAAACAGCTTGTTCCAGGCCGATGATTTGTCTCAGAATTCGACCTCGAAGATCATACAGCTATTGCGTCCTAGAGGTCAGGAATGACCGGTAACACGACGGACGTGTCTTTACTCCAGACAGGGTCAACTGTCAACAGGATTGCTGAGCTACAAGTACCTCACTGACATTCAGTTGGACGTGGCGAATAGATTGTTGATCCCATCTATATGGTAACAGCCCTTGTGGCTATTTGTAGGCGCCAGATTGCACGTCCCAGCAGCTGCAATGGGCTGCGCTGACGTAACACCAAGCGTAACATTGTTCCAGGCGGGAAATGTGTCTCGTGCACGGTGTCTGTCTATCTATCACCAGAAGCCATCGGCAAGTCAATGAGTAGACAGACTGGCAGACAGGTAGTCAGCCAATCAATCAGATAATCAGCCAGCTAACCAGCAGCCCACATTTACAAGTCCATTCGTAGGGAGCATGGTCGGCAGCCAAGGTCGGCGAAGGAGGGGCTGCCGACTTGATACTGGCCTCACCGACAGCCTCTATTGCTACGGTCAAGTTCGATGGGTTACTCTCGGTTATATAAAAAACGTTGACAGTGGCCCAACAAAAATTTATTGCAGCTACTTCTATGGACTCGCGTACACTGCCGGAGACTTGGCGGCGCTTGTAGCACTCATTAGCGCAAAAGGCCGCCAAAAGGCCGCAAAGCCCGCAAGAAAAGTCCTGTCTAAACCTCCGACTGGCTCTTCTTGGCCTGCAGCTCCTGGAGGAGCGTCACGAAACCGGCGTTTCCATGCGCCGCGAGGTTCTTAAAGACGGGCAGCTGCTCGGCGATCCATTCCTTTTCCTCGCCGGCCACAGGGATGGTAAAGCCCGCCTCGCGGGCCGTGACAATGGGCAAAAGCCCGATGGCATGGAGCCGGGTCTCGGGCGTCTCCGACAGATACGGGTGCTGGGCGTCGGGGGACCTCGATCCCTTGCCCACGATGGCGTACCAGGCGTCTTCGATTTCGCTGGTGACCTTGTCAAAGTCCTCCTTGGTGCGCGCGGCGGACGTGCGCACATAGGAGATGATGCTGTTGGAGACGGTGTCCTCGCGCTTCCCGGCGATGAAGGCGTTGCCCTGCGTCAGATCTTCCTTGACGAAACGCACATTGACAAACATGGACGGCGTGTTGAATGCCTTGACGTGAATGGCCGTGATGACTTCTGCCAGGCTTTGCTTCTGGGCATCAGTCAAAGGCACGGAGTGGTTGACCTCGTAGTAGGGCATATTGGCGGTAGGTGTTGTAGTATGGTTGTGTTAAGCTTGTATGAATGGATGAATGTTTGAACAGGATTCAGTATTTATTCTAGGAAGATATGTGCTCCTATTTATAGCAGATGGTCTTTACTGCGTTGGCTACCTCGGCGACCTCGGGTGCATCACTTGCCTAGGTTGCGGCCTTCTCGCAACCCTCGGTTTGAGCAAATAGCCAGTCGATCACGTTGAGCATACGCAATGTATAAGCTGATGACGTTGACGGGATTTGGGTAGCAAGTAGTAGTGGGACACATGTAGCCGTCTGGCTGGGGGCAAGCTCGGGCTTGCTAACAAGCGCGGCTCGGCGCTGTCGTTGTCGTAGCGAACCCTCCAGCTCTGGGAGTAATGTTCGGGTCGTGTATTTCACGCTCGGACAAGTGGGTTGCGGTATTGTCACTTGCGTTCAAAAAATTACTTGGACCACGCAGAGCTTTGCAGCATGTTTCCTCTGCCAGTGATTTCGGTGCACAAGTCGCGGGCGGCAGAAGCGTTTGAGCAGATCAAACGGATAACGGTTGTGAGAAACAGTTTGTTCTACAAGGCACGAGCTGTGCAAACCGGTAACTGGGAAAATTTTTGAATAAATATTAATATTAATAGTAGTAGAAATAGTGATAGTAATAATTTTTATTTTTATTATTGTTTTGAAAATTAGTTAGCTATATTTAATAAAAGAAAGAAAATGTAATTATAAGTATAAATACACATATTAAAGAGCTAACGAATTTTAATTACTTTATAAAGGGTACTAACCTATAAAGTATACTAAAAAATATTATTATACTCTCAGGTTAGATAGACTAACCCCACACCTGAGTATTGCCGTCGTTTCTTTATCCACTGTATCGAAAGCAGCCCTTGCCGTCGCTCGCGGGCTGCAAGCCTGGCAAGCGGCCCAAACAGGCCCTGGAGGTGGTCACCTGAGGCCTCTTGGCGCCTGTTTCCTCACTGGACAAACACTTTGTCTTGAGCGTTGACAGGCGGCCACCAGCGATCCGCCCCCGCCCCCTTCCCTTTCCCCACGGCCAGCTTCAATTTACCTGCGTCAAGAAAGGCAGCGCAATGACCACAGAGCAACCAGGGCCATCCCCCGGCGTCTCGCGCGTTCCAGAAGATTGCATGTTGACGGCCAGACTGGGATGTGTAAAAATATCTTCACCAGGGTCTTCCCAACTTGCCGCCGTCTGTCAAGTCTTGTCACACTGCAGCTGCCCAACCACACTGGCATGGGCAAAACCTGGACAAGACCCAATTCCCACACACCACACCACGACTGCAAGACACCCGCTCGCACAACTCTGCACCGAAACATGGCTCATCATCGATGGCGCACAACCTCTTTGCCAGATGCAACCGAATGCCTCCTCGCCAGTCCCCACTGCACCCGTCGTGCCCATTGGCTTGCTACAGGCTGGGCGGAAGCCACAAAACCTGGGCTGTGACTCTTTTGCCGTCAAACTCGTACAATACAGAGAAACGACGGCGACAGGATGCTACTAGTTACCGGCCGTTCATGCCTCATGCTCTTCACGACTGACAGTACGGATACACTGCCGCGCATTCTGCCCACGCTCGTCGGCTCTCGTCTCATGCAGGCCCAGCACTCCGAAGCTGACAGCCCTCCCTCCGTCCTCCCCCCATTCCTCTCCTGAGTTTTGGGCAGCAAACTAACTACTCAGTAATCAAACCCCAGGAAAAGATAAATAATCCTGGGGCTAGCTCACCACCACCCTGGGCGCGGGGAACTCCAACCGCAGCGCTAGACTAGCCCATGCTACGCCCAGGAGATGAAAGTCTGGTAAGGGGGAAATGGGCAAACATGCCAAAAGCCTAGTTAGGGCTCTCCAGTCGCCAGCTAAATTTAACCCGGAGTCGTCGCACTTTACCCTCTTGTCGCGCGCTTGGGCTTGTCGTATTGCTGCAGCATGCACCATTGACTGGCTACCAACGCCACCAGCACGAGACGAATTTCTATTTTCTCTCGCACACTGCTGGTCCTGCGTGTGTCGACACGCAGTGACAGTGCATCATCCCACCCGCATTGCGTGCGGTCGGCCAAGACTGCAAACCCCAACTTGGTATCCGGCAGCCGATCCTCGTTGCGCCTCGCCGCCGGATACAGTATCCATCCATCCATCCACCCATCCATCCACATCCATCCTACCGGTACTCTGTGCTCGGGAGTTGCCCACTCTCTGTGAGCAGCGGCCGTTCGTCTCTCTTCCCGTCTTGTTACCCCATCTCCCAAAGACGTCAAGCCTTCAGAAAGTTTGGCGGGGGGAGGCTACTAGTTTGCCCGCTAGACAACTAGCATGCCCGATTATTGGGATTTCCATAGAAAAGCCAGCTAAAAAAAGAGGTGGCGTTTTGTAGGCCAGCAAACGCCAAAAGTTTAACAAACATGTATGGGGAAAAAAGTACGCCGTCTTACAGGAGAGCACCTGACCTTTGTTTCTCGCCTGTTTTTGTCTTTCGGTGGCTTCTTCTCCGCAACCCGGTACGATCGGTGGTGAACCAGTATGTTGAAGGAGAACGGAGCCAAGCCCTACATCGGCGGGCTCGGCACTCATCGGCGGGTTCGGCACTTGGCCGACTCTTTGTTTACTAACAAGCGGCCTTGGGATGAGACTTGGGGAGGACAGCATTTTCCCCAAACTGGCGCTGATGGCGACTAGGGTGTCATTGTTGACGACTGAAACAGAACAGGGCAAAAAAGATGCCCATCATGAATCCGTGGTCGAGTGTCTCAGCCATGACCATGACGGTTTTCGTGTCCGAGAATACGCAATAGACAAGCAAGTATAAGCTACGTCCTGCCAAAGGCACTGTGGAATTAAATTGTTAAAAAAAATAGCCAGCTACTTCTCAGATGCAATTGCAGCATCAAACACAGCAATGACGCCGTCGTACAGTCCCTCGGTCCCTTCGGGCGTGTCGTCGGTGCCCGCCCAGACCTTGCCGTCCCGCACAGGAAACAGCAGCGCGCGCAGCGTCTCGGCCAGACCCTTCAGCGTCGCAAACGCCGGCCTAAACTCACCCACAATGTGCTGAAAATTTTCCGGCTCCATGTCGCTCAGCTTCCTCGCCGCCAGCTGGTACCAGTCGTTGCCCTGGTCCCACGCGCGCAGCCTGCTCCCCTCCGGCAGCGCCATCTCCTCGTCGCCCACGACCATCCACAGGAACACGCAGAAGAACGCCTCGAGGTCCTGCCGGTACGTCCTGGCCTCGTCGTTCATGTACCCAATTGCCATGTAGCGGCGAGTGCCGCAGGTGATGCTGACGTTGCGCTCCGGCGCCGGGTCGCGCGGCGTGGCCAGCTCCAGGTCAATAAGCATGCCGCGCGGCTGGCCCGCGCCCTCGCGGCCCGGGTCGTCCACGATGATCATGTTTCCGTGGGAAATGTCGCCGTGCAGGAGCCCGGCGTCTAGGTACAGCGACTTGTGGCACTTGATGGTGTCGCGGAGCGCCTCGAGCAGCTCCAGCCGAGATTGGTACGTCCAGAGCGCCCGGCCAAGAGGAGACGTGACGAGGCACGTAAGGGTGCGGCTCACAAAAGAACGCCGAGTCTCCTCTGTAAACTGCGCTACTCCAGACACGTCGTCCGTGGCCGCCTGCGTCTCCTTGTCTCCCTGCTCGGCGGCCGTGCCGTCGGAGAACCTTCTCTGCGTACCCGAACCCATACCCCGGCGCAACTGAGCAGTAGTCTCAAGCTCACGGTATAGCTCAACTTTGGCAGCACCCCAGGCCTTCTTTTCCATGGCAATCTCGAGGAATTCATTTTCTGGCCGGTCGTCCGTGCATGGCCACTTGATCTTTACAGCATGGCTCCATGCCTCCGAGCCAGACAATCTCGCTCGATAGGCTACCGTGGCCGGCCCGACCAGCGCCGGTCGCGTCACAATCGGATCAAGGTCAATGTACAACCTGCTGAACACGGCATCGCTCTCATCCAGCATAATGTACTGGCCCTCGTCATCGGTGCTGAACATGGTGCTCACTCCAAGCTCTTGGTTCGTCATCCGCTCGTACTGGATAAACAGGGGCAGAAACTGGCGTGTGTCTTTCCGGATATCCAGGACTTCGCTGCAGTATATACCGGACCGGTCAAGAACCCAAAGCTCGATCAACGACCCGCGAATATAAAATGCATGCAGAAACAGACGTGTCGGCTGCTTGAAAAAGACGGCCTGCGCAGATGCGCACAATGTGATGAGGCCGTCGCGATAATTGGCGTTACTTGGGCAGACAAGACCAACGGCTTGAACATTGGCGTCAGGCTTGGCGGCCTTGTATTCAGCGTCGGATAATCTGAACGCAAGCTGTGTGCATTCGTTCAAAAGTCCCCTTGCGCTATTAATTTTCGTCCTTTGCAGAGATGCTCCAAAATCCGCGAGCACCGTCCCTGTTGGTCGTGGCGAAACTGATGAACCACTCAGGGAAGCTGTTGGATGCAGCCGACGTGGGTGGGATGGTCGGAACTTCATCTGAGATGGCGCCATCCGAAGCCGTGGTGTTGGAAGCGATCACGGGCTTGTCAAAATATCTCTTGATGAATTCGGGCACTGGGGCGCTGGTGCGGGCATTGACCTCGTACAACAAATCTTGGAAATCCATGGCGGCGGAGAGGAAGATGGCCCGGAAAGCAGAGGGTTGTCTGACAGAAGAGAAATTCTGCAAAGAAACAAGATTCTAGAAAAAGAAGGAAGAAGGCTTACATCCGTACTTTTGCAGGAGTGCTCTGTACATTTCTCTCTCAACGGCGATTTGTCTGTGTGAAACACTCAAAAGCCACATTAGGGCAACGCAAAGGAAAGAGGCATGGGATTTGGGGAACAACGGCTCCGCACTGAGTCATGGTGTAACACCGTGAGAACCTAACAGATCCTTGCCAACATCATTAGCCTGGTTCGCGGGGTTTCTTGTGCAACGCCAGAACCCCGTGAACTTACCCGTGACGGATGTCTTTGCTGGGGCACGGTGACAGCGAACTGAGAAGCGGTGAGCTGAGGAGCGGGGAACTAAGGATAACCCATGACTATTCTTATGGCGAGGGACGATATTGTTGTGGTCAAGGCAAAGCTGATGAACATTGCCCTGATGGATGACCGCACACCAAGGACCATAACGCTGGATACTGACAGACGATTGGTTACCAAGGAACGGTCAACTTTGTACTATTTTAACAGACAGACTGTGATGATCTTTGTAAGCATTTTGGTAGCAAGGATGAAGAAGTCATGGTGTTTCAAAACGTGCGCGTCCCTGATCATGGCCATGAAGCCGGTCTGTACCCGGGAAGAACACACATCTCCAGGGCGCGCATTTTCTGATCACTGATGGGATGACTCAGTTGTCAGTCTCAAGAGTATATAACTGGCAATGGCTCCTGATATGGGCAACTTTCGCGACGTTTTCTTTCAGACGCCGAAGCCGCCATGCTGACCCCCGGCCCCGCGTGTCGGGAATCCTATGCTGGCAGCACCACACGCGCTGGATCCCTCTTCCCCGCGCTCTGGATCGATTTGCGGCATTTGCAATACAATCAGGGTTACATTGCTCAATACGCCCACATTGAACCAGATTGCCAGAGAGACCATGATTGCTCAGGAGGTTTGCTCTCCCTTTTGAAGTCTGGGAAGCCCATGCCAACTCAATTCCAAGAGCAATCTTGACAATCCCGCACCAAGATGAGAATGCACCTCTTCACGCACCATGGCATTGACTTTGTCTAGTCTTGGAATATATGGCTTTAGTAGAGACGTCCTTTTGCTATCACTACTGACCAGAAAGGCCTCGTAGGCCTCATTTACTCACTCAACGGTGCCAACATTCTATGCTCACCAATCTTTTCTCCCATCCTTCTATTCAACTTTTTTTTCCTCGCTCAATTCTCTCTCAATCCCCTCAGTGTCTCCCACTCCGTCTCAGTCATGGAGTAAATCAGCTCATCGTGCCACTGGCGATTCACCCACGCCACCTCCCGCCTCCTCCCCACAAAGCTAAACCCCGCGCTCTCGTACAGCTTTTGCCCAACCTCATTAAACGAAATCGTCGTTAGAGACAGTGTATGCAGGTTGCCGTGCCGAAACGCCCAGTCGACGCCCCAGTCCAGCGCCTCGCGCCCGTACCCTTTGCCGCGGAACGGCTTGGACAGCGTGATGCCAATGTAGGCGTTGCGGTTGTGCCGCAGCGAGTCGGGGATGCCGCCCCAGCCGATGCAGAGCGTGCCGATAATCGTCGGCTTCTCGTTTTTGCCCTCGTTCTCCTCGGCCTCGGACGGACCGAGGCAGATGGCGACGCCCAGCAGCGCTTTCCGGTACATGGTCGCCAGGAACTGCACGTCCGTCTTGCCTTGCGGTCGCATCACCATCTCTGACGAGAGAGCCTGCAGGGAGGCCTCGTTGATCATGTCCTTGAGGGCCGCCTTGTAGTCGTCGCACTCGTCCTCGACGGCAATATAGCGGAGCCGCTTGGACTCGAATGCATTGTCTAGCGCAGCGGAAAAGGTAGACATGATTATTGTCAGTGTGTGGCGCTGTTACTGATTGCCAAGGTAAATGAAATAAAATTGTACAGCCCAAGTGTGTAAAGAGATGGGCGTTTCGCGCTTTGTCTACATATATCCGCGACTGGTGTACTCTACGTAATATATCATCTCACAGGATTTTCCAGGGGGCCAACCTTTCCGTTTCGGATTTGTGAAGCTATTAGTCTGCGCTGCTTAGCGTAATTGATGGTGACTCAGAGCTTCAGCTCGAAGAAGCTGATAGTTAGTATCCCATTGAGTCATTCCAGATGCGGGTCGGCGTTCGACGGTCGCGGCGGAGACGTTGCCGTACGACTTGCCTAATTAGGCACTACTATAACGATCTTGGCTGGCAATGAAAAAGCATAGTAAATGATAAACAGGGGAATGCATACGGCATCTATACTTTCTTTCAGTACTAAAGCAAGCTCTCTAAGCACCTCCGGGCGATAATAACTAATCAGAGCCGCATCTGCGGTTCATCACTAGTCGACGACTTGCGCAGGCGGCAGAGTCCCTCGGCGTCCCAATCTTCACTGCCAACACCACGGCGTGCGATAAACAGACCCTTGGGATCGATGTGCTGCTTGATGCGGTACAGCCTCTCGTAATTCTCGCCCCAAAATGATTGCTGGAAATCAGACTCAAAAGCATCGGCCTCGTTCAGGTACGCCCCCATATCCTGCTCGAGGGCCTTGAGAATGGGCACCTCGACATTGGTCAGCTTATCCTGCACAGCCTTCTGTTCGGCGGGAGTGGCATCAGGTGCCCAGCCTCTGCCAAATGTAATGTGCACAATGGTCTTGCGCCAGGCAGGGTTGAGTGCCGACTTGACTTTGCCTGCAATGTTAGCCACCGCTCCGTCGGCAATGAAGTGACAGGTGTAGCCAGTCGTGTTGCCACTGCCCTCGTAAATGTCGCGAAGTGCCTTACCTACACGCTGAGCTCCATCTTTCTGGCTGAGAAGTTTGCGCGAGACCAGACGAGAGCCAATAATGACGATTCCGCCGGTAGCATCGTATGGGGTTTTCGCTAGTTCATAGGCAATTGAGCCACCAAGGGTAGGTGCCAGCTGGAGAGTGTAATTGGCGCTAGGGGCAGATTTCTGTGCATCTTCAATGAATCCATTGGCAATCTTGGCAATGGGTGCCTTGTCCGTCTTGTTGGGGAAGAACATGGTGACGGAAATGGAGGCAGTGGAGGTACCGTTCTGGACAGAGTTGGGGAGGACAGCGTAGTATCCGCTGCCTCCAGCATCCGCGAGAGCCGGGAGACGCTGATGGAGAGCCGCCAAAATATCCCAAAAACGGTTGTCGGCTGGTCCAGGAAGGGCAATATCAGATATGAGGGCCAGGGCGGGGACGTCGGGGAACGTGCGGATAGTGACGGAGACGACTACGCCAAAGGTGCCGCCACCGCCACCTCGCAGAGCCCAAAAGAGATCTCTGTTTTGAAACTCATTTGCAACAAGGAGTTTTCCCTATTTCACCGTCAGAGACTTTCTAAAGCCAGACACAAACATGTACTTACATCTGCAGTAACGGCTTCAAATTGAAGGGCATTGTCCGAGGCCATGCCCTTCCAAGGCCCCAGCGGCGAGTGGCCACCACCTTGGATGTAGCCACCAGCAGCGCCAACAGTATGCGCAAGACCAACAACGGCAGTCAGGTTGCGTTTGGCCGTCTCGGTGTAGATGTCCATGAGCACAGCCCCGGCACCAAGGGTAACAGCAGACCCCATAGACTTGTTGTTGCAAGAACCTTCCGGGACAAAGTCGTCGACAAAGACCATCTTCTTCATCTTGTAAGTGGCAATCTGCAGCGATTCGGGCGCACTTGATCGGCCAAGGAAACAGTGGCCAGTATTCTTGATAGCCAACCGGATGTTGTGAGTAGCTGCAAAGCGGACTGCTTCCTGGATGTGCTGGGCAGTCTCGGCAACGACAGAGAAGAGAGGGACACGGCCCTGGCGGCAAGGAACGTTTCTAGGGAGATCAAACGAGCAAGTCTCGTTGCGATCCGGCCAGGCCTCCCAGTTCGTCCATTGGACTGCACCGGGGTTCTGGTCACGCCAGACGGAGGACTCTGACAGGGCCATGGAAGCATTGCAGGCGGCAGCGTCATAGCCGGGGTCATGGCAGACGTGGGCGACGGGCTGAACGGCGACAAGATGGCCATTTACAGAGGCATTGAGAGATGCCCACTGGCTCTGCGACGGCCAGCACGGGTCGTTGGGTTGGCATCGACATTGGGAGGCGTTTGTCATCTGTCGGGCAGCTGCAGCGGCTGAGCCCAACAGCGCTGTGACGGGGACAATTCTCATGAATTTCATTATGAAGTAAAATGATGTTCTGCGCTTTGTTTGTGGTTTTCCTAACCTAGCGACCGCGATGGCGGCATCTATTTGTACTCGTCATTCCAGACCGTTGTGGTATCTGCCCGAGGTCCTTGGTAGGGGATTACGAAGATGGCTTGGAGCACCGCCATGATTGTCATCTTGTTCCGCCTGCACGATGCCATTTTGGGGATTATGTGCCGAGTCGGCTGGTCGTATCCGTCGGTGCATGGAAATGCGAAGAATACGGTTGGGGCTGAAGGTGGGAAGTTGGTTATGTTGCCCGGAAATACTGGGTCGCGATTAGCACACTGGAGCCCGGCGTGCCACTACAGTGGGCGAGCTGCTACAAGGCCCCTGCCGACCCCGGGAGGCGCTAGAAGCCCCGGAAGCCCCTAAATCCTCCCAATAAAATGGCCCAACACCGGCCAGCGGATCCCCAGCCGGAAAGCGGATCGCGCGACCATCCATCTCGCGGCATCAGGCCTAAAAGGGTCAAAAGCAATCGTGGCAGGCAGAGATGCCAGGTGAATTGTGCAGACAGGTACGTTTTGTTTCCTACATGGCAATCACGGCTAGCCCTTGCTCAAGTCGATGCGCACAATGTGTCAAGACAGGGGCAAGTCGTAGAGCCGTCGTATCTAATACTACGGTGGACGTAGCGATGGTACTGGGCAGCAGCCCGAGAGCTGTTCTCTCTTCAAATGGTAAATACTGACAACCTGGTCTAAAGCCTAAAGCCCGTAATATACTTGTCGCTCCCATCGACACCTCCATTATGCACTGCGCTGCCGACCACACAGCCCACCCCGCCTCGGAGGGCTGCTGTTTGGGGCACGTTCTTTCATGCCTGTTTAAGCTGAGAGGCCAGCTGCATACTGAGTACGGTTGGGATCTGGGCACGAACTGCAGCAGCAAGGGTTGGAATATATGTAATTGTAGTTTAATCATGTTCCGACATATCGACATACTGCCACTGTCCTGCTCTAGGTGTAAATCGCTCACTACTAGCCATCAACCCGGCCAAATCCACACCATGCACAGGCTTACAAGGAAACGGGTTTTGAAATCAAAGTCAAACTATCAAAAGCACCAGACTTTCTTTCAGGCAAGGTAGGGAGAGTGTTGGCAAGTTTGTGTCATCTTATTTTAAAAAGCTTTGAAGGCCCCCTAATAAACTTGCCAACATCCTGCTCAAACTCCCAGGGCACAGAAAGGTGGGTCCGCTGCCATCCATCTCGCGACACCTGGCCGAAAAGGGTCAAAGGATCGTAGCTTGAACAACGTCATTTTCACCGTCCCTCTTCAGTCTGCCTTGTCCGCAGTTACCGTCATCATTGCTTTGCTCAGCTCGGTGCACATCTCCAATTGGGACTTTCTTCTTGAAACCTATCATATTGCCGTCTTCTACGCATTTTCCTGCCAGCAACTCCCCGCGCCGTCTACTCGTGACACAACGACCGCGCGTTTGTGCTGCCCCTAACTCAGGGTAGTGCATCACTCAGCCATCGCCCTGTCAGTCACTTGATACGTGCCACCGATACACGACCTTGGTTACGGCAAATGGCATCCCGATAAGCCGCACAGCCATCCGCGCCCGTCCAACTCCGGTACCGCACCTCCTACGCCGTTCCATCACAGCCCACCCTACGATGCCCAAGATACGCCCGCCCACGACGGGCTACGAGCGCCTTGCCCAAGCCGACCGATTCAGCGACGACTCTGACGATGAACACGCCGATCCCTCCGCCTCTCTCAACCCTTCCGCTGCCACGGGCGCACCCAAATTCGCCCCCATCAACAGCAGCGGCTCGGCCTCGACGCGACCCAAGTTTCGTCGTCGTGTCGGTAGCGCCGGCGGCGTCGACATCAAGGCCATCAATGCCCGCTTCGAGCGCTGGGCCGACGAGATTGCCTCCAAGTTCAAGCGTGGCCGCGGAAGGAGTTTTGCCGGCGAAGAGGAGCGCCTAGAGATTCAACACTCTGTATTCCGCCCGCCAGACGGCGTCCGGCCCATCACAGCCGAGGGCCTTGCCGACACTCCCGAAGGCGCCATCACAAAGGCTGAATTTGAGGCTATTGTCGACAGCGTCAGGCGCGCCATTCGGCAGGAAATCCATCCCAGTATGATCTCTCAAGGTAGCTCTGGTAGTTATTTTGCGCGCGATCCGGATGGCAAAATTGTCGGCGTCTTCAAGCCCAAAGACGAAGAGCCCTATGCGGCCGGAAACCCCAAGTGGAATAAATGGATTCATCGAAATCTATTTCCTTGTTGCTTTGGCCGAGCATGGTGAGAAGAATACAGGACTTCCCCAAACCATCACAATCACACGCTAACTAAACAGCCTCATTCCCAACCTATCATATGTCAGCGAAGCCGCTGCCTACGTCCTCGATCGTCAATTACGAACAAACATGGTCCCTTATACAGATGTCGTGTGGTTGTCTTCAAAATCTTTCCACTACCCCTTCTGGGACCGCCGCAACTTCTACCGTAAGAAGAAGCCATTCCCAGCCAAGCCCGGCAGCTTCCAAGTCTTCCTCAAAGGCTTCAAGGACGCCAACGTCTTTCTCCGCGAGAACCCCTGGCCCGATCAGTACTGGGCTGGTTTCCGCACATCAAACGGTAGAGACGCTCGCAGTCGGACGAACAAGAAGTGGTCCGATGCCTGCCGGCCATCGACATCAAGCCAGGCCGAGAACGTGGACTCAGACGATGACGAGACCGACTCGCCGGGTGGTGGTGAGCGCTCACCATCCCCGGAGCAGCCACTGCAGTTTGCTTGGACAGAGGATCTGAAACAGTCTTTCCGCGAGGAGCTCGAGAAGCTGGTCATCCTCGACTACATCATGCGCAACACAGATAGAGGCCTCGACAACTGGATGGTCAGGGTCGACCGCGAATCCGGCGCCGTGTCCATCGCCACAGAGCCTATGCATCTCAACATGGAAACCGACGCAGAGCCCGACGCAGACCGCCCGCGACCAGTCAACGCCAGCGAGATGCCTGCATCGGCATCGACAGCATCATACCCGTACAAACGCCAGCAACCCATGCACGCTTCCAAGAGGCAGGGCTCGGAGAAGAATGCGCAGATGGTGCTCGGCGCCATTGACAACTCGCTCTCCTGGCCGTGGAAGCACCCCGATGCGTGGCGCAGCTTCCCCTTTGGCTGGCTCTTCCTCCCCGTGGACCTCATCGGCCGGCCCTTTTCGCAAAAGACGCGCGATCACTTCCTCCCGCTGCTCACGTCGACGGCGTGGTGGAGCCAGACGCAGTTGGCCCTCAAGCGCGTCTTCCAGGTCGACGAGGACTTCCAGGAGCGCATGTTTGCCAAGCAAATCGCCGTCATGAAGGGCCAGGCCTGGAACGTCGTCGAGGCCCTCAAGACGGCCGACCACGGCCCGCTCGAGCTCACGCGCCGCGCCAAGGTCTGCGTCTGGGACGACCTCGTCGACGTGCCCGTCGCCGTGCCCATGCGCGTCACCTCGTCCGAGATGCGCCGCACCGCGCTCGCTTCCCGCGCCTCGCTAGACCCGGACGAGGCTGACATTGCGAGCTCCGCGCCCACCAACAGCGCCGCCGCCGCCGGCGGCTCTGGCGCGCAGACCGCAGACCTCCTCGGCTTCGGCGGCGCGTCGCTGCCCGGCGACCTGCCCAACCCGGGCCGCTTCGAGATTACCAGCGAAACGCCGCGCGCCTCCCAAGACGGTCGCCACGGCGGCGACAGGTCAACCTCTCACTCTCGACAGGCCAGTCTCGACGCCAGCAACAGCAGCAGCGCCGCCTCCAGACCCCCCGCGCCCACCGGCCCGTCCTCGTCCTACCACGGCCCTTCACGCGCACTAAACACGTACGACCCGCCCCGCAACACCACCACGGCCACGAGTAGCCACGACGGCAGCCGCTCGCAGCAGCGCCCGCAGCGCCGGTACTCGTTTGCCAGCACCCCGGCGGCCGGCGGCCGCCGCAGCAGCCACTCGATCGCGCAGCAGCTCTACGGGGGCAGCGATGCGGCCGCCGCGGGCAGGCGAAGCTTCGACTACGGTCACGGTGGCAGCGGCGGCGACGACGACTTGCTCGAGGGCGACCTCGGCTACGCCGCCGCCGAGGGCCAGATGGGCAACCAGCGCAAGGTCATTGTGGAGCGCCTAGAGGCCGTCAAGAGCAGCAACCCCGTGTTTACGTGGTGTTGAAATGACAAACAACGCACAGCAAAATGTACACTATAAATTCCGCCGCCGCGAATTCCATGCCAAGTGCTTGCTCCTTTTTTTTAGAAAAGCAAGAGGAGGGAGAGATAAGAGAGAGTTCAGTGGAGAGAGAGGTGCGCCAAGTAGCCCCGGATGAACAAAGTTTCCAGCAAATGAACGTGGGCGGGTTGGTCACACTACCAACACATTCCATGGTGTTACCGAGCCTCTTTGCTCTCGCGCGCATGGCAGTTTTTGTCTCATATTTTCCATATTTTTATTTATTTCTCATCTTCTACCGCATGTTATATCTAGCCAACTTGTCTTTTTTTTCTGCCCATTTTCTTACTCGTTTTCGCAATTTTGGCATTCATAGACAGACACCACCATCCCCCCCCTCTCCAAGCCTTGTTTTTCGACAACAAAAAAAGAGAGTTTTCCAACACGTGTCTGTGCTCCCGATTCCATTAGTAATATCAAGAGATCTCACGTTCATCCCGAACACGCACAGGTACCCCTGAGCGCGCGGAGGAGTCAAACCTAAAAAAGGCCACCAAAAAAATCCTCCCGTTCTGTGTGTGTGTGTGTTCATGCATGCGAGCTGTTCAGCTTATCCAGGCACGGAGGGCCGGAGAAAAAAAAAGAGCACAGGACAAGAACTATTGATTCCCACTGATCTGCCTTTCCGGTTAGTCCCGCCAAGTACGCGCGTGCCTGGGCATTGTCCCGTACATGTACATGATGCACGACAAACCATCACGTAATTTCTCCTTCTTGTCGCCGTCGTCCCTCGAGTAAGTGTTTTTGTGTGAAAAACGTGGGGGCTTGCTTCGGACGATTGCGTCTTCTGCACAATGCAACGTCACCCTCATTTTTTTGTACAGCTGTCAAAGTCCTATCTTTTGCCAAGGTGGTATATTCGAGTCTCCCTGCCTATAAAAGATATCCAGGGCCCCCTACCTTTGACCAGCACGTTAGGCGTCTGCGGAGATTTTGACAACCATGCAAGATGTGGGTGCATCTATGCCACACGCAGCGCAAGACGTTGACCAATCCTAGCCGAGCCAACACATCGCCGATTTTGCTCGTATAAAAATATGACAGACTCAGCCAGAGTGATGAAAGCCTGTACATATGAGCGTTCTCAACTAGGACACTCGCCAGACCTTCCGCATCGCGACATAGCGTGTGGTTTTGGACAGGGATGCAGATACGGTTTACGCTCTTCACCGCCCCCAAGCCAAGTCTGCGAATGTGACATCCCAGCTCGAGAGACAGCCGAGGGACCAAGAAAACGATAACCCAAATTGATTAATGTCTGAGAATGAGCTTCCGCGGCAGCGATACCAATATCAGTCCAATGGCCAAAATCCAATGGCCATGGCATGGCAGAGCCATGACACAACTGTTGCGTTGGAGAGCGGGCCGCGTTCCCACTTGAGCTGGCCCCCGCCACTGAACAACGTGGCATTCACGAGCCGTTGTTTGAGCCTTGAAGTTTATTGTTAGCAGACTTGGAACTGTTCCAGATTTGCACGAATGTGAATATTCCGTTCCGCTCCCCGCGCGGCCGCGGGGAGTCCGACGTGTGGCGGTGAGCTGACTCGATACCGACCTCGCCGTCGTCGGGCAGACGGCCAACTTCATCTCTGGCCATCTTGCTTCAATTCCTGGACGAATCATTCCCTGTTGTAAGTCAAAATGCCAGCGCTAAAGCTGGACATGACTCGGCTTTCTGCCCGCCTGCATCTTTGTGCTGTTTATTAGCTCTGGCTGCTGCATCATCTGCAACCGTTGCACATATTAGCTTGTACGTCTCCAATTTTGTCGCTTGTCCTCAGTGGAGTATCTCCGTCTCTTTTTCGCGTAGTATGTCATTATGCTTTCATGTGGGCAATAGTAGCATGGGTCTCGACCCGGCGCTGCTCAATCATGATCCTTGTTGTCACCGGATTAGTCCTCTACTGTCACCAATGGGGCTTGGTCTAACGAAGCTCTGGACAAGTCTCCTCGTGACGGCTATAACATGTTCAGGCCCTCACATTGATGAGCCTAAACGTGTTGCCGGCCGCGGGCCACAGCGAAACCCACCCAGAAGTCGGCTCCACGCCATCAGTTGACCCGAGAGCTTGGAACAACCCGAGCTTTGTAGCCCCAAGCTGGGCGCATTACTTGAGCTTTTGTATTTGATCAAAAGTTGGCGGGGGATGTTCTCGAAAGTAATTCCCATAAAGCCCAGTCAGAGTGTTTGTAATAATGCGAATGGAGAGCAGTAGCCGCACCAGAAACGTTCCCTGTCCCATTTCTTCGTCTGCCAAGTTGTACTTGCAGCGAGTTCTATACCTTCTTTCCTTTCGATAGTAGTATGAAGGCGGATAGTAGCGCCAGAAATCGTAGTGTGGCTGTGTCAGTTTGCCCACGCCTGGCCATTCATTTAATAAGACCCGCAGCTGTTTGGGTTTGATCAGAATTGTTCTCCGGTCCGGTGTGGCATCTATCTGAGCATCCATAAAGTTTGCCGATCGAGCCACAGCTTGTCACGTAGCTTCCAGGTTGAGCTCAGAACCGAGGGTGACTTCACAGGAGCATGAAGAGAGGAAAGTCAGAAAAATGAGAAGCTCGAGAGGGCTACGTCAAACAGCAAAGCGGGGTGCCTCTCTCGTCATCATACTGCGAAAATCTTCACTTACCCCGAATGAGCTTGGCACGTCAAAGGGCAGGATGCAGGACATGCCAATCCTTGTGGATATGTCCCCTCCTGTCGGCCCACCCCACGGCTAACGAGGTGAATTGCAATCCGGTGGCCAGCAATTCTCCCAGCTTATACAGCACTACTAGATCCCATAATGCCCCAATACGGTTGACCGAAATGCAACCCATAAGCCTTTCATAGCTTACGGATGCCGTTGAGGAGTGGCGATTCGGCAAGGCCCGCTAGCCTGGTAGCACACTTCGGAGCTGTTCTTCGCATGGAGCTGCGATCACGAACGCTTTCGTAAAGAGTTCTAGACCTTTCGCGCAAGGCTCTCGCTGTAGACGACAAGACCCTGGTTTTCTGGGCCTTTGGTCTCGGCCACTGTGGCTTCTGACCGCGGAAGTTGGCGTCGGTCATCAGCCGCAACAAGACAAGACAGTCGGGTTGACTGAACAAGGCTACTACTCTCCGGGAGACAGGAGCGTGGTCTGTAAGCTATATTCCACCCTGGATTGTATAATTCGGCGATTGCTGCTGACGTAGTCTAGCCAAGGCACCAGAGCTTCGACTGGAAGGTCTTGTTGCTATAGCATAACTCGTATCTGCCGCCACTCGATTTGAAAGAAATGGATTAGACTTACAGGAGAGAGTGTCCCTGATATCCAGCTCAACTGTGAGTACAGGGTTTCTGTCTAGTCCACTCAGTTTGGTCCAGAGGATTTGGTGTGGCCAGTTCTTCGTCGGGTTTTGATGAGACGCTGGTTCAACAAGAAAAGTGTCGCAACCGACGACCGACGGGCCATTTACCGCCACAAATTCCATTCTCCACTTCGGTATATCACATTTAAACGCTTTTCTCCCAATCCCGGTGACCCGGGCGGCGCTCGTCTCAGGACTGTTTGCCAAAAGGAGGCGCAGAGGATGTGCTGTCATACAGAGCCCTAGCCCACTAAAGTATGCAGCCGGAGAGCACCATTGCATATTCGGCGTTCTGTCTTCATCTGCCCCGTGGTTGACGTCCTTCTAACGATGCGTCACGCGCCATATGGTTCTGGTTTGACAAGGTATTTGCGGCCTAACCAATGATTCTTAGGTAGTACTCGTCGCCGCCCAACTTGACCGATTCGTATTGCGCCAACGCTGCGCGAAATAAGTTGTGCTTTGGTCGTGGTAACGCTGCAACAACTCGGCAGGTTAAAGGGCTGCACACGCTGAGTGTTGACGCCAAAACGGAAGATTACCCACAACGGCGATCGGCTCGCCTCCTCGATGCACAGTAGCCCTCCAACATCAACCGCCAATAGCTTGTCAAGGGCAGGATGAGTGCTCCGTACGTCGCAATTTCTTTATTCAACTCGCCGCTAACGAGGTTTTCCTAGGGAGAGCACGGAACCCCTGGACGACGAGTACCGAGACACCTTGGAGTACTGCGGTCGCACATTCAGCAAGTATGCACTGGAAGCCGGCACATACTTTGCACCTGTGGACGAGGTTCGTATCTTCAAGATATCTCTCACTAGACCTGTTCTTGACGCGTAAAATAGGAGGAAATCGAGCGATTGGAGTTGATGCACAATGTTCTGTCGAAAGTGTTCGATAATAGACTCATTTTCCCGCCCATGGCGACACCGCGGAGTATTCTCGACTGCGGCTGCGGTGCTGCCAACTGGGCTGTCGACGTAGCTGAGCATTATCCCGACTGTGAGGTACGCAAATGCTGGTGACGAGACTGGCGTCGGTCGGAGTCTGCAACGACGGTGGCGAGTGGCCGCATATCGCGGTCAAGTTCGCGACTGCGACTGCTTCCACTGCAACTGTCTTATCCTTTGCTTTCTGAATCTTGGAGCTAATGCAGAATTCGTTTTCAGGTTCTGGGGATAGATGTCAGCCCGAACATGTTGCCCGACCATCCGCCGCGCAATCTCGACTTCCAAATTGACGACCTTAACGCGAGGTTCGGGCTACAGAATTGTCAAAGACCGGTCCAATAGTTGGCTAATTCTCGCGGCAGGTTCACATTTCCGGCTAATTCCTTTGATCTCGTGCACAGCCAAATGGTCGCTGGGGGAATACACGCAAGTCGATGGCCTAGCTATGTGCGCGACATTTATCGCGTCACGAAACCTGGTGGATGGTGTCAGGTTGTTGAGATGTATCTGAATGCACAATCCGATAACGGAAGACTGACCTATGGCAAGTATCTTGGAATGGGTGATTCCAGGAAATGGAGAGTGCTAATGTGTCGTGGCTGCGCAGATCACGCCTTGTCGAAATGGTCAAGCCGCTATCTGAATACGTTGTCCCCTCGAAAGAATCCCAGAGCGGCTTTGAGTATGGCGGGCTGGATGGAAAACGCTGGTTTTGTTGATATCGAATCGAAGCTCATCACGCTTCCGATGAGCGCATGGTCGACCGGTATGAAGCCCGAGCGATCGGTGTCGGGTACCAAGTTAACAATGATTCGACAGAGCCTCGAGACGAAAGGATAGGGAGAGCGAATCGTGAAAACATCAAGGAACTTTTGGCAACAGCTGCCCTGTATCCCCTGACACAGCAAACAAAGTCGGCGGTCCCCGAGTCGTGGATGGAGAATAATATGGCTAACCGCTTTCCACAGAATGCCGATGGAGGAGTTCGAGCAACTGATCAGTAGCGCTAGAGACGAGGCAGGAGACCCAAGTCTCAAAGTAGGCCCATTGACATGACTAATGCGAAGTGTGGCTGCTAACGTGCACTATTTCCGGAAACAGGCGTACTTTCCATTGTAGGTGATGGATTTCTGGCACCGCAGTGAAGTTGCAATCGAATGGCTAATTTCTGTATTAGATATGTCTTTATTGGACGAAAGCCCACCACAAGGTAGGCGATGGCGGGGGACGCTGCGGGACGCGAGCGGAGGACCCTGGGGCCGAGAAATGTCGATATACGTTGGATAAATGGATACCTGATGAAGAAGTCGGGAAAAGCTGGTCAAGGTTGGGAAAAGTCAAGAGGGAGAGTCAAGAAAGAAAGGATCGTGGTTCGGCTCGGTGTGGCGTTTGGAATGGCAGCACCGCCACGCCTGCCAGCTGGCAGACGGCGAGGCGGCAGCCGCGCATAGCATCTGCATTGTGCATACGAAGGATTAGTTGCACCAAGCTCACCTCGGGATTTACTCCTTTGGTATCTCTGCTTATTTGATTCGATGAATTCACACGCGATATCACCCCTGGCCGCGTTTTCCCAAGTGTCTCACTACTGTTCGCGCCTGAGAACGGCGCAGCAGAGTTGCAAACGCGATCCAGCTACAGCATACATTGAGAGTGAGGCGCATTGAATACTAGTTGCGGCATGTTGTATGTTTTTGGGCACAATACTAACAGTTTCAGCTCAACAGCGTCCTGTCAAGATTTACCGTTGGCCCGCGCAACAGCATAACCGGCCAAGCCGACAAGGGCATGTCAGGGGCAGAGGCGCAGTGCAAGTATCAACCCATGTCCCTTGCTGCCTTGACATTATGAATTACGAATCAGAGACAAGAAAATTTTTTCCCATCACATTGCATCGAAATAAGCCTTTCCCGCTGATTAAAAAATAGTCACAAAGGCGTGGAACCACGGGCAGAGCGCCCCGATCGGGTAAAGCGGAAGGGACGGAAACGGAAATCGAGGACTGCCGACATGAATCATATCGACTGCCGACAAAATTTTCCCAGCAATTCGAAAGAATTTCACGGTTGCCGAAGAGAATCATTTTGTTGCCTAAAGTCGCTGCCTAACCGAGGCCTTGTCTCCCAGACGACATTCAAGATATCCCTACAGCGTAGGAAAGTCGAATATCGCCTCGACAAAAAACGCCACGATCAGCCCGGCTGCAGCAGCCTCGCAGACGTTTTCTAGCGTCCGCTGTGGGCCATGTCGTTAGTTCAGGTGCTATTTCCTGTAGATGGATGCCGCTTAACTTAGTCCCTGAAGCCCTACAGGGACGCCGAGTCACCTCCGAGTCGCCACGTTGTTGCAACGCGGGTTTCGATTTACGTCAAGATGGGCTACTTTGTGACGAGTTTGTCAAAGAAGCATCTTTGCTCAATTTTGGGTTTGACGACACGATTAGCACGGTCTGATGTCGACGCTCGGTTCTCGCACATCAGACAGCGCGCCGCTGCGATCATCAACGCACTCCCGAGACATTGGCCAGGCTCACCGAAAGTAGCTGAAGATTGCCGCACGCCATAATGCGCATCAAAGAGCCGTGCCCTTCGGACGACTTTTTTCTTACAAGGCCTGCCCAGCCGAGCTAGAGTAAAGAACATTTCTATGCAGGGTAGGTATCCCGAGCTACGAGCGGCGAAGGCTCGGCGATTCTAGTCAGATTCCGCGGCATGTTGGCTTGGCGCGAGCTCCACTAGAAAGACTTATTGTGCTAACTAACCATCAGTTTTCCACAATTCGGAGAATATCGCGAGGTACAGTGCCATCAGGCGATTCCGAGAAGAATTGAATTGCAAGGGGTTTGAGCGGTGTCTGCCTTGCTCTGAATTTCTCGAGGCCCACCGTGCACGCACGCACGCTATGGCCAGGTAACAAGCTTTCTGTAAATGTTATAAAGGAGCTCGTTCCCTCCTCAACCTCAGGGAAAAGTTTCACACATAGACATCCTCAAGCCTGCGAACCGAGCTACCAATTACACACCATTCATACAATTCGTACACCTATCCACATAAGACAACACTTTCACCATGACTTCTCCTGCCAACTCGTCTTCCACCGGCTCCAGCGTCAAGTCCTGGTTTGCTCGCCATTGCACGCCTGCTCCCGCCTGGCGCGGCCAGCAGACCTGCTGGTGCAAGGACTGCTTCAACAAGCAGATGGGCTTGCCCAAGAAAGCCCAGCCCTCTGACTGGCCCTACAACCACCCTACCTGCAACAACAACGGCTTCAGTTCCGAGACGGCCTCTTTGAACGTCGAGTCGGACGCCGAGTGTGCGTCTGAGAAGCGTCTTCTGTAGACCATTTACACACGATGCACTCACACCATCCATCCACACACACACACACCTGCAATACCCATTGCTCTACTATACATGAAAAGCAGTAGCAGAATTTCTTCAGATACTTGCATTTGCATCCGCCGGCCTTGAAACCACACCATCACCACACCATCACCACCCTTTTTTACAGAATCAGGCCATTTGCACCCAATGCCGGCGTGTTGCAATCCGCCGGCTATCGACGCCGGACGAGCGGCGCCGGCTTGTGGGGCGGACCCTGACACGAGCATTTTGACCTTGGCATTTGGAACGGCTATTACGGAGTTGACGGATAGAATTATAGAATTATACCATAGATTAGATTACGAATGACAATTCGCTTGCTTGCTTCTTACACATTGCACCATTTTCTCCACTGCTGCGTGCGTTCTGCTCCCACCATACCGTTTCCTTTTTCGGCCCATAACAATGTGAAGCATGTAAACTTGACGTCACAGAGCTAACGGCACCACTCTAATGAGACTTCAGTGCACGCGAGGACACGGCAAGACAGGTAGGTAGCTTACACTGCCACCAAACTAATGCAGAACATCACAATAACATAAAATGGCACCCGCAGTTGATGGCGCAATTCTCGAAGCTCTCGGCCTCGATGCTAAAGACACTAAAATGAGCGCGCACGGCGGCTCCGGCTTCTCATCGACCTTTAAGCTGTCCACGACAGTCGACGGCCAGGCGAAGCACTACTTTATCAAGACAGGAAGCGGCGCCGACGCCGAGACCATGTTTCAAGGTAACGGAGGCTCTATTGTGTATTTTTATCTTATTTTCATAGAATGGCGATTCTTACAAGATGCTAGGTGAACATGCGTCCCTCAACGCCATTGCTGACGCCGTGCCCAATTTCTGCCCACGCTCCCACGCCCACGGCGCGATGCAGTCCGCCAACCAATACTTTCTGGCGACCGACTTTCTCGACCTCGGCGCCTCATCCTCCTCCTCCTCCCCGGGCTCTGGCCTATTCCTCGCCGCCAAGCTCGCGCAGCTGCACACGACACCCGCGCCCGTGCCCGACGGCCACGCCAAGCCCATGTACGGCTTTCCCGTGGCGACGTGCTGCGGCGAGACGGTGCAGGACAACACCTGGAAAGCGTCGTGGGCTCAGTTTTACGCCGACAACCGCCTGCGCGGCATCTTGAAGTCGTCGGTCAAGAAGAACGGGACGGACGCGGAGCTGGCGGCCGCCGTGGAGACAGTCGCCGACAAGGTGGTGCCGCGGCTGCTGGGCCGCGTCGTCGCGGACAGCAAGCCGGTGGTGGTCCACGGCGACCTGTGGAGCGGCAACCACGCCCGCGGGCGAATCGCCGGACGCGGCGGCGGCGTAGAGGCGGTCGTGTATGATCCGTCGGCGGTGTACGGCCACGCCGAGTACGATCTGGGCATCATGCACATGTTTGGCGGGTTCGGGGCCGGCTTCTGGGCCGAGTACCATGAGCTGGTGCCCAAGGCGGAGCCGCGCGAGCAGTGGGAGGATAGAGTGGCCTTGTACGAGCTGTGAGTTGGTCTGTTGCTCGAATAATTGTGCCCTAGCGCTTGCTAACGAGGACACTAGATACCACCACCTGAACCACTTTGCCATGTTTGGCGGAGGCTATCGCGGCGGCGCCATGTCCATCATGAAGCGGCTGATTTCAAAGTATGCAGGCTGATTGCCGTGTATTGATTGGAAACAGAAAGGAAAAAAGAATCTATAAAGTGAAACTCAACTGCTCGATAATGATAATGACCATGATGATAATGATAAATGTCCCTCCCTCGAGCGCCATGGAGAAAAGCAATCCGTGTGCATGTAACCGCTGTCTATATACCAGGCTTCACCAGATCGTATGCGTAAAAATAACGTGTCAAGACTAAGGATGGAAAGGAGAACGCAGCGCCCCCTCTCTACTCGGCCAGCATCGCCTGCCGCGTCTCTCGCACCGGCTCCTCGTCCGGCACGTGCTGCTCGTGCTGCCGCTGCGGCAGCTTGTCGCTCGGCACGTGCTGCTCGTGCTGCCGCTGCGGCAGCTTGTCGCTCGGCACCTGGGGCAGATCCTGCGGCCGCACGTGCTCCTCTGGACCGTGTATGCGCGCCTCCATGGCCGCCAGCTCATCCTCGACCTCGTCCTCGTCCTGGTTCGAGATGCGCCCGCCGAGCATCTCGCTGACCTCGTTCTGGTACGCAATGGCGTCGGCCGTCTCGCCCATCAGCTTCTCCACGTGCTCGAGGCCGCCCATTTCCCGGTGAATCTCCTGCAGCACCTTGGTGCCCTGCTGCAGCCCAAACACGACGTCCTTTTGGATCTGCGCAAACTCGACGCTCGACGTCAGCTGCTCGAGCTGCGCCAGCTGCGCGTCCGTCTTGGCCAGCAGGCCCTGCTGGTACTTTTTGCGCCGCAGCGCCAGCAGCGCCCGCGGCTTGTCGCCCTTGGCCAGCATCTGCCGCGCAATGTCCGTCTCCTTGTCTGTCAAGATCGTGATGCGGCGCTGGTACTGCTGGAGCTTGTCGCGCTGTATCTTCAGGTCTAGAATCGCTCTGGGAATGGTGCGTGCTGGTTAGCAAAAGAGGCGGGCACGAGGACACACGGGTGGCGTTGCCGCGCGGGCGGGGGCTCTCACTTGTCCTGGGCAGTGACCTTGCTGGTGTTGCCGCCCATGATGCATGTATTTTCAGAGGATAAATCGTCCCCCCGCGATTGTAGGATAGTCGTTGCCTGCCAGACCGCAGGTTGGTGTCTGGTGAGAGTTGCGTGACTGGTGGACTGGTGTCGTTATCTAGCGTCGTGCCCCTCGATGTTGTCACCAGCCCGCTGGCCCACCGATGACGGCGCTATTCGGCCGTCTTTTAGGGCAGGAGTGCGCTGAAGACCACTAAAATCACCGAACCCGCTGAAAGATTGCTAAACACTCGCTGAAACTCGTCGGCCAACACTGTGGGCCATGTCTCCAAGGTTATCGCAATCGGGTGCAACGTGTTTGTCTCATTTACTACCTGTATCTCCTATGCTATCTACTGTTTCTCGCCAAAAAAGAAACCAAAAACGCCTCTCCATAAATATCGCATATTTCGGCCGTCAAGTACGTTGATCATCCGTCTGCCCGTCTACCAAGTGAAGCTCTCAATCATCAGCTTCATCACAACCGGCTTGCCATCCTCGTTGTGTCTGCCAAGTGCCGACGCGATGCACCGAATATCATCTACCATGCCGCCTGGACCACAAACCACGATCACCGTGCCGCCCTTCTGCTGCCGAAGCTCTTCGGTCAAGATTCTTCGCACATCCAGCCGCTCGCCTACCGCAAGAGTCACGTCCACATCGCCCCAGCGTCGCTGAGTCGCTGTGCTCTTGCTGACCGGCCCGCTGAGCTGCATCCCCTCCACATCTCGGATCAGCGGCCAAGTCCGCGCTCCCCAAAACAGCTTCTTCGTACCCAGCGGCTTTCCTGCCGTGTTGAATCTATCAAGAGCCGGGAGCACACCAGTGACGCCAACGCCTCCGGCGATGCACAGCAGGTTAGGAAAGTCGTGGGTTGGCTCCGGGTAATCTTCTTGCATAAAGGTCATCCTGTGGTTGTAAGAGCCCTCCACAAAGACAGGAATACCTCTCGGACAAGGGCCCTTTTTCGCAAGCAGAGCTGTCAACCCGCTCTGTCGTCTGATAAAGACAGCGATGCCAGACTCTTTGCGAAGGGTGATGGACTCATTGTCCGAGCCGCTTCCCGAAGATTCTCCAATCGCGACTGTATTAGATGCAACTCCCTTTTCCTTTTCGTTCGTCACCTCAGAGCCGTCGACTGATTGGACCTCTTGTTGATAGGTCACGCCGGCAACAGAAAACGGATGGTTCTCCCAGAAACGCCAACCGCTGATGGTGGGAAAGTGAAGGTACACATGTCCGTCGGCGGAGACGCCGGGAATATCCAGTCGGTAGTAGTCCTCATCAATGGGTGTAAAGTACGCCCTCTTGAACCCGGCGCGCAGCGAGCGTCCGAGGCGCACCAGACGATCAAAGCCCCAGATGGCACAGGCCATCCAGAGCCAGTTCTGGTACCCCCATGCGTCGGTGTACTTGAGAACGACATGCTTGTACGAACAGACAATGACCAACGCCGTGATGACAATGTGGGAAGCCAAGAATATCTCATAGATCCGGTGCCGGATCGGCTGGATCGACTTGATACAGAGAATCACAAACCCAATGGTGCCTGCGCTTCCCCAGTACCAGTACGGCTCGGTGAACTCTTCCGCCCACCCTTCAGTGTGCAGGGCAATATGGAGGTACACCAAGCTGTGCAGGACCGCATGCATCATGCAGAGGAAGGCCAACCATCGGTGCAGGAGCAAGAACGTCGAATGCGACCAGTTTGTCAACCAGAGCAGAAAGTTGTTGCGACCAGCGAACAGAATGACCAAAGGCACATGGGCATAACACAAGACGCCGAAGCGGTTAGCAGCGTTTCTTGTAACCATGGCCTTGACGGTCTCGTACCAGAAGCCCAGCTCAGTCGAGTACCCAACGGAAGACAGCACCACGTTGACTACCCACAGATACAAAATAAAGAGCGCCTGACCACGTGTGGGCATGATGCCGAAACTCCAGACGGGCGTCGAATGCTTGGAGCCGGCCAGGGGTGGGTCGATGAGGTATGCATGCACCTTTGTTACCCAGGACGCAGGCCATGGCAGGAAGCGCAGCAAAGAAGCCGCAATGGGGATAACCGCGCCAGTAATAACAATGATGAGACTGTACAGCGAGTGCTTTATCTCGTCACTTGCTCCATTTCGGAGGTCAAGTTCATGCAGCCTGTACTCATTCTCGGGTATCACGGCTGTGAAGTTGAGCACATCAGTCAGATTCAGCAGCCGCGTCGGTGTCTCGGTCATGGCCGCCAGCACCTCGGTGTACGGCTTTGGTCCGCTCCCATCGGGCAGCTTCACAAGCTGCTCCTCCCAAAACTTTTCCACCTTGCTGACCGCGAGCTCGTTGCAGTGCGACTTGAGGCAGTACGCCAGCGTCTGCAGGTAAAACTCGTTTCTCGACCAGCACGTCGGCGTGGCCTCGGCCGTGACGGCCCAGCCGTCGCCGCTCGGGTAGACGGGCTTGGCGGCGGCGGCCTCGTCGCGCTTGCCGTAGTGCGGCACGACGGCCAGGTCGGCCGTGGTGCAGTTGAGCGGCACGTAGAGCGAGTTGGAGCAGGCAAAGGCGCAGTAGGGCTCGTAGAGGGTGATGCCGAAGCCGATGAAGCCGCGGGCGCCGGGGCTGGTCACGTCAGCGCCGACGATGCCAAGCACCGCCAGCAGGCTCACGATGGAGATCCAGGAGTGGCTTGCCATGGCGGGTTGGCGTGGACCCAAGAACAAAAGAGTTATCATTTCAAAGGTGTGATTTTGGGGAAGGGGTAGAAGGAATATTGGAAGGAGAAGAAAAGGAAAAAAATAATAGGACTGTGCTTCCTTTGACACAGAGATGGTGGGGTCGAGTCTTGTTCAACCGTTGACAGCAGGTTTGACAGCAGGTAGGTGTTTGCAGATCTTTGTCTGGGTGTGAGACAAAACCAGGACCCGGAAGCTCGCTACTCTTTAAAGGTCGAGCCGTGTAGGCAGTCAATGCAACACTGGAGACGTGAGACCACCAGAGCGTGCAGGGATGTACTGGTTCCAGCTCCAAACTAGCCTCTACGAGGTGGAATCGTCGCCATTCTTCTTCGACGTCCGTTTTTTGTTGAAAATCTTCATTGTCTTGGCCCGGACCCCAGCCCGGCAACTAGCCGTTCAGTATGCGGCGGATCGCCCGAGTCTTCAGCTCAAACAGCCGCCTCAGGGCCAGAACACGCACCCGGGCTTTTCTCTCTCTTTCCTTCCGCGTTGGTACTGTCCGCGTGAGATCCTTCGCCCAAGAGGGCAACATGTGCCGGCCCGGCAGCAAGAAGGATCTCACGCGCCGGCACTTCTGGCAAGACTTGGCGACGTGGGAAGTGAACCCCCCCCTCCATGCAAGTTCCCTGGCTCCGACAACGTCGGACCATTTTTTTCAGCTGTCATGGGGCCTGTTTTTTCTTTGCCGGCCGGGTCCCAAGCTGCGTCGGCGGCGAACGGCGGGACACCAAAAACCCTCCCCCTCTCCCCCCGCCTGCATGGGCCCTATAGATTAGCTCACATTAACTCTCATGACCAGCCTTATTTTAGAAGGCGTAACCGTGTATGCACTCTGCCATGCTGGTTCTTTGGCAGCATGTCGCACAGTTTGACGCTGGCGTCATGCAATGGTGTTGGTTCTGCGGTGAGGTTCTTTGTTTGCTTTCGCGATCTGCACTACCTTGGCATTGTGGCTTGCCAACAAGTTGTTTCCCGTCGTGCAAGAAACCGAGGGGGGAAAAAAGGTCCCCTCCAGAGTCTTAAGTTCCCCCCTCTCCACTCTCGAAACGACTCCATTTGTAAAAAAGGTTTTTCTTCTTCAACAAGGCCGTGTGTGCGGAAAAAAAAATCAAGAAACACGAGAGAACCGAGAGCGGGGGTTGTGGTTGGTGGGGAGTGGGTCACTGATTTGATTGATAAGATGGACATTTTCACCAAGGCCCGCTTCTTTCTTGTCCACAACTGAACAAGCCCCTGCAGGTCTGAGTTGCAGGGCTAGCATGTCCAGAAAAAATAGGAAGAAAATAGTTCGCACTTGCTTCTGCATGTGGAGAAAAAAAGAGAGTTAGCCGAGACAGTTCGGCTCGAGTCGGTTGCCGGTGCAGGAAATGCGACGCTGCTTTGCAGTTTCGTGGATCTTGGAGGGCATGTGCCTGACGAGCGATGCCAAGGGCTTGGGAGCTACAGATTTGCGATAAAATCTTACCTGCCAAGCAAAAAACTGGCTCTATAAGGATTCATTACTACATGTGTTATTATCTTCACATGGCCAACTTATGGGTCATTATCACTTTTGCGCCAAATTGCAAAAGAAAAGACTGCCCATATGTAGAAACGGGCAAGTTCTCGTCCCATACACAATATCCCGCAGCAGATTTTTTTTTCTACCCCCATGTCCAGTCCCATCCACACTCTTCCGGCTTTACCCAGCCTTTTGTTTGCAAAAGCGTTATCGTCTACTCGCCACACCTCCGCCCACGGAACTTGCCCTTGCGGATCCACCGCCCTCCGAGCCAGCCAGCCCCTCCCCGGTTGCAACTTCTTGAAGGAGAGCGGAGGGCACGGTCTCTCCCTGGTTTTCTGATACGAAAGCCATCGCGTTGCTTCTGAAAGCTGTACAAGATCTGCGCTGTCGAGAAAAGACTCTTCAGAGAGCCGGCCTTTAACTCTGGAGGAGGCGACATGTGACCTCAACATCGTCGTGGTGCCACATTGGGCAAAGACAGACACTGTCCACACTCCACTCGGACTGTCTTCAGCTCATCCTTCGGCGAAATGGTTTAAGGTCCGGCCAACGTTACACCGTCTCTTCCCCCGCGGATCGGCTGCATGTTCGCCTTACGGTACAGCTGCTGTCTCAGTGGATCTGCTGTGCTCTTGCATGGACACGTTCCCGCCCTCACATGCACTCGGGGAAAGGACACTTTCAAGTCGACTTGACTCTTGCTCCGAGATGTTTGAAGTTGTCGTCACGTCCAAAGTCTCTCTAGCGATTACAGCTCCTCATACATTGCCATGTTCATACAATGAGTAGTTGTACTGGCGCGATGCGCTGGTCCAAAGCTACTCATCCCGAACTATAGCACACCAGTGGTATACCAGTAGCAAGCGATACGCCAGCGGGCGCCTGACCAAGGGATTTCAGCCTCAAAACCCCTCAGTTTGGGAAATTTTGGCAAGAATATGAACGGCCTCTCCGAGTGACCAAGACGCAGCCATGGCCGCCGCCTTGGACAGCGAGACTGGGCTCTGCCTTACCGGCGCCCAGCAAACGCTCCTCGTCACGCTCTTCGCCAAGTACAACGACTTTTTCCAGCCGCGTCCGCTTCTCACCGACCGCTGGGCCGTCGCCGTCCTCGACCATCTCGGCGCCTCGCAGCATGCCTGGCTCGCCGCACGCATACCGCGCGGGCCAACCGCGCATCCCGCGACAGCCACGATGCGCACCCGCACAATGGACGACTGGACAGCCGACTTCCTGACCGTGCACAGAGATGATCCCGTCACAGTTATCCATCTAGCGTGTGGGCTGGACGCGCGCGCGCTGCGCCTCCGCGGCCGGTGCGGCGTCGCCGTGCGCTGGGTCGACCTCGACCTGCCCGACGTCATTGACTCCCGACACCGAGTCGCGGCCGCCATGCCGAGTCCGATGGCCGGAGACGGGTACTCGTATGAGATGGTGGCGGCGGACGCGACGGCGGCGGCGTGGCTGCGGGCGATCCCCGCCGACCGCCCGACGCTGGTCATCATGGAGGGCCTGAGCATGTACCTTGGCGTCGAAGCTGCCAAGGCGCTTATCCGGCGCCTTGTCAGTCACTTTGCGCCGTGCGGCGGAGAGCTGGTGCTCGACACCCTGTCGCCCCAGTTTGCGGCGCTGCTGAACTGGGTCGTCCGCGTGCAGAAGCACTTTGACTTTCAGTTTGAATACACGGTTGGTAGTCCGGCCGAGGTTCTTGAGCTAGATGAGAGACTGCAGTTTGTCGAGGGGTATACCTTTACGGACAATCCGGCTGTCAGGCTGCTGGGCTTTTGGCCGCGCTTGTTTCTGTGTGTGATGTCCTGGATTCCGTATGCTAGTACGTTGAGTCGCTTTTTGCGTTGCAAGATGTGAGATTTCGAGGCAAGAAGTGCCACTCTACTAGACAGAATACGACAGGATGTGTGCCTTGTTGGTCTGGACGCAGGAAAACGCCCGAGACTGGTTGTTAGAGTTCGGATGGACCTGATAGCCACAGTGGCTCACTTATGGGGAAATATGGCGCACGAGTAAATCAATGTCAAATTTTCGTAGTATCTTTGACGAAAGAATTTCGATAAATGAACTAGCTCCAGTAGTTCCCATTCTTAGAAGAGATGGTCAATGCCAGTGGTGCATGTGCGCACCATTGGTCGCGCCTGTATGTACGTAATGAGCCAGAGGCTGGACGCAACCTCGACCCATAATGTATGCAATAAAAGATCGAAAACTATCAATAATGAGCCCCTGCCCTCTTTCCTGCTTTTTGTAGTAGCTTCTCGGAGCTGTTCTGACTTACACCATTCGCAGCCCCCGAATCTCCGCGCTACGTCCGGGCCACCCCACTCTTACCGGCCGCCAGAAAAAAAGTTTGGCGCAGTTTTCGGACAGGACCAGGCCAACGACGACTGCACAACCACCCTTCCCATGCCTTCCCTCAGAAACCGGCTCGACCAAGACGTCTACCACGTCGTCAGGCGGCTCGAGGAGAGCGTCAACGACTGCAAGCCCTTCAAGACCGTCTCTGCCGCCTACAACGCCATCAAGACCTCCAACTCGAGCCTCGGCCGCCAGAAGAAGCGGCCGCTGGAGGATGCGCTGTTCCGCGTGCTCGATGTCCGCAAGCAGGAGGAGGCGCTGGACGAGAGCGATGACTCTGAAGCGGCGATTGACATTGACGAGCCCGAGACAGCGGGCGATGAGCGGTTTCTGCTAAATCGACAGCTAACCAAGCATTGGGGCGTCGAACCGGCGACGATGCCGCATGCTGCGAGCAACGGCGACCAGCCGGCGAAGAAGAAGCGACGAGTCGATACAGACGGCGATGAGAGGAATACGACGAGAGCGACGAGTGAGGGTGCGACGGCAATGTCGACGCCGAAAGAGCCCAAGGAGGGCAAGACCGCAGACGGCAGCAAGCTTCAGAAGAAGACCCCTCGGGGTCCTTCATTCGACGTCGAATCGAACATTGAAACATTACAACTGGGAGGTCTCGGAACTACATACAATGCTATTTCCACTCTGGTCAGCAAGCTACTATTCGGCGACCGGCTCGGGCTCTACGAAAACCCTCATCAAATAAGGGACCGCCTGCTTGGCCTCGCGTTAACAGGCCCCTCCTACGTGGGCAAAACTTCATATATCCGAGCCATCGCGTCCGATCTGAACGCTACCCTCATCAACATCACACGATGTTTCCAAGAGCCTGAGCGCATCGAAAAGAGCCTCACAGAAGCGTTTGACACGGCTCTCGCGTCGGCACCCTCCATCGTCTACCTCAAGCACATCCAACACTACATGCCCAAGTCGGGCGACGCCGCGCAAAACGACCAGCACGAAAAGGCATTCTTCACACTGCAGCGGCAGCTGGAGCGCGTCAAGACGCAGCGCGCGCGCGTCGTCTGCATGGTGACGGCCACGCAGCAGAGCGACGTCAACCCAGCCGTCTTTAGCCCCGACATGATTGCCGAGTACTACCAGCTGCGCGTGCCCAACGTGGAGGAGCGCCGCGACATTCTGGAAAAGAGACTGCTTCATGATGCCGTACACGAGCAGGTCAACCTGTACGACCTTGCTCGGAAGATGGACGGCTGCGTGGGCGGCGATATCAAAAACCTGGTACGGCGCGCGGGGGAGCATGCCGGCACGCGCCTACTCGCCGCACAAGGCCTGGATCACAAGCAGCTGGCCATGCTCGACGCTGGTGATCCCGAGGGCGACGAGGAGGCAGCGTCCGCGTTGCTGCCTGTCGAGGAAAACCCGCTCACGCTCGAAGACTTCAACGCGGCGCTGGCCGACTACATCCCGACGCTCCGCAAGGAGGGCTTCACCGCCATCCCCAACGTCAGCTGGGACCAGGTCGGCGGCCTCGCCTCGGTCCGCGCGCAGCTCAGCCTCTCCATCGTCGGCCCCATCACGCAGCCCGAGCTCTACGCCAAGTTTGGCCTCACGCGCGCGGGCGGCTGCCTCCTCTGGGGCCCGCCGGGCTGCGGCAAGACGCTCATCGCGCAGGCCGTCGCCAACGAGGCGCAGGCCAGCTTCATCCTCATCAACGGGCCCGAGCTGCTCAACAAGTACGTCGGCGAGTCGGAGCGCGCCGTGCGCGAGCTCTTTACCCGCGCGCGCTCCTCGACCCCTTGCATCCTCTTTTTCGACGAGTTTGACTCGATTGCGCCGCGCCGCGACGGCGCCGCCTCCTCCGGCGCCGGCACGCGCGTCGTCAACGCCCTCCTCACCGAGCTCGACGGCGCGCGCGACCGCGCCGGCATCTTTGTCATTGGCACCACCAACCGGCCCGACCAGATTGACGACGCCATCCTGCGCCCCGGCCGCCTCAGCAAGCAGCTGTTCCTCGACCTGCCGACCGCCGCCGAGCGCGTCGAGATCCTGCGCACCATCTACCGCACGCGGCACGTCGGCGCCTCCGACGACGAGTTTGCCCGCCTCGAGGCCATTGCGCGCGACGCCCGCTGCCTCAACTTTTCCGGCGCCGACCTGAGCGGGCTACACGAGCGTGCCGCCGAGTTTGCCCTCACGAGGTACCTGGAGGGCGATGCGGACGCGCCCAAGGAGATTCGCCGCGAGGACTGGGAGGCGGCGCTCGAGGTGACGAGGCCGAGCGTGAACATGACAGAGTACAAGAAGCTCAAGGCGAGCTGGCCAAGGCGCTCTGCTATTTGATACCACTTAGGCGCTATCCTTCAATGTTTATGATCACTTCATCCTTCTCACATTGTGTCCGCGTTGCTGTTACTTCTTTTCCTTCCTCTTAACCCTTGGGTATTGTCTTGACACTAAAAGATATATTCACCCAGTAGGTTCCCATTCAAATGTAAATTACGCGAGCTTGCTCGCAAAGGGGAGTTTCTGTTTCGAGCTTTGGGCGCGCCGTCGTCTGGTATTGGCGCAAACCCTCTAACTGGTCTATAATACACTAATCGCCGGCAGTTTTCCCATCCCGTCTATCAGAAAATAAAAGTCTTTTCACATCGTTGGTACAAATAATAAATGTTGTCGCAAAAGGCGGCTCTAATGCATGCTCGCTTAAGCGGTCGACTCCTTGAGGTAGCTGTGTGGCGCATTGTTAGCAGTGCTCAGTCGATAGTCTCGTGACGTCACTTACGCAATCAGGTCCTTGCGGTCCTTCTCCTTCTTGAGACCGCCAAAAGCCATCTTGGTGCCGGGGATGTACTTCTTGGGGTTCTCGAGGTAGGCAAAGAGGGTGTCCTCCTCCCAGGTGATGCCCTTGCCCTTGTTGGCGTCGGTGTAGGCGTAGCCCTCGACGGAGCCCGTCTTGCGGCCAAAGAGGCCGTGCAGAGCAGGGCCGATCTTGTTGGCACCGCCCTTCTCGACGGTGTGGCACTGAGCACAGCGGGTCTTGAAGAGGTTGGCACCCTTCTTAGCGTCGCCTGTAGATATGTGAGTTAGTCGTGTTGTTCAATTGGGCTGCTTGTCCGTGAGGCTTCCGTCGTGTGTGCCCGGTTGGGTGACTGAGGCTGCCCAGCGTTGCAGGGCTGACGTGGCGCAAACGGGCGTGTCGCCGTACGCAGCCCATGCGTGTCGACAGCGTATAGGTGCATTCCGTAGATGATGAAGCGATTCTCGAGTGTCAATGGTAAATGACGCAGGGCTTTTGGGCCGCTGTTCTTTCATGCGCGCGCAAGGCTTGGAGCCTCGGCTACGAAGCTGACGCAATGCGACATTTTGCTCGCTCGAGAGAATCGGTTCATCGGAAGACTATCGCATGTTGGGAGACAGCCGACGCGTGCTCTTGGCAAGCCAGGCGCCTCTTGTTTGCCACTTGACGGGGTTCACGGAGCCAACGGGAGAGAGTCGAGAAGGAGAGCGACTTACCACCAGCCATTGTGATGAGGTGTGTAGAGGAAAAAAGACGTAAAGTGTCGTGAGGTGAGGCGTGCTATGCAAGGAATCCAAAAAAGAACCGCGTGAGGGTATTCTTGTTTGGAGGGCGTTGGTAGGTTGGATTGGTTATTAGGTCGTTGTGGTTGGAAGGAAAAGGGAAAAAGGGAAGCAGGATTGATCAGGAAAAAAAAAGTTTATGACAGCATGTGGACGAAAACATGCTAGTCGGCCGGCCTCCCCCTGTGCAACGAGGCCCGGAGCGCCCAGAAATGCGCTGTAGCACGGGCGCTCCAGGGGCCACAGCCACCTGTGGCGGGGGCGCCGGGCAAATTGGGGCAAACGCTCGACCAATGAGCGGCTGAACATTACGGAGGACTTTATTTCTGGCGCTGGGGCGGGACCCAGTCACCAGGCCCCAAACGCCGAGCAAAGTCCAATCCGACTTTACCCGGGGCCATGACTGTTCTGTGACCTAAAAAAATGGGCTCCCTCGCTGACGGGGAAGAAGAACGCCAAACAGGCCTTCTGGATTGCTTCTGCCTCAAAACTGGCCTTATTACCAGCTCCACCTTTTTCACCTACAAACAGAATTCGGCTTAGCGCCAACCAGCACAGTCTGGAAGAGGAATTTCCTTTTGCCGGGCTTCTCACGACGGACCTCATCGTCTTTTTTTGAACATCCATCGGTCAATAGGGTCCCAATACATCGCATTCCACGCGCTCCATCATGGCCGCCCCCAAGAGCGTCATCCCGCGCTTCTTGCTGCCCCTGCAGAGCCCTCTCTGGCGGGGTCTGCGCGTGCCGCCCGTCTCCCAGCACATCCGCGTGCGCTACGCCTCGTCGTCCTCGCGCGCCGACGGCAAGCCCATTGTCCTCGAGAAGCCGGCCAAGTTTAACCCGCCGTCGCACGGCGCCCGTCTTAAAAGCAAGGCGCTCCCCAAGCACTACAGCCCGCCGCTGAGCGAGGCCGAGATCCAGGTGCGCAGCCAGCGCAGCTACCCCGGCATGATGGCGCCGCAGGGGTCGTGGCAGCACTGGTTCTGGCACAGCAAGCTGCTGCACACGGTCATTACAATGGTGCGTTTTCTTCTAATCTCATCTTTACTTCCAAATTTATAGACAAGAGATGGAGAAAGAAAAAAGTAGCCGTACACTAACAACCCGCAGGGCACCCTCCTCGCCATGGGCATCTACACCTTCTTCATGAACTACGCCTACAACTCGCCCTACAAGGAGCTCGTCCCGCCCACGTCCTCCCTCTTCACCGACCCCGGCTACTTCTTCGTCGCCTGGAAGGAGGTCATCCTCTCGCACGAACGGGACAAGGCCCTGAAGGCCGGCGAGCACCGCACGCGCCACCTCGACGACGTCGCCAAGCGCCGCTACTACATGAAGGCGCACGGCATCGAGACCAAGGACCCCATCTCCATGGTCTTTGGCAAGGGCGAGAAGCTCTCCGAGGCCGAGATTGAGGCCGTCGCGCTGGGGCGCGAGGTGCCGGAGACGACGCCCGAGGAGCCGGCGAAGCGCAAGAAATGGTTGGGCATCTTTTAAGTAAAAGCTAGGCCTACGCTACGTGTATATAATTGTACTCTATACTGTCTCTCCATAAACATAGCGATGCATTACGTGCGCATTTTACAACGTGGCCTTGATTCAACATTACTGTGATGTGACCATTTTCTGCCTCGCAGCATAATCATGATACCATTTCGTCCATTTTGCAATCAATATTATAGACATGTAAACGTCATGGCTTTGTTCATTTATATTAAACGCCGGTAGCAAATCCGTATATACCTACACGCCGCCCATGCATCCTTTTAGTCCATTTTCCTACGCCAGCTCAACACCCTCCAGCCCATCGAGCACCTCGTCCGCCACGCCGCCCTTTTCCAGCACCTTTTGCGTAATCTTGTCCACAACGCCAAACCGCGTGCCCCCCAGCGGCGCCTTCCACACCCCCGTCTGTTGGGCCCCCGACGCCGTCGGCGCGTGCGGCACGCCCGGCGGCGTCAGCCTGCTTGGCGGGTCGACCGTCCTCATCGACAGCAGCCGCAGCTCTCGGCCCTCCACCGCCCTGTCGCCACCACCCACCTTCTGCACTTCGGCCACGGAGACGGCGAGCGCCGTGTCGGCCACGGCGAGCTCCTCCCTCGCCGGGTCAAAGATGACATTGTCCCCTACGGCCACGACGAGCAGTGTAATCGGCGGTCGCGAGGTCAGCGTCGTCGCGCTGTTGCTGTCGCGCGTGTAGAGAAATGTGGACGCGTCCCAGTCGTCGTCAAACATTGGGTCCTCGTCGCCTTCGGACTTCAGTCGCGGGAGGCGCGTCGATAAAAGCGCGAGATGTGTGGTGAGGGACAGCAGCGGCAGGGGATACGACAGCGGTGGCGATATCAGCAGAATCTGTTCAAGTCGTCAGCAAATCAGTCACAAGAGTGTAGGGTGGGGGGATGCTCACGTCTAGGTACAAACGCCAGTGAAAGCGCCGATTAATCCACAACTTTTCCGCAAACTCGCCGTCTGCGAGGAGCGCCTCCCTCAGCATCTCGGCCAAAAACACCGTCGCAGCCTCATCGTCCCTCTGGCCCGGAATCTCGACCGTCATCTCCAGCCAGTCCTCCCTGCCCTGCCTCTTCTTTTCGTCCGCCTCGGCCGCCTGGCCCGCGCGCTGCGTCTGCACCGCCTCGAGCGTGTCTTCTGCGCCGACGTGGGTGTCTGCGGTGCGCTCAATCTCCGCCTTGACGCCGACAATCGCCTCGGTGCCGTCGGCAAAGCAAACGCGCGCGCTGCCGTTGGTGCCGGGCAAGATGCCCGTCTCGGCGGTCAGCGGACGGAACTGGGTGGGCGAGCGGCCGTCGGGACGGATGGGAGGGTGCAGCGAGAGCGAGCTGTGCAGGTAGGCGAGCTCGGCGGGGGAGAAGAGCGCTTGTTGAGTCGCCATGGTGGCGGTCGGCGCAGTGTTGTCTGGCTTTTTTTTGTCTCCAGTTTCGAGTTGACAATGTGCGCAGTTAACGACGACTGAACAAAGCCGGGCTCCAAGGTCTATTGTACGATAGATGAAGGGTATCGTATGCAATTGTGTTGTGCTATTCGTGATGTTTGTTAGAGATGTCTGGTGTGGTCCAAAAGTTTTTTGAAAAGTTTCGATGGAGCTGTCCCAATTCAGATGCGCTATTGTTGGCGCGGGGCGCCGCATGTTGGTGTAGCACACCCTACCACGGAGGACACTAATACATCTGGCATTTCGATTTTTATCCTTTTGAAAGGAAAAATCAAGTCAAAAACGAGAAGCCAAAACCACGAATTTTAACTACATATTTTATAAAGTAATCAGCCCCATTCTCGTGGACACGGGAAGCCAGGCCCGCGGCAGACCATCACCTGCTAGGCTACCCTAAAGCCTCAGGCAGTCTCCAGGATGGAACCGAAGTCGGGCGTACATCAAGGGCCATTGCGTTCTTGGTGGGGATATCAAGCAACGGGACCGAAAAAGCCGCACTAATTGAATATTCTATCTAGTAGGCTGGGAAATATTAGTGCCTCATCGTTGTACGCCGTTGTATAACATGTAGTCTTCAACCACGGTCGACACTACACTACCACACTCCTGATCGTGACCATCTTCGCTTGCACTGCAATGCGCCATACCACACACTATGGCACGCGTGGACCGAGACAGGCAGTCGAGGGGTCTTGAGATACCACCGGTGTTGATTCGTCGTGAAAACGAGTTGCTTTATTACAGACTATTGCGTTGCGCCAAGTCATCCCCGACGCATGATATCTATACATAGCTTTGGCGCCGTGTCTATGCCCATGGCACCTACCAGCTCGGCCATGCGAGCCTTGATCTTGGGCCAGTCGTAAATGGTGCAGTCGTCCCAGCCGACCAGGTCCGACATGCTGTACAAGATCACGGGTGACGGCCCCAGGACACGAATATCATCCATGTCTACGCTCTCCATTTCGGCCAACGTGGGTATTCCTGGCATATTGGCTTCAAATAGCGATCTGTCGATACCATCTTCATCCGAGTCCTCATGGTTATCGTCGTCCTGATTTCCAATAGTGGGCATACCGACGTCTTGATCCGCTGCTGCCGCCTCTCTGGCTCGGCACTGAGATAGACTCACAAAGGGCGATTTGTCCAACAGTGCCAGCACCGCCTTGTCGAGGGGATCCCAGCTCAGCGTAGCAGGATCGAGAATATACTGGGGCGTATAATCCATCTTGTAGCGCATCTTGGAGCAGCTGTGAATGTAGTAGCCTGGATACCACCAGCGGTAGCCTTCCTCGCTGGCGAGCGCAATCTCTTGCAGAGCACCGAGCTTACCCGGGCTGAACCTGTGGATGCTCTCATGATAAAAAAAGTATACCGAGCTCACACATTGCGGCAACAAGTCAAGCACACCGACAGCTACGAGTTTGCCATCGAGGCGGTAGCACTGATGGTACGATCCGAGACGCTTCTTTGTGCCGTCCGGACGAGTCTCAGTGTGCCGACGCAGCGGAGAGTTGCAAAGAAAGCGGGTAAACGATTTTTGCGTGCGCTCTCCGGGATCGTCTTTGTGGATAACTCGTTGGTAGTTTTCGAAAACGGTAAACTTTTCTTCTGTAAAGTTGTCCTCTTCTAGAGTGATTTCGAGTTTATGTGCCGGCTCTGGGGGTGTTTTTAGTTGGCCATATTCTGCTTCATGAACCCGTTCCAACAGGTTGAACTCATTGTTTCGCCTTCTAGATTCCTCCTTTGTTTTGGGATACAGTCGAGATGCTTCTTTTGCGTACTTGTCTCCGAGCACATACGCGTTGAAGCGGTTTATAGTCTGCCTCTGATCACGCGAAGGCTTAAACTCTGTCGAGTCTAGTCGAATCGTATAGTGTGGGCAACAAGAGTCTCTCTGGTTAGGACGATACATTAGCTTTCCAGACCGTCTCCAGTAGCGATCAAGCAGGGTCTGGTAAAACGCCGGGCTCAACGCCGAGGCATTGGCATAGTACGAGATGCCTACACTAAGTCAGTCAACTGGGCTGGACACAGCTTGCATGCACCATACCACGCGCTTGAGTATGATTAGCAAGAATAGCACAAGCTGGGAAGGGTCAAGTACGTTTAGGTGGATGCCGGTCTTTACCGGAGCAATAGCCACAATGGGACTGCGAAGCATAGCCTAGTTGGAAAACGTATCAGCGCCAGTTAATGTACTTTGGGACTATGTGACATGGCGATGCTCCATAGACAAAGAGGCATGTGAACAGCGGCGTTGTGGCGCATATAGTCCGGACCGTGGTCGGCTTGGCTTGATAGGGACTGCCGACAGGTGGTGTAAACTAGGACAAGAGAGCGGCCCGGGGGTATCGGGCCGGGAAAACAAGTGGTTGCGGATGTGTGGGCTTGCCAATACTGGAAAAAGAGCAACCAAGAAAAACGAGATGGCGTAACGTTGGCGTAAAACAAGACCAAACTGTGCACGCGATGCGGTCAGGGTAAAGGCCCAGTGTAAAGGCGAGCCAACAAGAGGGCGATAGATGAGCACGTGGGGGGAGGCTTGCAGGCATCCGGGCGGAAGACGGGGTCAAGAGCAAAGAAAAAAAGTAGCCTGGCGTACCTATTGGAGAGACAAGCTCATAGGCGTCTGTAAGTGCGCCATGGGGCGGGAATTGCATTGCGCGGGGGTGCAAGTCAAACAGCGCTACTATCAACGTGATGGATGGTGCCTGAAGAGGCAAGCCGTTGCGGGAAAACTGGTGGTGCCTGCGCTGGCGCTGACGGGAAGGCAAACGTGACCAGCTAACTAGTATGGAAGTGCATTAGATTTCGACGAGCAGAAGGGCGTGTGCTGCGTTGGTGTGGTTGCAGTTGTGGATGTATTATTGAGACGGCGAGGGACGAGAGGAGCGGTCGGTCTTGGAGGCCCAACACACCCAAGGCGGTGTCTGGTGGGCGCCGGATGCCGCGTGGTGGTTTATAAACGAGGCCAGGGCGTGCTGCAGAGGACCAGAGAGCAGGGAACAGGGCGACAGGGACCCGGCGGATGGATGGAGGGATGCAGTTGTGATGCTGATGGCGATGAGTCGATGAGACGATGAGTCGATGGGGATGGTGAAGCTGGGCGGTGCAGAAGTGCAGAAGAGCCAGAAGAGGCAGAATTGGCGAGGTGGTCAGAAGCTGAGGTTTCTGACGGGAAGCCAGGCAAACAGGCCGCTGGCGGAGAAATACAGGCGGGTGACACGGTAGAAATACGCCAGAGAGCGCTGTGACGCGCCTCACCAGCGGCAGCCTGCAGCAGGCTCCAGCGCTGCGTACCTTGCTGCTTGGTTGCTCGAGGTGGTACTGGTACAGGCACACCCACTGTAGGTTGGTGAGTGAGGTACCCAGAAAGTACCCCGCCTTGCCCCCAAAAATAAATGAATTACCCCGCCATTCCCATGGAGGGGTCATTTGCCCAATCGTCCACAGTCACTTCTCAGCCAAGCATCGACTGCCCTGTTTGCCTGCGTGCTGTTGCGATATCCAACAGCGCAGCGGCCGTGGAGACGACTCCGTTGCGGTGCTTGACGGCATTCCGGCACAAGATGCGCGCCGTGCAGCACGGCTCCAGTCTACATACACGTGTGCGTGTATCGCTACATCTCTATGGCTAGCATGCGACATGCGCTGCGAAGCGTGCCCGTGCCCTGCATACCGACACACCGGCATACGCACTCAACCTTGGCTATTTGACATGACGTCTTGTTTCCTGGCGTCAGGTGGTTATGCTCACTGTCATGGTCGTGCAGGACGGGTGGCGCTGAGCCAGAGTGACAGCCTCAGCCAGACAGTGACGGCCCCGACTGGTACACGAGCACCGAGGAGGTTGCCTGCCGATCATGCCATGGCAAAAAGAGCCAAGAATCCTGCTTGCGCTCATACTATGGCGCGCACTGTAAGAGTAACCACAACGACCACGGCAACACGGTTGAGCGATTAAAGTGGCGGTGTCCCGATGGTGTCGTGATGGCCTTGGTTTCAGTCTCTTGTATCGGCGCTTTTGCAGACAGTGTCTATATTTGGATGCCGTTTGCATATCGAAGCATTCTAGAAAACAACACCTGCAGCCACTTCTTCTTGACTCATCCTTTGCTTTCAGCTGCGCCTTTGCCATAGAACATGCTCGTTGCCACCAGTACTCGCCTCCCGCTCGGTCTGACCACCCACCTCGTCCGCAACAACATCCCTTCCGGTGGCGCCCCCAGGGATCTGGTTTGCATATTAGGCTCGAGTTTCTTTTCCCAAGCCACCAGCCACGCCACTGTAGCGCTGTGCGACCACACGAAGGATGGGCTGGGGCGGGCGCAACATGGAGAGCCACTCCAGCTGCGACGCCGACAGAGCAAAACCAGGCTAGCTCGCCCCCCCAGCAAGCCCAGCAAGCAAGCCCGAACCCTTGGCCGGCGGCGGCGGACGAGTGCCAGAGCATCAGCTTTTCCTCTGCCTTGCTGGCCCCTGCAGATTGCATCGGCAAACATGCCCACTTGGCCTGCATGCGTTCGAGATGGATGGTGGCGTTGCCGGAGGACAGGGCCAGCTGCAGCGCAGACACCACCTCGGTCAGCGAGATTGGCTACTGCACCAGAGAGGCGTGCCAGTTGGGCAACAGTTTACGTATTTATATTCAGATTGCTAGTTGCAAAATACGACGGCGAGAGAGAGAGAGGCATGTCGATTCGGATTGCCTTGTTGGGCGCTGAGACAGCCGTTGCGATGCAGGACATGGCGTCTGGGGGTGAGGCTGTAGGCAGAGGAGCCAGCCTGCGCAGTGTAACACGCAGTTTGATGTGATAGGTATACCTACCCAAAAGCTATTATAAGAAAGCCTTCCGCTTCCTGTGCAACACGACACGCAGCATTGATTGCCCAGTCAGTCACATTTTCACACTCGTTCAGCCCTGCTGTCCCACTGCCGTCTCGATACTTGGAGGTGCGTCATTATTAGCGGCACGACAGCGCCACGGGGGCACCAAAGTCTACGAGTGGGAGCTGCCCACGTGCGCGTGGTGCCGGGGCGTTGTACTTTGTAGAGGGCATCGTGAGTCGCTGCCCGCGATGTACCCGGTGCCAGCCAGCCGTCTCTAATTTTCTTTTGCCTCCTTCTATTGGTCGAACACCTATTTCTGATTCTCACAGGTTTTTTTCTCTTCTTCACAAGTGGCATCAGACCCTTCCACAGGAGTAAGTAGGACGCAAGCAGAAAAAACATCCAGCCGGCGAGGACCCTCTGCCCCTCTGAAAGCCCCTAAAAAGCAACGACTCCACAGGGTCTGTTCCTCTTACACCGCACTGCCAGTGTTAGCAGACGCCTACCTACGCCCACGGCATTGAGGCGCGTGTGTGCTTGCTGTAACGGACCGAAAGAGCTAGGAAGCCTAAAACTCGAGTCTAAAAAGGTCTGAGGCGGTGGATTTGGAGTCCATTACCAACCAGATACTAACAGCGCGAACACAGTCACCCACTCACAGGTGCTTGCCCACTATAACCGCTGCAGCTGCCCCCGCTGTGTGCTCTCTTTTGCCCACTGTCGCTGCCCTCTGCCCACTGCCCGCCCGCTACTAGAACCATCCGCTGTACCGTTCCAGTACCGTCCCAGTACCCTTCCCACCCTCCAATTTTTCTCCTTTCCCTCCTCCTTCTTCTCTCACCAACTTGCCCTCCGGCAGTCCGGGAATCTTGCTCGGCTTCTTCCTCAACTCGTTGAACAAACATACCCTTATTCGAAAAAACCCGTCTTTGCGCCATCATCATGCAGCTCGATAGTCTTTGATCGCTCCCTGCGCATCTAGCACGTCGCAATCCCATTTCCCGGCCTTCCTTCGGTGTTCTCATTCTTTTTTTTTTCCTACGCTGAAAAGTACCGCCGCCGGGGCCTACTGGGCGTTGCGCCATAGCTGCCAAACGCAAAGACCGTTCGCCACCACCACCACCACCTTCCCACTCGAAACGACACGAACAAAAATACTATTCCAATCATGTCGGGGTCAAATTCTACAGAGGCCAACGGACGGTCCATGGAATCGCGAGTTGGCAGAAGTAAACAACGTAAGTCGTTGTGGTCCCCTGCATCACCTGCTGCATGCAGCACATCCGCCGCGCGCATATGCTCCTGGTTAGGAGTCACAGCCCGACCACCAGGCTGCGCTAGCACATTTGTGCATGCACGCATCACCCTGCAGCCGAACTCGCAAAGGACAATCATCCTTTTGACACAATTTCCGAGTCTCGGATGCTGGCCACCTCAGCGCAACCCATCACGTGTCCGAAACAGTCCGCTAACCCTACCTTTGCAGGCTACAACTCCAAAGGCTTCCGGCTCGTCGCCGGCGTCGTCCCCCTCTCGCCAGACCAGGAATTCGTCCTACTAATACAGTCGACCCGGCGCAAGGGCTGGGTGCTGCCCAAGGGCGGATGGGAAATTGACGAGTCGTGCCAGGAGGCGGCCGTCCGCGAGGCCTGGGAGGAGGCCGGCATCACCATCGAGGTCGAATTTGAGCTCGGCACCATCGAGGAGCTGCGGCCCCCCAAACTCTCCAAAGACCAAAGCCAGTACCACTTCTTCCAGGGTACCGTCGTCAGCCAGTACGAGGAGTGGCCTGAGAGCCACAAGCGCGAGCGCAAGTGGTTCACCTTTACCCAGGCCATTGAGGCCCTGTCGACCCGGCCCGAGCTGCAGGAAGCCCTGAACCGCTCTGCCATTAAAAGAATCTAGTCCCGAGCAATCGTGTGTTTGATGGCCAAGTTCTTTGACTCACTGTTGCTTGAGCTCATGACTGCAAAAATGTCACGGCTGCCAAACGGATCACGACTGCAATCATGATGGGCAACCCTCTCATCCAGTCAAACCTGCAGCACGCAGGATGACTACCAAAAACAATTACATGCATTTATTACACGGCGTTGTTGGGCGGAAGGGCTTATTTATTTACTGATAGATCTGGGGGCAAAAAGAAATGGCAACCATAGCCAGTTACAGGTTGCGGGTAATAACAATTCCCATCTCATATTCCATTTTACTCTTCTCTCCATTGGGCACAGGAGTCTCGCCTTTGCCGCAGTGGAACCTCGAACACCAGGTATACCTAGAGTGGATTAGACTTTTTCAACTTTTGGCCCCTGCGGCGCTGCGTTATGGAGAGGCGCATGGACTCTTTCTCTTTTTTACTTGATAGATGAGACGAGAAAAATACAACGATACGAGACTTGATGCTGGCTGTGTGGCACAGGCCAGCCAACGGTTCAGGAAGCAAAGCGCAGAATGAACGAGCCATTTAAGCCCAGGGTGTGCCTCGTGGCGTGCCGCCTTGGTCAAACAAATGGGGATTTTGGGGACAAGTCGCGTGAGGAACTGGCGGTCCTGGGATGGCGGCGAGTCAAGCACTTGGGCTATTCCTACATGGGTTGGTGAAGGTTGTCGTTCAGCGAAGCCAGCTCAAGGCAAACACACTAGCACGCTCGAGTAAAGAAAGAGTAAAAGTAACAGTAAACTACCGAAAAATGGGTAGCTGCAAAGCCAGCAGTCAGCCAAGAGGCTTTACAACATTCGTAAGTGCCTTGATAGGCATTGATTGCGTAGTCTCTACTCTACCCTTGGAACAACTCCAATCGACAATTCTCAACACCTGCCGTCTCGGTACTATTAGAAATGCCCCGCCAAAACCTACCGAAAAAAGGGCAAACAAAAAAGAGGCCAGGTTGTTAGACAAGCTATGCCGGTGTCGCTTTTCGCAAGGCCCGCAAGCAGAGGCGAGAAAAAGCCACGTGACGCTGCGCTATCGATAATCGCCAACCAGCTCCAGGTTGGACAAGGATTCCGAACCCAGATCCGCCAGGGCGACTCCAACGCAACGACGACTTTGCCTACTGTACAACCCTACGATGCGATTATAACAACAATTCATCTCCCACACAACAACAACCAGCACCAAAAGCTCGCTGCATCGACGAGAGAAAGAAGAAACGGGGGATATATATATACGTCGTATACACACATAAAGAGGGATGGAAAACCTTAGCATCTCGGAACCGCAGGGCGGCATGGCGGCGCCGCCCGCGCAGCTGCCGCCGCAAATGTTTACGACGGCGGCGCAGCTCCTCGACCTGACAGACAGTATGATCTTGAAGAACGGAAATACCATAAAGTGGGAGGGGACGCTGACGAGGGGGCTGTGCCTTGTGTAGAGAAGCTCATGGTGGTGCTGCGCGACGGGCGTAAGCTAGTCGGTGTCCTGCGAAGCTGGGATCAATTCGGTACATGCAGTCCCCAAGACCACGATACCTCATGCACCGATTATCACATTGCTAACAAACGACGCTGCGGCGGGGATAGCCAACATTGTCCTGCAATCCACCACCGAGCGCATATTCGCCACCACCACGACTACCCCGCCGACGACGACAACGTCCTCGGACTCCCCCACGCCGCCCGCGGCGCCGCGCGGGCTGTACGCCGACGTCTTCCACGGCGTCTTCCTCGTGCGCGGCGAAAACGTGCTCCTGCTCGGCGAGATTGACCTCGACCGGGACGACCTGCCGCCGCCGGGCTACGAGCAGGGCGCGCTCGACGTCGTCAAGCGCCTGGCGGACGAGGTGAGCGGCCGGGAGAAGCGGCGCGACAAGGCGCGCGGCAAGAAGCTGGCCAAGCTGGGCTTTGAGGGCGACGGCGCGGGGGAGATTGTCCTCTTGTGAGTGTAGGCGGGCAAGCGGGTAGGTGATGTCTTTTTTTTTCTCGTCTTTGCTTCGTTTTTGTTTGGTTAAGAAACAGCATAAACAGGCCTCGGGCAGAATATTGTGAAATGCCCCGGATGGCTGGCCCGTTTTCTTTCTTCGCTTGGCGGGAGGGGAATGGGTAGAAGCTGGTTTTTGGAGCTCACGAATGTTGCTATAGAATACAACCCAATTCATACGCGTTTACGAAGCACATGCGATACTGTCTACACACAAAAATGTACCATTCGGTTGACGTGAATGCCATTCTATCCACCACCTTGGTGGCGTACTGACACTCAACGGAGATGAATATCTCCTTGGCACAGTGTAGTGATTATGTATAGCTAGGAAGGGAGAGTATAGGTGCGGTTCTACAATATTGTACACGACGACCCCGGATTTCAAACAATGTCGCTAAATCAAAAACGCCAGAGGGGATATTGTACCACAAATAAACACAGCTGCTCGTTCAGCCGTGTCATGTCCGTCTGCGTCGCTCAAACATGGGCATCGGCGGCGTCCCACTCGGATCCCGCTGGATACCACCCAGCAGCCAGTCGGTCAGCCCGACAAACTTGGCGCCCATGCCACGTTCCCAATTGCCGCCCTCCTGCGCCGTCTCGATGGTGTGCGTCAGCACGCGCCCTTCCGCGTCAAAGTCGAATATAAACAGCCCCGTAAACGGCTTATCCGGATCGCCCCCGGCCTTGGTCAGGCGCAGCGAGCGCACAATCGCGGCGCCCGCGCCGCCGGCCTTGGCCGTCTTGGTCTCGCACCAGCGCACGACGAGCTGGTCGGCGGTGGCGCCGGGGCGGCGCGGCAAAAAGGTCAGCGGCTCCGACGTCATGCGCTCGGCGAGAATCTCGAGGCGCACGTTGCCGACGAGCGGCACGCGGTTCCACGCAATGGGCGACGTCCACAGCGCGGCCGTGTAGGCGACGCGGCCCGAGACGGTGGGGAGGTGCGGGTGCGTCGAGGGGAAGAGCTGCAGGGAGATGTTGGGCGCGAGGATGTGCTGCGGGAGCGGCGACTGGAGGAGCGTCGGCATGCGGTCCTGGAGGATGCGGAGGGCTGTGTGTGTTAGCTTCGTGCCATAACGGTCGTGGGAGGTTCTATGGTGTTGAATGGAGAGGAGCAGAAACATACTCTTGCCTAGCTTGGCCTTGTTGGGATCAACGGGCTCCTTGTCGCCATTCAGTGGCATCCACGTCGGCCCCGTCGCTTCAAAGTATGTCGGCGAGGTAGGAGGACATGTCTTCGTCGTCGTTTCGCGCGAGACGCTCTGCATCTGCGCCTTGGGGTGGCTGCAGCTCGCTATGCATCGTGGTTGCGATATCCATGCCGGCGGTGATGGCGATGTGGGTAGGCGGCGCAAACGGGCCTTGTTGGGGAGCGACCTACACAGCGGCGCCGCCATGTGGTCGTTTGCTTTGCAGGGGGGGTGTCAGCGCGCGCGCATAAGTTCTAGGTTAAAGCAGCGAAAAAGAAGAATTGAGTAAATGAAAAACGCCGGGGTGCGGAAAGATGTGTATAACAGGCACCGCAAAGAAGTTTGGGTTGGGAGAAAAGAAAAGTTGGTTCTGACCAACATAAAATGCTGGCGCGGATTGGCTCTTTTTCCGCCCTGGGAGCGGAGCTTTTGGGAGGGGACGGGACCCTGGGGGGAGCTCTCAGCGGCCGGCAGCGCTGGCAGTGCCGTCACTGGCCTTGCTTTTTCAGTGGAGCCGATCTGCTGTACCAGGACACAGTGGTGCACACATCCAGTGGATGCAAGTGTTTCAAGACTTGACGAACTTGTTTGCTGCCAGTAGGTAGGTAGGTAGTACGCCGCTGGTGTCATTCGGTTGGATTCACTGCTGTTGAATAGTAAGGTGCTTCTTTGGAAAATCGAATTCTTCTTCATCCTATACGGCGTGTGCTGCCGGCGAGACACATGTCTCAGCATATATCAGCATGTAAAACCGTGGGTATGTAATAAAGTGCAACAAACAGGCCAAAAAGCAAGACCAACACCAATTTTGCCACACTTCACTACTCTGATTCACTGCATTCTGCCTGATTACTACATGTCATCTGCCGTACCCAGCTGCCCAGGCACAGCGCACTAGTCCAAGCCGCATCACATGCAGGTCCCAACCAAGACTCGCTGGCGGACGGAGCCATCAAGCCAAGCCAGCTAGATGCACTGCAACTCTGCTCCCAGATTCAAAGTGACATATGTAGCTGCTAATTATCAAGAATATGGTATTTCTTATTTAAACGCGACTGCTGCTTCTTTTGACCACCAGTTCTGACCACCCCGCCATCCCCGCTCTAGCACTGAACAAAGAGCACCAGAGCCAAGCACCAAACGGTGCCTTTCACGTGACCCAGCACACTGGCCACCACTACTAGGCGCCTGCCTCGACCTGACGTACGCTACTAGCCTACCACGCCTCACAACGTCAACAGCCATCTCTCGTCTTCTTCTCACCAAACAACCTCGCCGCCGCCCGTCGCCATCTCGTCGAGCGCCGCACGCAGTACCCCCCCGCCGTCCACCTACCACGACCCTCTTCATTTTTGCTTCCTCGCAGCCGCCCGCCCGCCACCATGAACCCTGAGTAGTACGCCTAGGCTCCACCGCTCCCATGCGCTGTCCCCTGAACCGTCGAACGCCATGCTGATGTTTCGACTGCAGAGTGCCCAACCAGAACGAGGAGCGAACCGGCTGCGATGCGAGCGTTCCCATCTCGGCCTGCCATGCATCCCATCTCGCCACCGGGATGGATGGCAAACGCGCCGATGGAGGATGCGACGCCTGCAGATGTACGAGCAACCACGGCTAACCACACTCGCCCGCAGATACGACTACCTCTTCAAGCTCCTCCTCATCGGTGACTCTGGTGTAGGAAAGTCTTGCCTGCTGCTCCGTTTCGCCGATGATACCTACACCGAGTCCTACATTTCCACTATTGGTGTCGATTTCGTACGTCCCAGCCACCAACCCCCTCGGACCGAGGAACTGCGAATCTTCTAACATGGCGACAGAAAATCCGCACCATCGAGCTCGATGGAAAGACGGTAAAGCTTCAGATTGTACGTGGTCGATGCGCTAGACAGGCTTGATGGAGGATGCTAACCGAAGTAGTGGGATACCGCCGGCCAAGAACGCTTCCGCACCATCACCTCTTCCTACTACCGCGGTGCCCACGGCATCTGCGTCGTCTACGATGTGACGGACATGGACTCTTTCAACAACGTCAAGCAATGGCTGCAGGAGATTGACCGCTATGCGACCGAGGGTGTCAACAAGCTCCTTGTCGGCAACAAGAGCGATATGTCTGATAAGAAGGTTGTCGAGTACACTGTCGCCAAGGTACGATTCCTCTCCCACGCTGCAACGACTCGGCGGCTGCTCGACACTCTACTAACAAGCGCAGGAATTTGCCGACTCCCTCGGAATCCCCTTCCTCGAGACGTCGGCCAAGAACGCCAGCAACGTCGAGCAGGCTTTCCTCACCATGGCCCGCCAGATCAAGGAGCGCATGGGCACCACAGCCGCCAACAACACCAAGCCCAGCGTACAGGTCGGCCAGGGCCAGGGCGTCGGCAACAACTCGAACAACAGCTGCTGCTAAACGAATGTGTTTTATGACAGCCAGAAGACGCCACTCGAGGCGCCAAGACGGCTTGACGAGTATCTGACGGAAAGAGAAGAGAAGATTAGTTGCGCAAGGTTGTGGATAATGTGGACAGACTTTGTCATGACTTTTCATAGTTTTCCGGGTTTCTTTTTTTTTTCCAGCTTATTTTCCCCCAACCCTCTTTGTCGTTTTTCACCCACCCCATCTCCCGCCGCAATGCGTATAGAAGAAGAATTTCATCACTTGCCTCCCAAACATGTACCAGAGCAACCAGCAGCAAGCAATGTGGAAACGAAGGATTGCGCAGAAACGCACAATGGGATTATGAATTTTGGAACCAGCTAGAATGAAAGGGGAGCATGAGAAGAAACGAGTGTAGGAAATAATACGATTGCACTATTTGTTCAAGTTGCTGTATGAATGTGATTGCACGTGTTTTCGATGACGCGGATGCCAGGACCGACCGAGGCGAGCGCTGGGCAGTGTGTTTATGCGCAAGGCTGTGCATGAACGTGGACAGATTTCATGAAGAAAGCATGATTTCGTAACTGAAACAAATTGCCGCGACATGCTGCGGCTGGACTCGGCTAATGTCAACCGTCTGCGTTGCATCCTCGGGTGGGGGAGCGCAGGCGTCCGTGTCCGTGTTTCAGCCCGGACGGTGGGCTACTACCCCATGCAGGCCGGGTAGACCTCCGCGGGAAGGGGGAAAGTCAAATTTCCGGTCCGGCTAATTATAGAAGGATGAAAATAAGATGAGAACAAAAACGCAAAATAGAGTTTGGTACCATTTGTTTCAAGATGCTCAAGTTAAGATTGCAGCCAAGTCGACCGCTTGTTCGATTGACTAACACGACCATCACCAATCCAGTGGGTGGTGGGTATGTGTGTGTGTGTGTGTGTTTCTCACGGGACTCAATAGACATGGAAAGAACAAAATAGTATAGTTTCTGGACCGGCCTCTGTAGCTCTATACAAACTATGGTATTCCAAGAAAATTCAACCAAGCGCTCGCAAAATGATGAAGAAAAAAAGTCGCCGTGTAAATGAGTAATTCTTTTCCCCAACCTCGTTGACAGGAAGAACAAAACCGACAAAGGAAAAAGTCTTTGAAAAAAAGAAAAAGAAGGTAGTTGTTTTTACACCCCATGAATTAAATATTACCACCCCGAAACCATCATACACATACACTTTTCTTAGGCCATCATGCCCAACACCTTGAGCGCCTTTTGCGTGCCGGGCTTCTTGCGCCGCAGCTTCTTGCCGTACATGGGCATGAGCCGGCGCTCCTCCTGGTCGTAGTCGCTGTCCTCGGCCGGGTCAAACGTCATGATAGACGCGCCGTCGCTCGGATCGAGCCCGAGGCGGTGGTGCAGCAGCGTCGAGGAGCCCGCCGCGTCGTGGAGGAACCGCGGCACCGGCGGCATCAGCTCCTGCGGCGTGGACGACGACGACGACGGGTTAAAGGCGCGGCCTGACAACGAAGGCGCCGGCTTCCGCCGCATGTACGCAATGTGCGTCGTCGTGGCTTTGGACATGGTCGAGAGGTTGCTCCGGGTCGTCCGCATGCTGCTGCTAGTACTCGGCCGGCGATGCAGCGCGGCAGCGAGGTAATTGTTACTGTTGCCACCACCGCCGACGGCGCTCACGCGCATCGCGCCGTGCTGGCCACGGGGCGTCGTCTCGCCGTCCGGGCTGGGCGGCGTGCGCGGCGGCGCCGGCGACGAGACGGGCGTGTAAAACTCCGTCTTGAACGTCGCGGCGTTGCTGCCCGACGTGTGCGGCCTCATGAGCGGCGGCGGCGGCGCGAGCACGGACGACATGGTACTGACCGAGGGCGACAGGGGGCTCTGCGGACCCGTCGTCTTGGGGAACGCGGACAGAGCGTTGACGCGCAGCGGCGCGGGCTTGGCTTTCCGCTTGATTTGTGACTTCTGCTGCTGTTCAGGCAGCGAGGCGGATGATGACGTCTCGGCTGCTGACAGCTTTGAGAATGACGATACTGGCGGGGCTTGCTGCTCGCGCAGGGGCAGCGAGGCGGATGAGGATGTCTCGGCGGCGGAAAGCTTTGAGAATGACGACACTGCTGGGGCTTGCTGCTGCTCGCGCAGGGGCAGCGAAGCTGACGATGATGTGGCGGCTGCTGACAGTCTCGAGAATGACGACACGGCCGGGGCTTGCTGCTGCAGCTTCTCGCGCAAGGGCAGCGAGCTGTCGGCGGTGGTGGTTGCCTCGGCGGTGACCCCAGGCGCGGACTGCGGTCTTTGCTGGAGAGGAGTAGTAGTAGTAGTAGTAGTAGTAGTGGTGGTGGTGGTAGCAGCAGGTAGATTCCACACGGCAGACACAAACTGCGCAATATCCTTATCCGACGCCGACGACGCGAGCAGAAAGTTGGCCTTGGCCCTGCTGGCCTCTGGCGTCGTGGAGCGGCTGCTCAGCGACGACGAGCGACACGAGTAGATGGACCCAGACTCGGTGACGGCGGACACGGTGCTGCTGCTCCTGCTCCTGCCGCTCTCCACCGAACGCTCGCGTACGTGCTGGAAAGCCGTGCCTTCGCCGCGCGCGCCTGTTGCGGAGGTGGTGTCGACGAGCTGCGCAATCTTGACCAGGTCGACGCCCGCGAGCTTCTGCATGGCGACGACGGTGGGCAGGTGCTCGGGCGGGTACTCGAGCAGCAGGAAGCGAATGTCGGCGTGCACGGCCAGGTACGTCTCGAGGTGCGGCAGCATGACCGTCGCCAGCAGCGCCGGGCTCGCAAACGGGTTCGCCGCGGCCGACGCCGCCGCCTGCGACCGCAGCGGCGGCGCCGTGTACGCCTGCATCGTGTGGGCGAGCAGGTAGCGAAAGTCGAGCCGCGTGCAGCGCGCCGCGCCCGTCGGCTCCGTGCCAAACTTTTCAATCTGGCCGATGACGCGCGCCGCGTAGTCGCGCCGCACGCCGCTCTGCAGCCCGACAGCCAGGATCTGCTTGAGCTGGTGGCCGCCGCCGCCGTTGGCCACGCCCCCGACCGGCGGCAGGCTGCTCGTCTTGCGGCTGCGAAACAGCGGCCGCCACAGGCTCTCATCGTCATCATCACCATCGTCGTTGTCGTGGTGGCTGATGCTGTTGGGTAGGAGCGGCGGGAGCTGAAACTGCGGCGTGTAGCTCCCCGACGCGGGCGTGGCGACGGGACAGTGCTGGCGCAGGACGGAGCGGATGGCGTTCTGCACGGCCACGGGCGGCTGCTTGGCCTCGACGGCGATTTCGTGAATCGTGCTGTCGAGCTCCTCGATGACTTCCTTTTCCGTATCCGGCTCCTCCTCGGGCTGTTGGCGTTGCTTCAGAGCGACAGCACCAGCGTCTTGTGCCTCCTCCTTCGCGGGCGGCGTGGGCGGCGGCGGTGTCTGCGCCGGCGTGGGCGGACGCAGGATGGTGACGGTGGCCGGCTCCGACGACTTGATGAGCTGGGCGGTGGCGCCGTAGCTGGGGTTGCTGTACGCAAAGGGATCGTAGTCGTCCATGCTGGGGAGCGCCACGACTGGGGCGGCGGCGGCGGCGGCGGCCATGCTGATGACGGCCGTCTTTGGCGTCTCTTGGTCCTCGAGATCCTGCTCGGTGCAGGACGTCTCAGGCGACGTGAGCATCGCGGTGCCGTCGTCGGTCTGCGATCCCGTGCTCAGGGAATCGCCGCCCGAGCTCGCGCTGCTGGTGCCGGCGGAGCTGGGCGACAGGCACGCCGAGGCCGACAACGACTTGCGCATGTACTCTTCGCGCATGGCGTTGAGGGCCGACTCGAGCAGAGGCTGCGGCGTCAGCTCCGACCGCAGATACAGGACCAGGTCCTCCATGCGGGGGAAGACGGGTTCATAGCTGCTGTCCGAGTCCGGCTCGCGCGGCTGGCTGGTGGTGGTGGTGGTGGTGGGTGCTGCTGCGTCGCCATCGTCGTCAATGTAGGTCGACTTGCTCTGCTGCCAGCGACGTTTTTTGGCGCTGGGTACACGCTGCAGCTTAATCACAGGCCGCGTGCGCTTGACGACGATGGTCCTAGGGCGATTCGTCGTGGACGGCACGCGCACGAGTGTAGACGGCATGGTGTCACCACTCGACGACAATGTTGTGTTGTTGTTGGTAGTCGACAACAAATTCTCATTGAGAATGCGCGCCGGTCCATTAATATTATTATTGTAGGCGGACCGCGGCGGCGGCGTCGTCGTTTCATCAATGGTCAGCTCGCTGAGCTTGGGCTTATGCGTGGCGGTGCTTCTACCCACCGCTTTGACGCCCATGAACCCATCCCCCCGCACAGACGTCCGCATGTCCAGAAGCGAGGCTCGGCCGTATTCCACCTTGCCGACCGAGGAGCGCACGCTAAACGCGTCCGACAGGGGGGAGACGTGGTCGCTGGACAGGCGGCCGCCGCGGGCGGTGGTGGTGGTGCTCCGGCGGCGGCTGTCCCGGCGAGACGTGCTGCTGCTGACGCCGCGGCCGTCACCTGTGGGAGACGACTTGGCGGTGGTGGTGGTGGAGAAGTCGTCAAAGCCAAAGACGGACGGCATCTCCGCGTGGCGGTCATACTGCACGACGGAGAAATGCGGCGTGTCGAGAAATGGTGACCGGGCTAGGCGCTCCGTCGTGGGCGTGCAGTCTTCGAGCGACGATTGCCCAAAGACGAGAAACGGCGCGGCGTTGCCGGACGGCGTGTCGGCGTAACCATAGAGCGGCAGGCTCGACGAGCGTCGTATCGTGAGATCCAGCTCATTCGAGACCTGCAGATTGGCCGTCTGGCGGTCCAGCGCGTCGGCGGCCCGCATCGCCCGCGTGCTGGGATCCGACGTCTCGTCCTCATCTTCGTCCTCGTCCTCGGCGCCGTGGACGCCCGCGTACAGGACGGGTGCCGAGTGGTGACGCTCCTGGCCAGCCTGGGCCAGGCCCGCGAGCCCGTGGCGGACGAGGCGGTCCAGCACGGCGGCGGCGGCGGCGCGGTCGCCCGCCGTCTCGTGCTGCATCAGCGCCTTGAGGCAGAGCGCGTGGGCGCTGGCGGCGCCGCCCTCGAGGAAGACGAGCCGCCGGGTGCCGCGCTCGGCGCCCCGGCCGCGCAGAAACGTCTGCGCGTCGCGGTGCCGCTGCTTCATGGCGGCGTTGACCTGGCCGAGGTACTGCACGGCGTCAAAGGTGTCGAGAAAGGACGCCGGCGTCGGGAGGTAGGTGTCGAGCGCGGGGAGGATCAGTATCTGGGGTGACGACGGGAGGAGCCGCAGCTGTGTAGAGACGACGGCCTTGGGGCCCTCGACGGCCACCATGGCCCCCTTCCAGGAGGGCTCTTGCGCCATGGCCAAAGTGTTGGTGGATGGTTTTCGCACTCGATGCTTCGTGTGGCGGTAAGCAAGTAGAATTGTCGCACTACGTTGAGGTTGATGCCGGCAACGTAATATCCTCGTTTTTCGCAGGACCAAATGTCTAGATATCACAACTGGGACTGCGATACTATGACATTTTTTTTCTTCTTTCTTGTCGTCGAGCCCGTAAGCCGTGGGGAGGCTGGACGGTTGGTTCGGCACAAGCGCCGCCGTGTAAGTGCGCCCGGGAAGGTAAATGACCAAGGGTCCAACAAGTCGGCGATCGGTGAGACACGGATGATGAATATAGCTGCGACAGAATCGAAAACAAAAAAAGAAGGAACGGAACTCTTCTAGAAAAGAAATCAAAAAAAGAAAATCCGACCGTTGGCGAAGAAGGTCAACCAGAGGGAACCAGGAACAAAAAGAGATGACGGCGGGCGCTGCTAGTAGTATTATGATAAATGAACCCTCTTCTTGCTCAAGACGACGGCCGATCACTTTTTCTGTACCCACTGGCTTGCAAGGATGGCCCCCCGTCGCACTGATCAGCCCAACAACCAACATTGGGCTGGCCCGGAGGAGCTAGGAGGGGGAAAGGGTCACTAGACACACTAACTACTCTTACCAAGGGGGCGAGAGAGAGAAGCGGTCTCTCCTTTGAATGTCGGGATCGCCAATGGCGCCGCCGCTCCAGTTGCGCAACTACCATTTAGTTCGACACCGCATTTTCTCACGTTGCTGCACTGTCGGCTTCGCGAGAACCCCCCCCCCTACAGGATAATGCGCACGGTGGTTCTTCACTCACCAGGGTGTTGGGGCCGGCGCGGGCTGTGATTAGCACTAACTCGCCGCTTTCTTGTTGTTAATGAGTGACTGCCCAGGGGACAACAACAACCCTCGATAGGGGCCAGCTGCCTGCCCCCGGGGCTATCCGAGACGGATGCCGCATTTTCTTTTTGGGCAGGGCGCACGCCTGCAGGGAAAAGGGCCTTTTTTTTCACGGGCTGGAAAAAAACCACGTATTGCATATGCGCGCGGGCGGGCGTTGTCCGCCGCGAGCGAGACAAACCTGCAGATGCCCTCGGGCGGGTTCCCCGTGATGCCTGCAAGAGTTGGCCCTGTGCGTGCCATCCATGCGTGCTTCCTCAAGACCACGAGACATATTCTACTGATGACAACGTGGAATCGGGGACAGCGCACAAGGACAAGGGGCCCAGGCGGCACAAAAAAAAAAGAAGCATTGACAACTGTTGTCTTTGGCTCCTTGTTGCATCTAGAGGCTGTCTCTGCTCCTTGTTGCATCAGAAAGCCTGAATAACCTTTTCGGCTGTGGCTCAAAATCCAGCCCAGCGCCCCCAGCTGCCAGATCGCACGCTGCTACTTGCGCTCTCTCCGCCTTTTCGGTGAGAGAGCCTCCCTTGCCCAGCCGAGGACATGAAAAACATGCACGCCGATGGGGGGGAGAAAGACATTTGGAATCTGAACCTAGGCTATAGCTGAACAGCACTGATGCCATACCTGTCATATGTGATTGCCCGCTTGCCCCCTTCCATGCCCCAATAAGGTCTTTTTCGGCTGGGGTATACAGGGGGGGGAAAGACATGGGTTAACTTGTGTCGTCGCCACGGCCGTTACCCCCCTGGCAAAATGCCCCCCCAGCGAGATTTCATTTCCACATTCTCATGGAATTGATATCGATTGTCATTGTTTTAAAGTGCGTCGCAGCCATTACGGGCCTTGTTAGCCGAGATCCTTTTCGACTGATACCGCATAAACATTGGTTTTTCTCTCCCTCTCTCCGTACGCTGTCGCATCGCCTTGCGCCTTTGTGTATTAGGTCTGTGCTTCCAGGCGACGCCGCTCTCGTCAGCTTAACCTTGCGCGGGGGACGAGGATTGTCGGCTCTTACAGCCAACCCGAAAAGGGCTGACTCACGGAAATGACGGAAAATAGGTGAAAATAAGAGGGAACAGATGGGAACAAAAACTTGAAACGGCGATTGCGCGAGGAGGCGGGGATCTTGTGGACACAATGGGAAATCGAGATTCTAGGCCTGACACAATCTTGAGTTCTGTCGCCGACCATTGTGATAGCTGGGGTTCCCGCGCGTGCGAGCGCCGTTGGTTGGGTTTACAGTCTCTCTCGTGTACGCCACGGCAGTTTTGCGTGTAATTGCCCAACTTGCCCCAATAGCACGGCAAGTCACAGAATCAGCTGTCACGCGCGGTGTAGTGTAGTAGTGCGACTTGCGGCTGATGTTGGACGTTGGAAACTCGGTGATCTTCAGAGCTAATGTCACTCGCGCGAGGCGGACAAAGTGTGGAACCCCAGAATTGAACCAAAAGAGGGTAAGGATTGGCCGTCTCTTCACCCGCAGCCTTGGAACCGAGCCTGTGCTTTACCGGATCTGCAGAAACAGCTTTCCTACTGACCACCGTCTAGCTGCCGGGTTGTGGCAGTTTATTACTCGTTACAGAGCCAGGGTGAGCGCGGCAGAGCTCCGGCGAGAAGCCAAGCAATCAATCAAGCTGACTACCGCGCCCACGAGGCTACGGGGAAGGTGGGAGGGCTGCCTCGTGTCTCGGTGTTTTTCTTCTTCTTTGCATTGTTCTATGGTTCTATGGGGGCAACTACTCCACGACGTCCAACACCGGAACATTTATTCTTCAAGGATAAAGCTGTCTTTGAATAGTATATCTGCTACAATGGAGAGAAGGAGGAGCCCTATGTGCTGGAGATGTCAACGCCCGAAGGGGGGGGCAAGCCTCGGGCTCGAAGCCAATCAGCACTAGGAACGTCAGCCTCGTTTGTCCCGGTTTGGTCGCCAGACAAAGAAAGAAACGCTTTGATGTTTTTGGGCCCAGCTGCCTATATTTACAGAAACCCACCCTTCTGCGAGGTGCCATGGTTTTTTATGACAGGCACCAGGGGTTGAAGTTGCTGGCCCTCGTGTCTCCAATTAGACGCCCGAAATTCTGTGGGCGTGTCCACGCGAAAAGATGGAGGACGGTGTGAAAGTGCCTCGAGTTATTCACAGGCAAAAAAAGGCAGATCACATCTCCTTTTCCCACTCAAAACGTGGCGTTCTTCTCTTGTCCACTTTCCACCTTGACGATGGGATCGGCATGGATAAATTAGAAAGGAAACGAGGCGCAAATCCCACCAACAAAAAAGGGCAAAGACAAAATAAAGAGCGACGAGAAGCTCCGGGGGACCGGCCTAACAACCTGGACCTAGACGTTGTCTCTCGCTTTCTCAAGTCTCTTCATTATTCCCGGCTAGCTGCATCGGCCCTCCCTGCGTGTAGATTCTACTTTCGCACCCTTCTGGAAAAAAATCGGTCTCACCGTGTTATTTTTAGCGAACCAGGGCCTTGTGAACTGAGTCAAGTCTCTTTTTTCTGCATCAACCCTTTTCCTGTTTCACAGCCCCATGCATCCTTCCGTTCGCGTGGCATGTAAAAAAACCTCGCCGTGGGATCCATGCCTCGAGCCAAAAAGAAGTGGTCGCATTCCGGTGGCATATGGTGCTTTTCTCCTATTGAACAAGGCTTGCGGCGCGGGCGCTCGCGCCAGCTCGGCAGCTACAAAATAAGGTGTGAGTTGGTCCATGTTTCAACATGTGAGCGCTCCGACAACCTGGTTCGCAAGGAAGAAGAGCTTGCCAAGTGCATAAATGACGAGAGTTGAAAAAACTTTAAAGCAAGGGTCGGCCTACAACGGACGATCAACAGAAACCTCTGATAAGGAACCGAAAAGGCGAGACCGGTTCAAAAATCCAGTACACATGTTCATTCATTCGCCAGGTTAAGAAAAACCTCGCCCGCACGTCCCTCCTTGGGTTACATTTTGGCTAGGCCCCCCCGGCCACGGCACGGCGAGGCCCGGCGAATTTTCAACGGGGGGCTTGCTCCATTTCAAGGATGGAGTAAATGGATACACTTGAACCGACGTCGTGAAGGAGAGGAAGGGGCCCGGCCATTATTACGCCGAAAGATGAAAGACAGCCCTGGCGCTATAACAACCGATCCGAGGTCCATCCCCCCTGGCTATAATGCACAACTTTTCGGCAGTTGGGGCTTTCATCGCCGACGGTTGTCGGGAGACTATGTGGGAGAGCTGTCCTGCTGTCTATTCATGGCACACCTTGATCACACACACACACACACACCTTCCCCAGTCGTTGATGACTCGCGTGGTCCTGTTTCCGAAGTTTCCGTCCCACGATTGCATCACGGCCAGAAAAAGGCTCATGATAAACTTTCATCTTGAAACGTCAGCGTATCCAGCCGCCGCACGGGAGTGAATGACTTGCATTGTCCTTGCCGTCTCCACGGGCTGGAAATCGGCCCAGCTTTTCTCTCCACCGACAGCATGACAAAACAAGTTGGGGGACTCAAGAAAGCGCCGTAAACGAAAAAAAAAGATGTGTAGATGCGTAAATCATTTATCCGGGGGAAGGTGGGCTGATTGTCACAGAATGGTTGACAAGGTTGCAACGTAGCAGGCGGCTGCATTGTATGAAGCTGTTCGCGAGAGCGCGCCGATTTCCATCATGCGACCCATGACCGCGCGGTCCCGGCTGCAGTTGCTGACCAGGTGTATACCGACGAGAGTTGTCAAGCCATCGCTGCCGATAACATCTTGACTATTATTGGTACAACGTAAAATCATCCATCCGTCAAGTGGCTACTGTGTCTCAGATGGCGGGGGGACCAGCCGCATCGACGGCTTGGTTGTGCAACCACGGGTAACACGCCTATGTTGCACTCGGTGAATCTTATTCTCTTCGTCCTATACAAGCAATAACCCTACACAAAAGCGGCCTCTACAATACCTTGCATGTCATACAAACGGGAGCACAAATGGTTCCAAGCCGGGCAAATGCTTCCAAGCCGGACGCTCAGCTCCGTTGACATCTGAACATTTCAGAGTTCGCTACTTGAAACACTAGTATTGGCATTGTCTAATGCACACTTTTTTTCGCGCAACGGTCAAGGCTTTAATCAGCCATCAGCTCGGCCAGCTCCGCCTCCTCCTCGGCCGTCAGCATGGCCTCGCCCGTGTCCTGCTTGACCTCCTCAGTCTTGCCCGCGGCCGCCCTCTCGGCCGCCTCTCGGATCTTGTCGACGGTGTCGTCGAGCGCGGCCTGCGCGAGCGGCCACGTGCGGATCGTGCCGTCAATCCCCACGCTGCACACGCGCGTCGGCTGCTGCTCGCCTTGGCCCAGCAGCACCAAACCTGTAATCTCGTCAAAGTGGCCCTCGAGCGTGGCGTAGAGCTTGCCTCCCGCGTGGCGGTCCCAGACCTTGACGTCCTCGTCGCGGCCGGCCGTGACGGCCCAGCGCTCCGTCACGACGACGGCGCGCACGTAGTCGCCGTGGGCGAGCGCGTCCTCGGTCTCGAAGCGGCGCGCGCGCGCGAGGCACTTGGCCGTGCCGTCGGCGCTCGCCGTCCACAGGTCCACGTCGTCGCCCGACAGGTCAAACACGAGCCGGTACACGCTTGTGTCGTGCTCCTGCACCGTCAGGCGCTCGGCGTCGGGCCGCCCGTGGTACGCCTCGGCGAGCTGCTCCGCCGCCGTCAGCGTGACGCGCCAGCGGCGGATGCTGGGGTCGCTGCTGGCGCTGACGAGGACGAGCTCGTCGGGGCCGCTGAGGACCGGGTCGAGGGCGAGGTGCTGCACGGCCAGCATCGTCGTCGCGGGGTCCTGCAGCGTGTGTATCCGGCGGCCGCTCTCGGCGTCCCAGACCATGATCTTCTTGTCGGCGCCGCCGCTGATCAGGATCGGCTTTCCAGAGAGCCTGGCAGTAATGACCGTCTTGACAAAGTCGCTGTGGCCGCTAAACTTGCGCTGAGGCTGGGCCGTGTCGACGTCCCATGACCAAATGTCCTTGTCCCAGCAGCCAGCATACAGCGTCTTGTTGTTGGCACCGCCGATGGTCAGACAGGTGACGGGCGCCTTGGGACCTCTGTACGTAGTTTTTGTTTGAGTAGACTTTGACATGTGAGCGTTGTTGTCTGTATCGGGTAGCTTGGCGAGCTCACCTCTAGGTTGATCCGTCTGCAAAAACCTGCAGACTCGGCGATGAAGATTGAGCCACTAGGGTCCGCAGGGTCTGGCATGGCTGCCAGAATCTTGGACTTCATAAAGATGGGACTGCCATTTTTGTTTCCAGACTTGGCCGCCTTGCGTGCACGATTCGCATTGGAAGCGCTAGACGACGTCAGTTGGCGGTGACGATGGAGGGGCCTTGGTCGGATGAAACTCACTCCGTTTGGAAATAGTAGTCTGGATTGGAGGTTTGCATTTTGAGTATAATAGCAAGATTCTACCTCTTGTAGCGGTATCTCAAAAGCGCAGGAGAAGAAACTCCAGACGAGGGCCTCAATCCCCCTTTTAAACGTGTAGTTTGAAGGATGCCTATTGTGTTCGCCAGGCTTCCAAATTCGATGCCACTGTATTGGGTGCTTGTGGCGGGGTGGCGGGGCAGCTTCGCTGTGGGCCTGATATGACCTGTGAGTATTGAGAATGGAAATCACGTCGGACCTAGGGAGAAGGTGTAATTATATCACGTTACAATCAAAAGCTGATTCGTGGTAAGAATTATTAAATTTTAAAACAAACCATTTGGTAAACTTTGACCACGTCACTGAACGCTGGAAGCAGCAACAGGACATTGCAAAAGATAATGCGTGATAGGAGCTATAGTAACAATTGTTGAAGCTGTTTACTAGTGCTAGGCCGTTGCCTGTATGAGTAACGCAAGGAAAATTTTCTCGCAATTGCATCAATCTCTACTCCATGATTAGTATTTGTTCGGAAATTACTGCCAATTATGCGAGGCCATGCTGTCTACTTGATAATCAATCGACCCTTGGCAGTTCAATGTCCTCAACGCCATGCTCTGCAATGTAGGATAAATCTTCGGCGAGTACTTGAGGTAATAGCTAAGGGAATAAAAGTCCCGAGAGAGCTTATTATTTACAATGAGATTGATTTCTCATGATTCGGCACGGTACCTCCATTGAGAGAAGTACTTCATCAACCGTTGTGTGGCGCAAGCACTAGCCACCGTAGCGGGGTCGCGCCGCCGTGGCTCAACTCATTTGGCCCGTTTGGGCAGCCCTTTAATTGAGACGCGTCTCCGGCGCGTCTTCCGTGTGTAGAGCCTGCCATCCACACCACCGTTATCCCAGCGGCACACCTCCCCATTGCCTAAAACGAGCTTCATTCAACGTTTGGTCTTTGGATGCTGCGAGGACCAAACCATCACACGAGCTGACCACCATGGATTCCACGCTCGCGCCCCGGCCGCGGCCACGGCCCGCGCACACCCAAGGAACGACGCGCTGCGCCTACACGCCCGACGGCGGGCGCCTCGTCACCGTCGGCTCCAACAACACGATCCGCCTCTACACGACGGGCTCCGACGGCGAGCCCACCAACATTGACGACTGCCAGGAGCAAAACGTCGCCGTCGCCGCCGGCCGCAGCGACTTTGTCGTCGGCTCCGAGGACGGCACCGTCAGCCTCTTCTCGCTCGCCGCGGCCACCTTTGAGCGCTTCCTGCTGCGCACGTCGCTGCCCGTCCGCGACGTCGCCCTCGCCGCCAGCGGCCAGTGGTGCGCCGTCACCAGCGACGAGCTCACCGTCAAAATCGTCCACACGCAGGACACGTCCCGCGTGCTGCACCTGCGCGAGCACGGGCGGCCCGCGCGCCACGTCGCCTTTGACCCCAAGGCCAGCCTCGTCGCGCTCTCGGGCACCGACGGCATCGTCTACGTCTACTCGCTCACCGCCGTGGAGCCCGAGCTCATCCGCAAGGTCGACGGCGTCATTGGCGCGCTCGACGCCGACAGCACCGCCAGCTCCAAGGTCGTCTGGCACCCCGACGGCCGCGCCTTTGCCGTGCCGACCCCGACGCGCGACATTCAGATGATTTCGAAAAACGACTGGGAGAAGCAGCGCAGCTTCGAAAACGGCCACCTGGGGGACATTACCGCGCTCGCGTGGTCGCCCAACGGCGCCATGCTCGCGTCCGCGGGCAAGGACGGCAAGATTCTCGTCTGGGAGACCAAGACGCAGAGCGTGCTCCAGCGCTACGACTTTGCCAACGTCATCGACCTGTGCTGGCACCCAAAGAAGAATATCCTCTCGTTTACGACCACCGACGGCGAGGTCTACATTTACCCCGACTTCCTCAGCGAGCAGTTTGCGCCGCTGCTCAAGCTCAACCCCCAGCCGGCACCGTTTATCCACGATCCCCTGTCCGAGATTTCCGGCAACCGACAGGCACCGCCGCCCGCCCCCCACGGCGGCCAGAAAGCCCACGACGACCTCCCCACGCGCCGCCGCCGCGAGTCGTTTGGCAGCCTCGACTCGTTCCTCGGTGGCGCCAACGCCGACGACGACGACTTTGTCGTCGACGACGACAATGCGGGCTACGCGCAGCCGGGCCTCAAGCGCGGCCGCGAACACGACGATCTCGACGGCCGCTACGCGACCAAACGCCGGCAGATGCCCCTCGAGCCCACCTACCACGAGTCCTTCCAGCCTGGCGCGACGCCGTGGCAGGGGAACCGCAAGTACCTCTGCCTCAACCTCGTCGGCTTCGTGTGGACCATTGACCAGGACGCGCACTACACCGTGACGGTCGAGTTCTACGACCACGAGTTCCAGCGCGACTTTCACTTTACCGACACCTTCCACTACGACAAGGCCTGCCTCAACGACCGCGGCTCCCTCTTTGCCTGCCCGCCCCGCGACGACCAGCCCGCCACGCTCTACTACCGCCCGCACGAGAGCTGGACGCAGCGCCAGGACTGGCGCATCGAGCTGCCCCGCGGCGAGGCCGTCACCGCCATGTCGCTCAGCGACTCCTTCATCACCGTCACCACCGACGCCAGCTACGTCCGCGTCTACACCCTCTTTGGCATGCCGTACCGCGTCTACCGCCCCAAGAGCGCCCCCATGGTGACGTGCGCCAGCTGGCGCGACTACGTCCTGACCGTGGGCAACGGCCCACTGGGACCGGACGGCACGACGCGGCTGCAGTACACGATTGAGAATGTCAAGCGTGACGAAATCTGCCAGAACGAAGACACGCTGGCTCTGCCGCCAGGGGAGACTCTAAAGAGTGTGTTCTTCTCCGATAACGGGGTACGTATCCTTGCCGTTCGGTTTTTACATGCTTCTTACTAACATCGAGCTTAGGATCCCTGCATCTACGATTCTACGGGCACATTGCTGACGCTGCTGCACTGGCGCCAGCCCTCGCGAGCCTGCTGGGTGCCTCTTCTCGATACCAAGCTTCTACCGCGCCTTGCCTCTGGCCGCAAGCACGAGACGTATTTCCCCATTGCCGTGGCCGACAACAAGTTCCACTGCATCATTCTCAAGGGCGGCGACAAGTACCCGTATTTCCCCCGTCCTCTACTCTCCGAATTCGACTTTTCCATTCCTCTCTCCTCGCCACCGAAAGAAAAGGAACCCAAGCCGAAAAAGAAGAAGAAGCAGCCCCGAGAAGACGGCGAAGACCTCGGCAGCGAGCTCAACGGAGAGGAGCCCTCCGACGAAGAAATGGAAGACGACGAGGTGCCTGAGGAAATCGACGAAGTATCGGAAACCAAGAAGCTCGAGCAGACGTTTCTGCTCAAGGGCGTACAGGCCGCACAGGTGCGGGACCTGGTTGACGCGACGACGGGCGCTCATACCCAGCGCAGTCTGCTGTCGCGGCTCGAGCTCGAGATGGACAAGACGCTGCTGCAGCTGCTGGCGGTCGAGTGTCGCGAGGGGGAGGAACGCGGCATGCGTGCCCTGGAAATGGTCAGGCTCATGCGCGACCGCACAGGGCGCATGATGGAGGCGGCCGGGAAAGTGGCGGAGCGGTATGGCCGCACGGTCCTGGGCGACAAGATTCGTGAGGTGGGCGAGAGGAGGGTGGCGGGAGAGGATGATGACGATGTCTAGGCCGAGGATGTTGTATAATGTTGTCAGGGGAGAAGGGGGGAGGATCTGTATCTGGTAACGAGTAAAGTGGGGGATCTTTCATGTGGTTTGATGGGTTTGGATAATTGGTTGACATGAGGCTCAGGGTGTTTATTTTTTTTTCCCTGCATTGTTTTGCGCTGAACATGAATGATGACAATTTTTTCATTTTATGCGTACCCGCTAAGCGAGGTGTCTGAATTGTTGAAAATACCCCGTCACGGCTTGAGTGTCTCGTTTCGTAACACGAGGCGTCGTTGACCAGAGCCCGTCATTGTGTTGCAGGGGGGCCGCACTTTCAGCTGTCATTTGGCCTGTCTTGAAACAAGCACTGTCAGGGTACTACCTCGTCACGCGAGATTCTTCCCGTTTCCCATGTGCTAGTTGCCGAGCAGCGATGACAGCCGAGGAATTCCGTCCTGCACGTTCCGGCTGTCGGTGCGGTGCGCACAGAAGAAATGACGGAAGATGGGCAAGTTTATGCAGCGAGTTCCATTGGCATGGCAAAACGTCGCCCCGCCGTGGGTAGCCGATGTGTGGGGTGAGCGAGGCAGGGCCGCCGGCTGACTGAAAGAGGTTTCGAATCGGGCGCTCGGGACAGAGGCGGGCTAAATTCGCAGCATGGGTTAAATCGGTCGGTCAAATGGACGTGTTCCTTGTCTCTATTGGTGGCAAAAACTGCATGGGGAGACAAAACGGGGTCTTTGGGGGCGATTTCGTTGAGGCTTGATGTCAGGGCCTGCTACGCGAGTGTAGCACGTTGAGTGTCTGTTAGCTTGCGTTGCAGAGATGCAGGGCTTACTGCGGCATGAGCAAGGGCCACGTTTGGCTCTGGTGGCCCGACAAGGAGCACCATCCTTGTCGGTCCGAGCATTACGAAGGGCTGACAGATCTCAGGCGAATAAGCTGGCTGATAGTTGGAGTGGTCGCATCGCGTAGATCCGGCGGCCGGTTCTAGTGGATGGCGCGGGCGGGCAGAAACTGCTGGCTGCCGCCCCCAGGCCGTCTCACATCCTGACTCGATGGTAAGCGAGGCTGCATGACCGCGTCAAGCAGGGCCCCCTTGCCTAACTATGGCATTTGGGCATGTTATGCATGAGCGGGTGGCGGGCTGGGATGCTGAGTGAAGCTCGCTGGCTAATGCAGTCACTGGACAGAGTAGACATGCAGCAGCGCAAGCGACACAGTCTGGCCAATGAGGGGACTGAAATATCGAGACGTGCTTAAGAATAGCAAATAGTTGGGGTTCTTGGTGGCACAAGCCTGTGCTCTGCAATTTCCACCGGACGTGTGGAATATTGGCGTCCGAGACAGACTGTGCGATGAAGTGCGGAAAGCAGCCGTCATGGTTGGTGGTGGCAGCAAGACATGTGGCGGAATAGGGACGGTTAGACGATGTGAGACAAGAAAGTATGGCAGCTGTTTACATGAACCGTTGAACAGTTGAACAGTTGAACAGTTGAACAGTTGAACAGTTGAATAGTCGAACCGTTGAGCCGCAGTCTGTTTCGCAGCCCCCACTAGGATGTGAGGCCGCTGGTGCCTCAACAGTTGTGGTTCCAAAGCGTATGTAGTAGCTCGTGATAGTAATCGTTGGATTGGTGCGATTATCCCCGTGTGGCTGATGTACGAAAAGAGAAGCGTCATGAGAAGGGGGCCGAGCGGGCATGCTCCGATGACGAGATGGGCGAAGTCGGTCGATGGCGTTCGCGACAATCGGCTATTGGTGTTCGCATTGCGGAGGCCGTGGACTTGTGTACTCTGTACAACGGTAATTATGCACAAGACTGGGGCGAGTAGCGATACAAACAGGGGCGAGAGACAAAACGAGCGGATGTAATGCTGGAAACTCTAGCAGTGCATGTCTGAGGTCGAGCGAGATGTCGTTGCGGGAGATGGTTTGTCCAGGGAAGTTACGTTGCTCTGGCCCGCATGGTAGTGGCGGAGTGAATAGGGTGAACAAGAACCGAGTAGTTGGTCAAGAGTGGCGGTAAATGGCAGGTGATGAAAAAGGTGAAACCGCGTAGATGCGGATGTTGGATGATAAATTGCCGGGTTCTGAGACGGATAGCGATGATGATGCTTCCGTTTGTAGTTGAAGCTACTGGGGGTGCGGTGCTTGGATTGGCAGAAGGAACAAAAGATGGCCGACGGCTAATCAGCAACGTGGCGGCCCGGGCTTCTGGCAGGGGTTGCTCTTCAGTTACAGGGCATCAGAGACACTCTAGAGTGGCTGATAGCCTAATGAGATTAGAGCTCCGAGACATCGGCGATGGTACAGAAAGTCCAAGCGTCCATGTGCCACGGCCTATTGGGGGTTAATTAGCCAATGTTGAAGAGAATGGCGATATAGGAAATGCAATCGCGCTGGTGGATATTGTATTAGTGATGGCATGGAAGCGCCAAGCATTCAACATGTACCCCGTCTATGTATGATGTACATGTACTGCCACGGGAGCATGTGCGTGGTGGAGGGGCGGCTCGAGAGACCGGGCGGCATATCTGCTTGGCATCTCGACTTAGCATGAGCTGCTATGTTTCTCTCCTAGCTCAAGTTTGGATTAAGTTTAGTAACCTGCAGCCGAGGACTGGCACAAGCCAAAACGATCATCTCCTCGCTTAGCCGGGCCCAAGAGCACAGAACTTGTTGCAGGACAAGCCCTCCAGAGGCTGTGGCGCGCCGGAACAGAGGGGACCCGCTGGTTGAAAAGACCCGGAGCGAGCCCCGTCCCTCCGCCGTGTCAGGCAGGTCACTGGACGTGACGGGCCGGCAGTGCTGTCTGCAGATGCCTTTCCTTTCCGGGAAGGTCTGTCGATGTCGACACCGAAAAAGGGCCTGGTGTTGTCAATGCTGGGAGGGGGGGAGTTTGGTCTGGACGAGAGGTCAAACGCGGCGTCGGCGGTGAATGTCCGTGGTTGGCCGCACGGCATCGCCCAGCACTGAAAAAAAGCTGCCAGCGCCACAAAAGACCGGATCCAGCAGTTCCGTCGTCTGTGGCAGAACCCGCCAAAAGGACCCCAGAGTCGCTGGTTCCAGGGACCTCGGGCCTACGGAGGGCAAGCCACTGGAGGGAGGGTACACTGCACATGTTTTTAAGTTATACTACACATTTCGGTACGCACATACAACTCGGCCAACCCTCTTAAACTTTATCGACCTCGGATGCAATCGCCCCGGCTGATCCCAGTGTAGACGGTACGAGGGCTACTGGTATCGGCTGTCTGGCTTCCCACCTCTGCACAGTGTTTGCTGATGCCGGCACCCACTTGCGCCGGGGGAGCGCCTGCTGTTGGAGGTACAGCCTGATGGATGCGCCCGATGCGCCCAGGTAGCTGGGTAGGTAAGTAGGCAAGTAGATAGGTAGGTAGGTAGGTAGGTACCTAGGTAGGTACGGGCAGACAGGTCGTAGGTGTGTGCTCCCTACAGACTCTGTTTTGGGGGCGCTAGACTCGCATTAATTGCCCATTCATTATGCGGCACAAGTTCCGTTGGACTCCCCTAGGTAAGGGTAGCATCGCAGCATGGGTAGGGCACGGTGACGCTCAAGACGCTCCAGGGTCAATAGCCAAAAGCAAAAGCACAAGGCAAGGTACTGGTACCCCGGGTCGTCCAGACTCTGCAGGGCACCACTTTAACTGGCTGCACGTCCCCGTAGGTACCTTTTGCTAGTTACCCACCCCCCTAGCACCTCCAGACTCGCACCTCCCCTACCACCTCCCCTACTACCACCACCACCACCTCCACCTCCACCTCCATATTCCTTCTACCGACGTTCTCGCGCGAACCGTTTCAACGCCTCACCTCGCCTCTCGCCTCTCGTCTCTCGCCTTTCGCCAACCCGCCAGCTCGCCCGCCCCCGGCTTCTACTCTCTCCATTTACAAATCTTCATCAATCCGCCATCCGTTGCTGTCGCCCTCGCCCATCGCCGCGCCTGCCGTAGCCGCCTCTCGATTCTGCGCGCTCGCTTTGCCTCCCGTCGCCTGCGACATGAGGTTAGTGCCATCACCGCACCTCACCACCATCACCACCCTCGCGCCAGCATCTCCGCCGCCCGCCCTCCCCCCCCNCGTATATTCATACTAACACAACCCTCAGCGGCCTCCTCTACATGCTCCCCGCGACCGACTCGTATAACTTCGTATAATGTATGCTATACGAAGTTATTACGCGTCTCGCCATTGCCCGCCCGTCCCTCCCCGCGACCGGGATCCCATCTCTCGCTGCACCTGTTCCTGCATCGCCGCCCGATCCTGCTCCCCTGCCTGCGGCCGCCCCCATTCCCCGCTACCAATGCTTGCCCGTCTCCGTAAGCTGACACTTTGCCATTTTTTCCTCCTGCAGCGCCAATGGCCACGGCAACTGAAGGCCCCTACACCTCGCCCCTGCCGCCAGACCGGTCTCGCCATCGCATCGCCTCGAGAGTGATTCCGCTTTCTCGCTCTTCCGCCACCATGCCGTCTTCTTCTGGCGACGCCATGGACGTCTCCCCGTCCCACACGCCGCCTGCCGGCAACACCTCCCCGTCTGCCCACGACTACGATTCCAAGCCAAACGGCCGCTCCAACAACTCGCCCCCGAGGGACGGCTCCTCTTCCTCTGGTTCCATGCCTGCTCCTCCCCCCTCCGCCGCCGGCGCCGCCCAGCAGCCCAAGATTGTCCAAACGGCCTTTATTCACAAGCTCTACAAGTTGGTTCCTCTCCCATCTCGTCGCTGCCCACGCGCGCACCCTGCTAACCCTCGGCAGCATGCTCGAGGACTCGACCATTCAACATCTCATCTCCTGGTCCGCTACCGCCGAAAGCTTCGTCATGTCCCCCACTGCCGACTTTTCCAAAGTTCTCTCGTAAGACCCCATCGTGCCGCTGTGCGACCGCTGTGCGACCGCCGCTTTGATGCTTGTCTAACCTCTCCTAGGCAATATTTCAAGCACACCAATATCTCATCATTTGTAAGACAATTGAACATGTACGGATTTCACAAAGGTATGACAAAATCCCAGAATCGCCTCGTCCCAATCCAGCCTCCTAATCTAGACAGAGAGAGACGTTTTCCACACCGGAAACCCCGACACCACCCTTTGGGAATTCAAGCACGGCAATGGCAATTTTAAGCGCGGCGACATTGCCGGTTTGCGCGAAATTAAGCGTCGCGCCAGCAAGCAACTTGGTCCCAAAGAAAGCACCTACGTCAAGGCCAGTCCCTCACAGCCAGGCACGCCCGCCGAACCAGTGCAATTGCCCCTCGAGAGCACAGACGCCAGGCTTGCGCATCTAGAGCATAACCTCTATGAGATCAGCACGCGACTGCACAGAAGCGAAGAGCAGTCACACTACATGCAGGTTCGCAATCAGGCTGCAGTGGAGACTGTGTCCCGTCTCTTGCAGTTCAACCAGGAAATGTCGCGCATGCTGCTGTCTCTGGTCCCTGTTGAGAGTCCCACACACCGCGACGGTATGTATCCCGTGTACACGCAGTGTTTACTAAATGCTAATTAAAATAGTACTGGCGTTGCAAACTGAAGTGCAACGGCAGGCCGACTTCATGCGCACCTTTGAAGAGCCGCCCGAGCCGCCGTATCCTGGCTCATCCAGATCCTATCTTGGCAACGTTGATAATGCGCCAGTCTCACCGAGACAACTACCACAAGACGACAGCCGCCGTGCTGCACCTGGCATTGCGCAGATGCGTGGCCAGCCATCATACCGCCCGCTAGTGTCGTCCAATCTCACGTCTGGCAGTCGCCGTTTTGGATCCATCGGAGGCAGCAGCCCTAACCAGTCCTCGCCGCTACGTAATGCCGCGCCCGCACCACCGCCCGCCCCTCATCTACTGTCCGCCAATGAGCCGCCAGGCATGGGCATGGGCCGTCGACACACGGCCGCTGATATTCGAGCCCACGGCTGGCAGGCCGGCCCCGCGCCCTATCCTTCGTCCAACCCGCCCTCGGCACCCTGGCCCTCATCGCCCAACCGAGTCGCTCCAGAGGATCAGCGCATCCGTGAGTCGCTGTCAACCTACTCGCTGCAGGGTGCATCGCACGGACACCCACGGTCGCGTCCGACAACGCCGCCCCCGCCCACGGCCAATGGCGCGAGCAACGGACACGATACATTCGGCGGTTGGGGCGGCTGGAATTCTACCAGCAGCCGTGACGGCAGAGGCCCGCTGTTTAAAGACTCGTCGGCGCCGCCCACCAGACGAGGCAGCATGGCACATATTCTCAACCCGAGCAACGCTGAGAATAGATCCGACGAAGATGACGAAATTCGGGGCGACGACGATCGAAAGCGGAAACGCATGCAGTAAATGCTCGCGTGTCGCTATTCTAACATTCTGATGCTGATGCGTTGTTATCTGACATGTCTTGATGACACATCAGTCAGTCTTCTCTTGGATATAACTCGAGGAGAAACATGGAATCACACCCAACACATTACAATCCATGAAATTGTCGACTACCCCTTCGACACATGAACTGGAAGATATGGCTTCGGCCACGGAACCCGACTTTGCAAGGGGCGTAATATTGCACAAGCACTAACTCGAGGAAGGCGAATCATTCATATACCTGGGCATCCTGCTCCCAACAAATACTTGACTTTTATTTTTATATATAACCCTGAAAATCGGGCATGGCGCGCGTTTTTTTGTTCATTCTTTTTTGTTATTTTGTTATTTTATCCTGGGATATGGGGAATTCGGGGCCGAATACCTGGGCAGGTCAGACCTAGCACGAGAGATGTTGGCGGTTTTGTTTTGTTTTGTTGTCACGCAGTTTTTTCCCGTCTTTCATAATGGGTTTTTGGATAGGGAAAGACGATGAAATCGTCTCGTTTGTTTTGGCATGGATGGATTTGGGGTTGGATATCCTGTACATCAAATTCTTTTTGTTGTTTTCTTTACCTGATTTAACACGCAGCTACGGTGGATGAACCCTTGTTTGATTCCGATGAGGGTATATCCAGTATCGAATGAATGCACAATCTTACGAGATGTCTTTTTTTAGGCTGTCAAATAATACAATGCCATGGTATTTTGATGCTTTGGACTAAACCGTGTCCTTGATTTTCTTCTTGTTCTTTTTCTTTTTATTCCTCTTGCGCTTCTTCGTCGTCGTAGTCTCTGGTTGTGTCTCTGGTTGTGTCGTGTCTAGTTGTGTCGTGTCTGATTGTGCCATCTCCGGTTGTGTCGTTTGCTCCGCAGCCGCACTCTGCATCTCTACATCCTCCTGCTTCACGTCCTCCTCCTCCTCTGCTGCTGCTTTCGGCGCCCGTCTCGGCCGCTTTCGCTTTCCGAGCGCGCTCCGCCCCGGCTCGTCGTCGTCATCGTCGCTGTCCTGCACCCACTTTTTCTTCTGCTTCAGCCGCAGCAGCCGCGCCCGCTCGGCCATGATCTCGCGTGCGCGCGACCCGAGCATCCGGTTCCGCAGCTCCCGGTCCTGCTTGATAATGTACGCCGCGGAGTCGGTGTCGGGCGGGGTGTGGTGGCCGACGACGGCCGCGTTGGGCTCGGCGCCGCGGTCTTTGGATGGCGCCTCCTCGCCGCCGTCGAGAGCCGCCAGCGTCGGGCGGTGGTCCGCTGTCGCCGTTTCAGAGGCGGCCGTCGTTGGGTCTGAAGGCTTGACGAGGGACGCGCCTGAGGACTTGGCCAGGGAAGCCCGGTTGAGGAATACGACGCGGCCGCAGTCGCCGCCGCCACTGTCGTCGTCGCTGTCGTCTTCGTCGCCGTCCTCATCGTCGTCGAGCGCCACCTGCATCGGGCGGTAGAGTGCTGTCGCCGGTTTAGGGGCGTCGGGCGTTGGTTTCGCAGCATCGCAGCGGGATAGGCGTGAGGACATGGCCAGCAAAATGCGGTTGAGGGATTCGGCAACGTCCGCGCCGTCGGGGAGGGCGTCTTGCGCCATGGTCTTTTTTTTTTCGCCGATGTAATGCGCAGAGCTCTTTCAATCAAGTCTGGTGTAGGTAGGTTTCTGGGCCTCAACGGTATGGGAGGCTTCAGGAGGCTAGTGTGCGCGACCAGAGGCGACGTTTAGTGCGGAAGACTTGGCGGTTGGGAAAGGAAGAGGTGATGTTGAAGTTGGAGACTGTAGACATGGAAGAAAAAAAGTTGGAGAGTGACAGCTGAAAGTGGGCTGCACTGGCTGGCGGTTTAGCGCAATCGGCCCCTCGATAAAGGCTGCTCCCATCTCCCTGTGACAAGGGTTGAATCTACATACACGCATTGCAAACAATCTATTTCTATGAAAAGGTTGTTGTTTAAATATGTCATTATATTGCACAATCTCTGAGAGCGCTTATAACCTCTCACCTCCGGAGAAATGTCCACAAACCTCGTTCCCCCGAAAAGAAAGGGTAAAGGAGGACAAACTTTACACGAGCCTGTTCTTTTCTTTAGACCAGGGACATGCCTTGTCGCTCGGACACACCCGTTGGGACTTGCCCGTTTTTGTTCTTTCTTGGTGCTTTCAGTCATACCTGCGTCAGCCTGCAATTAAGAGGACCTCCAGATCCTTCTTCAGCAGTGCCACCACCCCCGCGTATGTATGCTCCATTAGCTGCAGTTGATCATAGCGTCCAGTATGTAATTCGCCATCCAAGCAGCGACTCACGGCACTAAAGTAGTTGCTGCTCTCGAGCCGGATCCGTGGCAGCAGAGCCTGCGCTTCTCTGAACTTGCGCTCCAGGCACTGTCCCGCGGCACCCCCGTCTTGCCCGAGCGACCGCCCGAGAAATATCTCCACGAGCAAAATCCCCATGGAAAGCAGCGCCGGGTTACGCCTCGCCTCGAGTAGCGACGCTGGCTGACCCAGGCTGGGGGGCTCTGCGCGCGAAGGCCTCGAAATGAAGCCGTTTTCATACAGAGGGACATCGCCATGCCGTAGAAAGACGATGTGATTGGATGAGATTTGCGCAGAGAGCCACGGCGTGTCAGACAGCTGCAGGAAACTGCTCGAAAGAGTCATGGCCAGCTGCAGCTTCCACGTGTAAGTCACGTACGGCATGGCGTCGCCCTCTGCCCAGATCTCACGAAGAGAAACTGTTGAGTAACTGCTGGCAAGATGATTCATAGTGTGCGCAGGGCAAACCTTATTATCTTCGGTCTGATGTTGCGCCGCTGTCCGTAATGAAGCCATAGCTGTTGCTTGTCGCTCTAGCGCCGTGATGAGCAGAGGGATGGTGCCTAGCACAATGCCAGCAACCTCGAAGCCAGACATGTTAGGTAGCTCTTGACTGATGTATGTAATACAGTGAGTCATAAGGAGTGACAGCGGAAGGATAAAACGTGCGCAAGGGGCATAAGTGTGACCAAAGGGGCACAGGTGTGACGCATGCATGCATGGTACACCCGGACGGCGGCTACATCTTGAAGGGCTGCAGAAGGCACCACCTGCCAATGTCTGGTCGAGCAAGTCTTTGACATAGTAGCAGCCTGAAATATATCGCTTCTATCTGAAATGTCAAAGACAGAAGAGAAAATCTCCACCAGTGTCAAGCGGTGCCTTTCGCTCTTCACGAGCGCGCTAACGCCGTTTGGTAATGAACCAGCTCACGACATTAGCACCAAGCTATCTCATCAGAGACATCGACTCAAGATATGGTCTGCCAATATAGGAGCTCACCAATCAGGGACCAGCTCTTTGGAGTACAAGCTCAGAGATGCTTCCAATATTCGTCGCAACGTATTGGAGCTCTTACACGACCTGGGCCAGCTTCTTGAGGACTATACAGCTATCGTCAAAGGGGAAGTGACGCCATGGGACAAACTACCAGATGATGGAGACGGAGTGGCTGAAGATGAGGCACCGGAAACCGAACTACAGCAAATAGCACGTCACTGTAAGGATACTATCGACAACCTTTTGGGGCTGAGTACCACGATAAAGAATCCAGCTCCCCACGATCGCTTTATGGCTGCTACGGCAACGAATGTCTCCTTCTACGAGCCGCATGACATCAACCATGTACGAGAGTTATACAGTGCATTGCTACCTTCTCAGGTAGAGAGACTGGGGGGAGCCATATCGAGAAGACGGCAGTACTTTCGATATCGCCAGACACATCACGAGAAACTCGCCTTTGGCGTTGATGATGAGCCGGAGACAGAAGGTGACAGAGGAGCGCCAAGCACCTTCGCTTCTTCAATACCCAGCGAGTTCAAAACAGAGGGACTGTCAGTGCCGCGCGAAAAAGAACAGGAAGAACAAGAGTACATGTCGCAAACATCATTCGCGACATCAACCGGCCAGGGTAATGCTCGCCGCATACCGCCGCTACCCGCCGAAGCTGAGACTGGTCCATTTGAATGCCCGTTTTGTTATTGTATCATTGTTGCGCGAGATCGACCACAGTGGAAGTAAGTTTCTCACAGCCACTTGTAGTTTCAGGCCTGACCAGATGCAGAAGACACGTGCTTGAAGACCTGCGACCATATGTCTGTTTGCAAGACGCGTGCACGGAGGCTGGGTACGGATTCGCTCACCGTCGCGACTGGATCAACCATACCCGCCAGCGCCACTGTATTGAATACATCTGTCCTTTAGACTCGTGCGCGCAAAAGTTTTCACACCCGTCCAGGTTTCAAGAACATGTTGAGGCTGTTCATACGAATGACAAGTCGAGGTACGGGACGAGTATTTTATTGAGCTTGGCACTTGTCGAAAAAGTCAGCGCGGAAAATTTGGTTTGCCCATTCTGCCGCGACTCTCAAAATACAGCGAAAGCGCATCATCGCCACGTTGGTAGGCACATGGAGGAACTGGCCTTGTTTGCACTCCCGCTGGCGGAAGACGAGCGGGATTCAGAAATCGACGATGACGATGCGGGTAGTTCCTCGGCAGGAGATCATGCAGTACTAAATCACCAAGAGGAAAGAAGACACGATCTTGAAAAAGGGCTCCGCCGGCGCGGAGTAGGTGAAAGGTCCAAGATTGCTGGGGCTCTTTACGTTGCAGTCGAAGATGGCCGCGAGGGCGTTGTTGAATCGCTGCTTGCGCAGGGTGTCAACCCTGACCCAGCGCCACCTTTTCCTCAATCGTCGTTTTATACCCCAATTGCTGCCGCAATTGGAGGAAGGAGCCCGAGAATCGTTGCGCTACTTGCTTTAAATCCGAGGTTTGACCCCACAAGGCGAATCCATGGTTTTACGTATGCAGAGATTGCGGCGAAGCGAGGAGGACCGTACTGGAAAGAGGAGGTCCGCATCCTGAATGAAGCTTTTGATAGATATAAGCACACTACAGAGATCCGAGGAGTCAGCAACGAGACCACGGGTAAATTGGAACCAGAGCTTGAAGATAGCTGGGAAACGCCTCCGAAGAAACAGCCTGAGGAATCTACGAAGCCAGAACCTACTGACAATCGCGCATCATTTGTAGATTTCTTTAGGAAGTAAAAAATCGCATTTCCTCAAGAAGAAAACAAGAAGACGCGAGAAGAAAGTAGAAAGAAACAAGAAAACAGTGAAAGATTGGAACCATGGAGCATAGAATGGCGTCGATTATAAGACATATTGTTCTTCCCCTTCCTAGCCTCAAGCCGAGCAACAGCATACCGCTTTAAGGACTTTAAAGAATCCATGAGATCGATTGTCTTTCTCCTTTTAGTGAACAAGACCGCTGTCGCTATTATATACTGGTTGTACTAGCTAATTATCTGCAATATTTTCTTTCGCTTCATTTGTGGTAGCCGCTATCTGACAAGCGCAAGGAATTTGTGCCACCTCTTGCGTTGAAGACTTCGGTTTAGCTAGCCTGTATGGACAAGGTTGAGGCGCATAATAAGGGCGGGAAGTATGACTGGTGTAAGTGTAAGAATGAGGAATGACATACATTATGCTTAAATTATAAGAAAACAATTAATAAAAGTATAGAAAATGTAGAGGCAGCTTTTTGTATTGGCACATGGCGTGACACCACGACCGTTTCATACCAATTTAAACTCTCCGGTCTTCTGCGATTACTCTACCGTCAAAGCCATTATTGTATCATCGTCCACCTTCCCGTAAACATACATATCCCTCATGAACTCAAAGCCATCGCCGTCGTTCTCATCTAGTTCCCTTAGTACCACCGGAACACTGCATCCAAACAAGACACGAATGACATCGCCGTATTGAGCTTGCTACTAAACCCGAGGTCATGGCCATATATTGGCAAGCGCACTCTCGCGGCTGCCTTCCAGGTTGCCTTTTTTCGCCAAACCGGAACGTCCGCGTTCAGCCTGGCCAAAGGCAGCTCTGAGGAGACTGCTAGAGCCTTGCTAGTCATGTGTCGGTACCAACCGCTCATGGTCTTTTGGCTTGTTTGGTTGCTTCGGCGGCTCTTCCTCGACCTTGGTCTCCTGGAAATTCCGGATGTACTGGTAATTGACAGTTTCTGCCCATCGATGTCGAAATCCATACAAAACTGACAGACCTGCGCAGGCAAGCGCCCATATTCACATAATAATTAGCACCAGTAGGGGCGGAACACCACTTCCCTTCCTCATCCAAGTCCAGGAAACGGCGGCGGTGAGACTGCGACTTTTCCAGGCGGAGTCGGGATGGCTCACATCGAAGTACATCAGCTGTGCGGCGTATTGCCGAAAGGCGGCAATGATGCCGCGCAGAGGGTGCTCCAACTGAAAGGGGGCTACAAAGGCCCTGGTCAGCTGGGCCCTCGTAGAGGCGTTATAACGTAGATGGGCGGCCCCGGCTAGCGCCAGAAGGAATCCGTAGGTGGTTTTAAGTTGCAGGTAGTTGACGGAATTTTCCGAAGGGCCTGTGGTGGTTTTCATTGTACGACTCGGGATTGACGAGACCTTTATCCACGAGGATCTGGAAGGCTTCCTCGGCCAATCCAAGCAGCATCGACGGAATGCCAAGGCTGAACCGGGGGACGGGGACTCAGCTAATGCTAAACGCGTCCTTACGCTGAAAGTCCTCGAAGGTGCCCCGAAGGCCGTTGACCTTGGTGGTACCGCTCACAGAGGAGGATGCACATCAAACGCCCACCGCCGAGAAGGCATCATCCCACGGACTGTGTTCCCAGGCATCCTTTTTACTGAAGGGTATAAGATGTTCGTTCTCAAGCTCAGGGATGGGATTTTTCACGCGTGGGGGGTGCGGTGGGAGCGAGTAGTCGACGAAGTTGTTCCAGAGGGCAAGCTCGAATACCTCTTCCTCATCGAGCCCAGCATATACCTGGGAGTCAACTTTGGCCAAGTAGGGGGGACCATAGCCCCATGCTCTCACCATTTTTATCAGGTTAAGAAATCCGGTGCTCGTACCAACTTCTATGAAGCCATTAAGGTTGCCCAGTTGTACATATTGGCCCAGAGCGGATATTGAGGACCCATCATCTAGCGTATGTAAGTAGTGGAGGTTTTCGTCACTGTTCTTGTAAACGTCGCCCTTCACGAAGGCGGCATTGGAAGAGTTGATCCGCCTGTTCAGTACCGTAAACTGGTCCAGCCTGTGAACCTCGGTACAGTTGTATTTGAGGAGCAGGCCCCATGTATTGCCGGTCACGGGCACTTCGGCTTGTGGTGCCAGAAAGAGTCCCGCGGCAGCATCCGACGGGATGGCGTTCGGAGTAGAGATATTTGGAGTGATAGGATCACCGGAGGTAACATAAAGCGCAGCGCCAGAGGGAGGTCGAGGTTCATCGCCGTTGCTCCACGCTTCACGCGTCGTCCGTAGCAGCGAGTATGTACTGCGCCTGTTGAGCGAGTTTTCGTTCGCACCGACGACGTCGGTGCCCGGCGTAGTTCCGACCTTGTAACCCTCGTACATTTTCATGGTCAGACCCGAGAGCACAAACGACCATGGAAGGACGCTCAGGAGGAACAGTAGAACCCACAGCCGCCCGATGTGCGTCGACTTCTTCCTGGCGAATAGCTTCGCCGCAACGATTTTCCAAGCCCCCAGCTTGTTCCACGATCTGTCCACATGTTCCTTGAACTGGTCGACGGTGGGCCGGAAGCGTTTGTCCATCATCATGCCGGCCTCGACGCCAGACAAGGCATAATTGGAAATGTTTAGCCCAACGGCGCCAATGACAAACCAGGACCACCAGATAAAAGTGCCGTTCGGCAACGGCCGATCAATGTTTGCCGCAGCATCACTGGATGTCTGGAGCCAGAAGAGGTAGGTCTAGAGGTAGTAAGCTGCAAAGCCAAGCGGGAAGATGAAGCCGCAGATCGTGTGGAAGTAGAATCGTTTCAGGACCGGCGGAGAGGGCTGTTCGGACCGCGACAATAGTAGCACCTGGCTGCTGCCGTCGGGCGCCTTCTGAAGTGTCATTGTGTGCGCTCCGGCTAGGTACCGTAATCGAGAGCAGAGAGCTTTGATGTGAGATAGAAAACGCCAAGGACGGGATCCGGCTCTCGGAGATAGTTGCTGCGCACATTGCTGGATATTTGGGCGTATCTTGGGTCACCTACAGCTGTTATTCTATTCGAATGTTCTACCTGATGTGTGACAAGTAGACGTGCTTGTCATGACAGCGGGTGATGGTTGCGCACCGAGTACAGACGATGCAAGCCACATGCAACTTTGCGGTGTGGCTGGCACTCTTGCATTCGAAAGGGCTGTGTGATTGGCGGTACACACATCCTTCAGGCGGCCACAGCTGCCGCAGTTCCCAGAGAAGAAGCTGGTAGACAAGATTTCTGTGGCTGGGAAGAAGGATATTGCCCGAAGTGTGGTGTTGATCTTGATTAACGCGCCTCTGGCAAGGTAATGCAATAATTTCCGATCGTCAAGGGATGCATCATGGGAACTTGGGCAGGGCTGAAAAAGTTGGACACGGCTGGGCAGCATGTACCGAAACTGGGAGGTCCCCTAATTCTAGCCCCCGAAAATAACGATTAACCGAAAAGTCTCAACTCAGCGTCACCCTCTGACCTCGCCCACTCTCTAAGACAACCGTTGCAATATGCAACAGCCACTCGCCGCATTCCATGTCTTGATAAGTGACAAGTCATACTGCAGTGCAACTGTGTTTTGTCACACACTCAGCGAGGCACGTATGCTTCGGCACTTGGGAAGGCTCAAATGTGTCAGGCTCCCTCAATTACCTGCGTTGGCCCAGTTCGATGTAGGAATGGTTGGTTAAACAGGACCCTCGAGACGCCGGGGGCTTCACAGGCCTTGCTCGCTTGTGAGGTATGTATCATACTCGGGCTTGATTGGGCAGCAAAGAGGCGAGATGGGCTACGCCATCGCTTTGACTGTTGAGAAGAAGCAAGTAGGTCACGGGACCCATCAAGAAAAGAACCCCAGAGCGACTTGATAAGGCTTATCAGACTGCAGCGATCAGAAGTAAACCCTGGTATTAGCCATAGTACCTCAGCTGCATAGCCGATTTGCCTGCTGTCTTAAAGTACCTGGTTCTTCCTAGTTACGTGATTGGACAGAGCCCCCGCAAGTTACCTGCTTGCTCCTTCTCAACAGCCAAAGGGATAGAGGGTCATCGCCTGCATCTCGCCTGCAGCTGGCCACATGACATGAATGATGGTCCGCCTGGTCCCAGCCTCACCAGACGAGGTCGTGATTCTGGCGACGCTGGGTTTTGCTTCCTCACCTTTACAATAATGTCAATGATGACCGAGACACTGCCCTTTGCTTTAGCGCATCAGCTAACGCGGGAGCTAGACAAGCCGGCCCGGCAGGCGCCGAGAAATCCTCGTGTGCCTGCCTCTGGAGGGCCGGAGCCAGGTATGAGACTGGCTGGCAAGAGAATTCTGCTCGGACGATCTGGCCAGGGTCGCCAACGTGCTCTGGTGGATGTCAAAACAAGACAGCGGACACATATCCCCTCTCCGCCGGCAGTTGGCGAAAGGGTGCACCATTGTCGGGACAGAGGACCCGAAGCTCCACCTGGCGTGGATCCACGATCGCATCTTCATCAAGCCACTCCCGCGGTATATCACGTCGTACGCATTGTGGAGGGACCATCTCTGCACCGGGGCCGGCGGTGGAGGACTTGCGCATCGCCTAGGACCTTAGCCTCGTCCCGCCGGATGTCACCTAGGAGCGGTTCTGCGGCTTCACGTCGAGCCTGGGAAACATTGCAGACCCAGACGTCTCCCTGCGGCGAGATCCGCCTGGCGCGGCTCAGCTTGCACGCCCCCGCTCCTCCTCGGCAAGACGCACTTCCAGAGGGTCGAACACTATATTTTTGCGCGCTTCTACGGGCCGATCCTGGCCGTGATCGGGATCACGTCGGTAGTCCTGGGCGGACTGCAGGTCGTCGCGCCGGTCGGGGAGAACGCTGGAGGCGGTTGGGTCCGGGTCACAGCGATCGTGGCGTCGTGCATCCTGCTCGTCACCTTGGGATCTCGTTGTGGTGTACACGGTGACGAAGGAGTGCAACTTTGCGATCCGCGACCGCCTCCGGTCGTTGGAAGACAATATCTGTGCTTGTTCGAGTCCGGGCTAGCGGAGTGGCACGTCTTCGTTTGTGATTTGTACTGTCTATGCGTTCCAGTATCGAGAAGCTCGAGGGCGCGAGCCGTTCCAGCCTGACTTCTTACTTCCCAGCCTTGTGTACATGCTCATTCGCCGCTTGGCGACCTCCAGTACTTGCCTGTGCGTGAAATCATGGGCAAGCGTTGCTCGTGTCAAGCATGCGAAGACAAGACCAGTGAAAGCCGGTTGGCTGCTAAGCGCCATCGGCGGCATATCGACCATCGCTTGACGCGTCTCCGCATCATGGGTGAGCAATATTCACGGTAGGGGTCAAGGAGGAGTAATTTTACATGCAACGGTTGGCATTGCGATGCATTCTTTTTTTGCCAAAATTTCAGTGCGCAGGACTTGCGCCGGGCCCGGTGGTGTCATCTTTCACATTGCTTCATCACCCTAGCGTAGCGCCGTGTTAGTCGACGACAGTCCCCCAGAAGCCAACGGTCACGGCCGCAATTCGGCTTCTTTTCTCCCCATCTTCCTGTCAGCACCGGACGACATTACGGGACGACACAAAGAACAAGTAAAAAGCATTCCGCGAGACGGCACCCCCAGATATGCGCCGGGCGTACGGCTGGGCTGCGCCCCACCCACCCTGGGCCAGCGTACTTCTACATAGGATACGTATAAGTAAGGCTGCTGTCCCTGTTTCTTGCATCAAGTACTCTAGACACCTTCTCCCCTCTTCAATGTCCAAGGTAGTATTCTCTGCGCCTTGTCGTGCCGCTGCCCCCGAGTTCTTGGCCCCCGCTGTGGTGCCTCTGTTTCGCAGTTCGCAGCGAAGCCGCATCTACATTGATTGAACATGTACGTGATACTGGGAATACACTAAGTGTACTCGAAGCTTAATTAAGCGCTAGCTTCGTGCCTAGCAATTACTCCACAACCCACTGTTATCTCGCCCAACGATACTTCAGGTGTGATGACGTCGGTAATCTACCACCACCTCCTTCCACTACAAGGCACGTAAAGCTCCCCCATCATTACCATCCTATTTCACTCCCTTTTACCCTCTTTCGTTTTTTCTCGACACCGCTCGAAGCGCTGGCTAATATGCGCCCTAGTCATGCTCGCGGTTGGTCGTGCACAAGAAACATGGACGGCGACCTCGACCACGCATTCGTTGATGCCACGCGACGGCAGCATGCGCGCCGCCGGCGACACTCCGTATTACTGGAATATATCATACGCGGGACCCCTTAGAACACTCTTTTCGCCGCTTCCTTCGTGCTCTGAAATTTTGCTCTATGAGATATCGGCACTCCCACCTGACTCACAAACAATAGCGTTCATCTATGCTGGTGGTTACGACACATCTGTCGGGGCTACGGTTAGAGACAAGTGCCTCCCCAGCAAGTTTAATGAAGGGCATATGCTGGGGAGCATGCCCGTCTTCTCCCCCGGCCGCATTTGCCCGGTAGGATACGGACCCTCGTGTACAATTGTCGCTCCCGGCGCGACTATTGCCGCAGCCACTACAGTACAGATATGGGATAAACTGCCCATAGAAGAGACTGCGATAGGATGTTGCCCGAGGTAAAAATGCTCCTCAATTGCGGTTCCTCTTTCCCCCCGAAAACTTTTCAACGGGCTTGGCGGTATGCTAACAGAAAGCCAGTGGTTTTACCTGCGACACTATAAATTCTTGTAGATCAGAGGTTCGACCAGGCTCTTCTGTGACGGGGTGGACCTTCCTTTCAGGAAGCAGCATCAAAGTAACCTCGATCGCTACTGCGCCCCGTAGTGGCCGTCTTTCGCTATATGTGGACGCGAACAAGCTGATCTATATCAAAGACGGTGGCCCAACATCAACGCCGACCGCAACAAGCACCTCGCCCGCCGGCCCGCCCGCGACTCAGGGAGGGCTTACGCAGGCCGAAAAGGTGGCAATAGGGTTATCGGCGCCGCTGGGGGCAATTCTGCTCGGCCTTGTCGGGTGGCTTCTCCATCGACGCTACTCGGCGAGGCGGAAAACAGGACCCGAAGCGAATAACACCGGTACGAACACCGGGCTGGAGGCAAGCATGGCCGAGAATGCGAACAGGTCTGAGCTCGATGCTGCAGGTGCACGTCTCTTCGAACTTCCTGCTGGCCACGAACCGAAATCCGCAAGCGACTTTACCAAAGTTCCGGCGCGTGACAACCGCTCTAGTCCCCAGCTAAGCCAGTTGGCGCAAAGTGTGGTTAGCAAGTAAGCAGCACACATGAGGTTTACTTTTTTTTTTTTTTTTTTTTTTATAATTACCTTTTCTATTAGTTTGGCTATTTCTCTCTCTTGTCAAAGTATTTAATAGTTAATTATTACGTTGCCACTCACCCGTGCGGGCGACTCGTTGGACACTGCCTGGGCCGCGAATCGTGAATGCTTCGTCATGACCTCCCTTCCCAAAACCTTCATCTTCTCCCCGATGCGCCCGGCTCGGCGCGCAGGCGGTCCAGCGCCACGACGACCTCTTGGCGGTTGCAGCTGCTGACGCCGTCGGCGACGACATGGACGGCGTGGCCGGCGTCGCGCAGGTCCAGCGCCGTCTGCGTGGTGACGTGCACGGGAATGGAGGCGGCCTTGGCAAAGGCGAGGAGCTTCTCGGCGGTGGTGACGCTGTTGGATTCGTTGATTGACTGCGTCAGCAAGGGACGGTGGCGGCGCGGAGAATGGGGCTGGCCTGCCGAGCAAATTGCATTGACTTGCGAGACTTGGGCGTTGATGGATAGAGTACGATGCAGCGAGCTGGAGACGGTTTGCTCGCTTGTTGCAACTCGGCAAGGGAGTGAAGGAGGTTAAAAGAATGTCAGAGTCAGTGCCGTCACCGCCAGCAGCCAAGTGAAGCAGTGTTCATCGACGGCATTAGATGTCATCAAGGCTTTCATCTCCCCCAAGTGAATACATGTCGTAAAATTGTTCACCATCCTGAATGTACATTAGGGTATCTAGAATGTGCCCCCCTCTTGGACATCTTTCCACATGACGCCAGAGTAGATGGCAATGGCTCTCGGTAATGATACATTTCGCTCATTTGGTCCTTGATTAGAAGATGGAACTCAGACTCGATTCGAAAGACCTGATGTGGTAGGTACTAGGTACCTTGCACTACGGCCTTGCATTTTATATACCTGGTAGGTAAAGATTGTCATCATCGTTCTCAGCCCACTGGTATCCTTGCTACCTGCTTTGGCAAACGGGGCCAAACTTTTGGCCAACCAATGCACAAAGCCATTTTGCCGACTGGCATCCCCCTGCGTACTCGTTCCGATGCTCTGGCCCGCCGTGCCTTGCCGGTCGAGTGCCAATCAACTGCACTGTGCATCACGTACCAGCCCCCGCCGCCTACCCAGGAAGCGAGGAAGGAGCCACGGTACCAACCATCCACCTTCCATTATGCCATCTCTGAGGAAGGTTATATATGAAAGTATAGCTCAGTTATATGGTACCCGGTGATGAGACAAAACTTGTTACGATCTGAGGGGAAACCCGGTGACGATCAACAAAGCACATCTGAGGGAGATCTGTGTCAGTGCCTGAGTTTGTCGGCAGATTATTTTTTTGGCAAAATTTCCCCGAGTAGACACTTACCTATAGTCATAGCTGGAGGTGTAGAATGTTACTTACCTGTTGATAGATTTGATTTAAATCAAGTCGGGTCCGTCCCACGGCGGCAGTGGTGGTTTATATAGATTTGAAGGCACCTTTTTTTTTTTTTTTTTTTTAACCTTTTTCACCATTTTTCGCCCACTCTTCATGCCTCTCTTTAATTTTCATACTTTTTTTTCCACGTCATGCCGTCCACGTGCGATCAATTCTAACTTTGCAGCCTTGGGTGCGCGCGGCGTGGCACGGCGCGGCGTGTCAAAAGGTACTTAGGGGTACCTCTGAAATGCATGCCCAATGTCACTTTGCTCCTTCTCGGAGGGCAGTTTGGCTCAGTTGGTAAGAACAGCGATGCATCTACCCGAATTTTGAAGCCTTGTGATGAAGTCTTTGGTTTCGAAAGCTATACTGCACGCTGACCATGTCCTCCAACCTCACTGCCGCCTATCTCGTTGTGATGCTGCAACTGGCTGCTGGTAGAGCCCTTTTTTTCCCCAAGTTTTGGCGTTGTGCTGCGGGCGCTGTAGCACCACGCATGGGGGGGCCGTGGGATACATGTAGGCCCACACTGGAACCCGCCAAAATTAGGTACCCGGACCCAGCCACTAACGCCACCAAAGCGCCACCACTCAATCCAGTCTTCAATCTTCCTTGGAGAATGACTCACATTTTCGTCGCTCTCGAGGGGTGGCTGTAATTTAGCTAATGGATTTTGTATCTTTGCTTATAACTATACCTAATTAGGCTAACATTTTCTGGCTTTAACATTTAAACTACCAATGTACACGTCTTCTGCACACGTTTAGCACCACTAAATCAAAGAGCCAAAAGAACTAAAAGCACTGCTAAGGAGCTAAACGCGCCGCTAAGGAGCTAGAGAGGCTGCTAGAGAGTGCTAGAGAGGCTTCTAGAGAGGCTAGTAAGAGCGCTAGTAAGAGTGCTGGCGAGAGTGCTGGCGGGTGTGCTGGCGAGAGTGCTGGCGAGAGTGCTGGCGAGAGTGCTGGCGAGAGAGTGCCTTTGTGTTAGAGATGTATCTTTCTGCCTGTGCTGTTAGAGGTTCTACGCGTGCTGATTGGCCAGATTCCTAAATAGGCATAGTCATTAGCAAAGATTCAAAATCCGTTAGCTAAATTTCAGCCCCCCTCTCGAGGCAAGTTTTTCATTTCCAACAGGGAAGAGACCACTCTCGCGTAGCCAGATTAAATAGGACTCTCGCGCCAAGGGCTGCTGGCCGGCGCTCTTACTCTCTATCCAGGCCATCCCCTCGTGCATGGTAGGTGCATCGATTTCTATGCATCTTGACAGACTGCTTGCGGGCTTATGGTGCACCATTGATACCCACTCTTCACGGCCGCAACTCGTCTAGATACCGCGGCGGCATCAACACCTTGGTCAGGTATCGCGGCTCGCTAGGAAAGTATGAGCGCCCCGCCCGACCGATGTGGGTATCTGGCCGTCTCCAGCTATGTTTCCTGAAATTGGGTTGGTTTTGAATTGGTACTGCCGTGACACACGGCATCGTTTGGCCTCCAGTGTAACCAGAGCCCCCTCTGCCGGTATTGCTATGCTGTGCACGTCGTTGAGATGATGCCATAGCTTACCTGGCAACTTGTCTACGAACCTGGTACAAAGCTATGAGGCCATGCCTGTTGTGGGTAGCTCGGTAGCAGCCACGGACCATGCTGCCATGGCAGAAAAGGTGATATGGACGCTAAAGAAGTCGTCGTCACCAGAGGTAAAAGCACAGAGCATGCGGATAATTCTCAACGACGGCAGGTTATACTTCTTTAGAGCTGCAGGTAGACCAGGCCGGCATACTACGAGCTAGCATCAAAACTAACTGTGACTTTGGGTGGCAGGGCATCCCCATTCCGTATTGGCAAACGCATCATTCACAATGCGTCGTACGTTTTGTTTCGCCCGATCGAGCAGCGTGACGGGTATGGCGACCTGCCCATGACTGGATATATCGACTACCCATTGATGAATGCCAAGGGAACAGGCGTAGGACACGACCGGGACACCCTGATACTGACCTGCACGAGAGACTGGCGCACAGTAGGCCAAAGGAGTGGTCAGCGGATCCATACGTGCTATGTATTCTGCTTTCTATTGCGCAGTGCCAATACTACCGTAAACACACGCGCCGCCACAGCGCGTACCGAGTATGTATCTCTACGATGCGGTGGGGGAAAGAACAGTGTGCTAATGCAATAAGGCGTGTCTTCTCGTGACGCACCCGTCGCACCGTCAGGAGATGTATTTATTCGAGGCAAACATTGTGACGGACATCTTGGATCAGCTAGACGACCCGCGTATAACGCCGAAGCAGGTAACGCAGCTCGTCATCAACCGCAGAACCATCACCATCGAGCCGTCGACAGGACTGTGGGAGCGCATCGTAGGCACGTTGTCGGGCCTGGGCGGCTCGCTCGACGACGATGACGCACCGGGTAGTCAGTAACGGGGACTCACCATAGGTAGGGGAGGCAGTGAGAGGCATCAGGTGCCATGAAGAGCATTGCCAGCAGTCTGACTTGACACAGGACACGGGCGACAGTTATGGGGTGACATCGTGCGAGTCACAGCTGCAGTGGGGTGCCTTACATTCAGTACGGTTTGTCACATACGGGTATAGCTGCTCTGAAGCGTACAGAAACTGTGTCTGGGCGCTTGACAGAATGTAATTGGTCTTGGCTCTCGCCGCTGTGGGGGGTGGGGGGTAGTGTCTGTTGCACCGGGACGGGGAGAAAGATGGCGCTGGGTGTATCACCAGCGGCCTCGAAGCAAGGTATGCTGACGACGTTTTGGCGGCCCAGAGGGAGAGCTGGAGCAAGGACGTGAGTAAGGACTGAGAGCGGCCTGTTAGGGACTGTGATCGTCACACCAAGCGTAGTGATAAGGGGACAAAAAATAACTGACACATATGACATGTACAGGCGGCTCTTTGTGTGACATGCGTGCGGGAGGTAGAGGTGAACCAAAGCGGCTACAGCTTTGACGAGTGACGATGGAACAGACATTGGCGGCATATAAAAGGTCCTAGTTGTCCTCTTCTCAGAGTCAGTAAAACAAAAAACAAAAACTCATCATCCAACACTCTCTTTCACAATGTCGGAAATTTCCTACTGTGAAATCTCGGCTGCCTTTGACAAGTGCTTCAAGACCTTTGAGGAAGTCTTGGCCTGGACGGACCAACTCAAGGATGCAGAAAAAGGATTGAAGGAATGCGCTGCAAAAATCGGTGTGCGCAACAATGAGACCGAACTGGTAGAAAGTTCGCTGTGGAAAAAGCCCAATATTTACAGCGGCTCCTTGGCGTTTCTGAAGACACTCGCGGCGTCTCTTGAGCATTTTAGCAACATTCCTATCGACTTTGGCCCGGAACTGGGGCTGGAGGTGCCAGACGCAGAGTCTGGGCTGATGGTGAGTGAGCAGTCGTATCCAAACGACGAGCTGGCCAAGGCCCAGGGAGATATCGACGATGCTGTTAACAGGTATATCGTGATGGTCAATGGAGCGGCGATTTAAGAATCATAATGGAACATCAAGCAGCAGCATAGCCGAGAATAAACAGTACCATTGCTAGACAATGCGCGCGTGTGGCACCTGTGCTTTCCTCGCCACAGCGCTCACACATTAGCTAGTTTCTTCCATATTTGCTACTTTATAGTGCTTTATATTATCAAGACCAAAAACCGTTGCCTTTTGCCGTGCCGATTGCTTATGCCTCTTCACGCCGTCTCTCCTATCACCCACATATGTCTCAGCGCCGGGTTGATCCCTAGTATGAGCTAGACAGGCGTACACAGTTGGGTGCGTAAGACTTGTCCACATATGTCTGGTCACGCGGACAAGTTGCCAGGAAAGAGCTTTGCATTGGATAGAATCACGGACGGGTATACTTGGCGCTGCGTTTGATACATTAGATGTGTTGATACATATCAAGTCTTACTGACAAGTTGCGAGGAGAGAGTTTCAAACTAAAAGTAATCACGTATGGGTCTACCTAGCGCTGTGTTTGATACATTACATGTGCACACATATCAAGTCACGCGGAAGAGCTGCAAGGGAAGAGTTTTGAACTAAACACGGTCACGTACGGGTCTACTTTACCGCTGCATTCAACAATGAACATATTCAAACAGATCAAGTCAAACGAAAGAGTTACAATAAAAGAGTTTCGAACTAAACCTAATCACGTATAGGTCTGTATTATAATACTATAACTGACGTGGTTTATAGTGAATCACGGCGGCTTCCCGGTCGTTTAAAGGGCTATAAAGGCGCCTTGACTATCTATAAAAGGATTCCACTGCCCTCTCTCTTTAAGGAAAAATAGAAAAATATCATCTCCATAGCATAAAGAACGAATAACAACCCCTCGCCAATCATCCGAATTTACTATCATCTTCACAATGGATAACACAGAACATAGCATATGGCTCTTGGTAGAACGCATCAAGGTCGACTTCCAGAGCTGTCTCGTCTTCGCTCCTGTTCTGGAAATTGAGGACCTACTCCGGTCCAAACTAGAATGTCAGAGGAATCGATTCGACAAATGCATCGAAAACACTAAGATAGATCCAAAGCGCCTGGCACAGGTGATGCGCAAGGGGAGCTTCCTTTATGACACGGTCTGGCAGATATTGAAGACGTTGGAGGCCATCACGGACCAGCTAAGGAGGGAGACCGTGCACCTGGAGACCGATGCCAGGACCGCGCTGGACAGTCTCAAGTTCCTCTCTGAGTGTGCCCATAAAAACTTTACTCCACCGGTCGACTCCCCGGGACGACTTCAGAGGTGTAATTCCGCAATATCCAAGGCCGCCTACCTCGTGGAGGTACTAGCAGTCTGCGGCAAGATCTCGGACCGCGACCAGAAATTGGCACTGCTATTAACCCTCCATGCATGGGTCAAGGATCCCGCCAAACCGCCGCCTAAAGACAAGATCCCTGAGAATATTCAGAAAGAATTGATGTGGTTTCGTACCACCCTGGAGTTGTACATCGAAAAGAGAATGAACCTACCGGGCAAGCCCATGCCACATCTGGCACCGTGGAAACACATCTTTGGCTACATAGCAAAGATCGACCTACAGATTTCTGGCCTGGAGGACGCGTTCAAGTCCATCCCGAACGTACGCCGGTGAACCAACGAAAAAGAAAGCCGCAAGTAATGCGTCAGAGAGGAATGGTGTGCTGGGGAAAGTGGTGGACGGAAGGGGTGTTGCAGGGAAGATGGCGTTACAGGGTAGCTTGGAAAGGACAATTATTGCTCACTGATAAATTAGCTTGATTACTGCTCTTTGTGGAAGGAAAAGGGTTTTGCTTTCCTCTTTATTACATTAATCAATGAATTTGCTTTTATGCTTAGCGCTGCGTTAGTCACATTAGAGATGCTAACGCATATCAAGTCACGCGGACAAGTTACAAGGAAAGAGCTTTGCGTTCGATTGAATCATAGGTATACTTGGCGTTACGTTAGACACGTTAGAGATGTTCACGCATATCGACTCACACGGATAAGTGACAAGGAAAGAGCTAACAAAACAGAGTCACGTATGGGGCTACTTTGGGCTGTATTCTAATTGAGCATGCTCACACATATCAAGTCACACGGATACGTGACAGGGAACGAGCTTCGAACAGCACAGAATCACGTACATGTCTACATTGTGATGCTATGGCTGACGCGGTTAATGGTGAATCACGTACATGTCTACATTGTGATGCTATGGCTGACGCGGTTTATAGTGAATCACGGCGGCTTCCCGGTTGTTGAAAGCCTGATTACAGGGGCCTCGACTGTCTATAAAAAGGCCTCGTCTTGCCCTCCGTTTTCAAGGAAAAATGGAAAAACATCATCTCATCTCCACAACATAAAGAACACAAAAACTCATCACCCAACATTACCATCATTTTCACCATGGCCAACCCAACCAGCTTCACCAGCAGCGAGCCGCTTATAACTACTCTTCGCGGTGACATCACAGATTACTTTGACGAGCTGCCAAGTAACTTTCTGAATGACTGCGATGTCGCACTCTACAGAAAACTATCAGAGCAGCGTGATCGATTCTGCGCATGCGTGAAGGGCACTGAAAAGGACAGCCGATCCCTGGAGAAGCTGTTGGATGCCGACTCCCCCCTTTCTCAGCCGGTCGAGGCCAAATTGAGGAAACTACTGAGCAGCACAGAAAAGCTATTCGATGGGAGCCTCCGAATGCAAACGGCCGAGCAAGCGCAGCGAAAGCTCAGGGCCCTCCATGAGTGGGCCAAGAAAGGCTTGCGTCTGCCGGAGGAGGTCCCGGGCGACGCCTTGGAGAGATTGAGGCAGCTCGGATACATCGTGGAGACGGTAATGCCGCAGACCATACTCCACACAGTGAATCACAATGCGTTCCTAGAAATTTTCAGACAATCCAAGGAGCGTGCCAAGACCGGCTCTACTGATTGCATTTCTGACGGGAACGACCTTTGGTCGGTCAAGGAGAGATTGGACCAGCTCGAGTGGATCGTGTTGTGGGTATTGAGAGAGAAGGGGCCCATTCTCAACGAAAAGACGGTCGATTCGGCACTGAAACTGCTCGACGATCTAAGGGCGTGGGACCGACCGCTCCGTAAAAAAGAGCGGTGGGCACTAAAACTGAACGAACGGAAATCTGAGACGTTGAAGCAGCTCGAGGACACCGTGAAGGCGCTAATGCAAACGCTCATTTTCCCACGCAAGCAGAGCAACTCGGCACTGAAACAGGTCGGCATGCTCTGCGCGTGGGTCCAGGCGCTCCAGCAGGCGGCCAAACCGCAGATGGACGACCAGGCGGTGTTGGCCGCATTCAAGGAGCTGGAGTACTTCATGGAGTTGCTCATGCGCAAGACATTGCTCCCAAAGGAGAGGGACTTCCCAGACGTGATGAAGCGTAGCGACGCTGATCGGTTGGCCGAGACGATCGAGAACGACCTGGTCGACGTGGAAAGTGTCGTCGCGAGCCTACGCCTCTGGAAGGAAAAGTGTGCTGGGGAGAGTGGTTGACGGAGGGGGGGTTGCAGAAAGGACCATTATTGCTCACGGATAAATTAGCTTAGTTCTCGCTCTTTGTGCGAGGAAAGGGGGTTTTTAATCCTCTGTCCTACACCAATCAATCAATTTGCTTTTTACTTTACAGACTCCGTATATGACTGCCCTGTTGGCTGCAGCCAAGCTGCGCCCTCTGTAGTAATGAACGCCTGCGGGACCGCTGACTTACACACACTTGGCCTTTCGAATTCTAAAACGAAAAATATATATTTAACCTAGAGATTAAGACGATCAGACGGATCCTCTCATTTTTACATCGAACATGTAACCTCTCCATGAAGCTGGAGGGCTGGCTGCCCGGCTGGCTGCTACAAGCTACCTTACATACTTTGAGAGCTCAAGCGTGTCGTCTGAGCGAGGCCCTCGGAATCATGGTGTCCTCCCTGCCCCAACACAGTAGCAGTCAAGCCATGAAGAAATATTGATAGATCTACCCAAAAAAAGTACACTTTGCGCCGAGGTAGTAAACCAATACAGCCCTTTTCGAAAAAAAAAAAAACAAAAATCCCACGCTTCCTTGTCCCTTTATTATGCCATGTCCTGTAATCCGTAGTGCGTTCAGCCGCCAGAGAGCCCGCCGTCCTCGCAAATGCAATCGCAAGCTATATCTATACAGTATGTCTTTCTTATTATGATTATTCTCCAAGCAAATTTCCCCCGCGCCCAGGTTCCGTCTCACTGATCCATCGTCGGACGCAGCGACAACACGTACGGGAGCGCCGACGCGTCCTCCCGCGTCGCCAGCCGAATCACGGACCGCGAGCTCTCCGAGCCGCTCGACCGCAGGCTCGCATCCGAGCGCTGCGACGCCAGCAGCGGCGGGCCCTCCTGCAGCCTCCGCGTCATCGACAGGGGCGTGCCGCCGCGGCGCGTCGCCGTCGCCACCGTCGCGAGGCTGTTGCCGCTGCGCTTGCGCGACAGCCCGCCGCCCGTGTGCCGGCTCCCCGGCGTGTTGGGCGCCGTGGCGTACTGACTCCACGCGTTGAACGACGAGTTGCGCCGCGGCAGGGGGAGGCGCCCGGGCGGCACGGCGGCGCTGCTGTCCGAGTCGCTGGTGGCGGGCCGGGAGATGTGGCTGCTGGGCGTCGTCGGGCGCGACCCGAGCGGCGCGTCGCTGTCGTGGTTGCTTTCTGCGGGCGGGCGGCGGGCGGTGGGCGTGTCGTCTCCGAGGTTTGGGGCGCGCATGGTGCGCAGGAGCTCGGCAAAGACGTGCATGAGGCTGCGGAACTCGCCATTCGTCAGGGCGCGCGTCGAGAAACGTGCATTTTCATATTGCGTGAGAAAGTCGGCCGTCTGCTCCTCCGTCTCCATCATGCCAAGCTCTGCTAGGGTATTTAGATACGTCCGTAGACTCATGGTCGGGTCGCGCTGCAGCAGCGCCACGACATCCGGATCCAGTTGCGCCTGCTCGAGGTCCAGCGTCGTCGTTGTCCGATCCTTGGGCGCGAGCGTGAGGGCCTTGGCCTCGATCAGATTCGGCAGCTCCGACAGCACTGTGCTGTACTGCAAGCTGGGCAGGTCGGGCGAGTTGGGTGATGCCCATCCCGGCTGCTCAATGCCTGCCCAGTTGGTGCCCTTGGCCGGTAATATGACGCCAAGCTCCAAGCCCACCGTCCGCGCCGTCTTGAGCGGCGGGCGGGGCTGCGCAAACAAGTTCTCCCGCGACGCATTCTCGTCCGCGACCGACCGATCCCTCGGGCGTGATAGGAACGTGATGGCGGCACTGCGGTTCAGCCCGGCGCAAATCATCTTGTAGACCCGCGCCTTGACGTCGCCTTTATCGACGGGCACCCATGACTTTGGAATCGCCGACAGCGCCGTCTTGTTGACGTAGAGGCGGGTGGCGTAGACAAACGCGATGATGAGCAGCGTGGTGGCGTAGACCAGTGCCAGGACGAGGATGTCGTACCGCTGGTTGTTCTGGATCGACCGCTGGATGATGTCGCCGGGGGTGATGAGAAGCAGCCCGATGAGGATGAGGTAGAAGAGTATGTACACGGAGCGGTACAGGATCCGCTGGACAATCCGTCGTCGCTGCATGGCGGCTAGCTGCTGTGAACCTCGGGAGGGGCTGATGATATTATATGAGCAGTCGTGGTCTCTAGTTCGCAGCGGGGAATGTCGTTGGTGGCCGCATAGCGAAGCTAGTAATGATAAGTTTTCCTAACAGAGATAGAAGAGAAGAGATGCATCGAGCTGCTTGTGTGGTGACGGTCCGTGGCTGGGGGGTTTAGCAAAGCTTAATCACAGGGAGCTGCGAAAGTGAGGTGGTTGAACAGAGTGGGCCTCGGCCTGGCCCGTGTCTCTGGCGCAGCACCACGTTTGCAGCCACGAACATGACCAAGTGGCGAGCTAATGGGTGCATGTGCCAGACATGCATCGGGCGGAAATGAGAAAACAATACGATAGTTGCACCTTGCAATAAAAGTAAACCCAGCCCGCCAAACTATGTATTGACTACAGCTGATTGCGCCGCCCTCACATCGAAACAACATGTCACAAGCGAAGCGCTGGTACAAGTCTGCCTAGCACTGTCAATTATACCAAGCTGCTGATAATATACACCAATTGTTCCCTGGTATCATCATACATCCAAATTATTTCCATCCTTTTTTTTAATCTTCATGCTATGCAGGCGCCTCACCGAGCCTGCTCCATTTCCGGCCTGCGCTGCTCAAGTCGTTGTCTAACAGCCGGCTCTGCTTTTCTTTGTACAATCGGCTTCGACTTTGTCAAATCGGCCCGCTTCGAGCTCTTATCTGTAGGCTCTCTGGTCGCCTTGACTGGCGCTGGCTCTGGGGCCGGCTGCGGTTTCGTCATGGCCTCCTTAGCAAGACGAAGATCCGTGAGGTTGAGTCTGAGATCGCTACTATACGGCTCAAACTTGGCCACGACCTGCTCCAGGCCAAGGCGCATAGCGTCAAGAACCTGATCCACCTCGGGGCTCTCTCGGCGACTCGACGAATCCGTCCAGTGGACGGGAAATCGCGTCTTGAGGCCCTCCACCTTCTTGATGATGGCAGTCAGCGTACGGATGATGCTGGGCACATCACGGTGAACGTTGCCGTACTGGTCCTCTGCCAAACTGTGGATGGAAAGCTGACACAACGCCTGGGCGGCGTGTACATACACCGTAGGCTCTGCGTATGGCTGACCCAGGACAACAGCAGCGAATTCAGTTGCAAAGTCCTGGCGGAAGATGCTACCGATCCACTCCAACTTCAGTAAGTGGGAGGACGCATGGTCAATATATGATTGGATACTCTCCTTTGAGACAGCCTCCTGCTGTTCCTTGGTAAGCACGCGGTCCCGAGTCTGCCTCCAAGTCTTTTTAGCCAGCGGGCTCAGATCAGCCATGGGAGACGAGCCGGGTGACCGCACTATCTGATCCCACGCTTTCTCAACACCGGTCTGGGTGACACTGCCTTTGGTGAAGATCTCATCCTGCTTGAGAGGCGCAGAGACGCGCTGCTTGGCCTGTTGCGGTGCCGGGGCAGGTGCAGCTGGAATTAAAGGTTTGCCATAGGCATCGATTCGCTCTTCCATGCTCTTCAGTACTGCCATGCAAATAGAATAAACCTGGGACCACATGGGGCCGTCCTTGCGATCGATGTCGGCAAAAATGGCCTTTCGTTGAGCCTCAAAATCCTGCGCAATGATGGCAAGCTCCCACATAGCGAAGCACTGTGCTGTTAGCGGCGTCCAAAATTGTCGACTTCTTGGCACATACCTGCACAGACGACTTTTTGCTCTTCAATCCGTTGAGAAGGCTACTATTGGGATCCTTGGACTCTGTAGTAAATGGCTTGCCCGCCTTGAGCGGGGCCTTGGCCATGAAAATGGAAAATGCAGTATTGCCCGCAGCCCAGATGACGTTGAGCAGTGCGCCGGCGTAGACGCAGCGAATCATAAGGAACAGATCGGTAGGCCAGCTGCTGGGCGTAATGTTGGTGCGGGGCAGGTTGTAAAAGGGCCGGAACAGCATCAGGGCCCAAGACCAGGTCAAGGATCGGAGGAGCGCATAGTACAGTACCAGGGCCAGAATAAGCGAGTATGTCGCCTGCTTGATGCAGCCTGCAAACACGGTTGGGAATTGCTGCAGGATCTTTTGGGACGATCCAGTGAGAAATCCACCAGTCTTTGCCTTGGTCTCGTCCTTCTCCGCGGCAGGCTTGATAAAGACCAGACGGTCGAGGTCGAATTGGTAGTGTACAATCGTTTGCATCATGGCGCAGATGCCGAGATAGCAGGCGAGGAAGATGGGTCGTTCATTGAGGCGCGCGCGGTCGCCGCTAAAGTAGGTGACCCATCGCAGGCCAGAGCTGTCGTTGAGGGACGAGAGATAGACTGGGCAAAAGAGGAAGCTGGAAACGCTGTACCAGAAGAGCGTCTCGTAGGTGCGGAAGCTGAAGAGCGATGCCTTTAGGGTCTGCGCGCCCGTTTCGGTTTTGACGCCAACATGGTAGTGTGCGATGCGCAGGATGAGAATCGCAAGTCCGCAGAGAAAGATCGAGGCCGTTCGAATGCCGGTGGGGCCGAGAGGAAACCAGGACCAAAGAACTAGAAGACGGTTAGAGCGGCGTTTGTGGCATATGATGCGATCGTGTGCCTACAGGAGCTCCAGGAAGCTAGAGCAAGAGCTTCGAGATAGGCGACTCCGAGCAGCAGCGTCGCGGTTGAAGAAAATCTTCTATGAAGAGCCGGCTGTAAAGTGTCCTTGTAAGGAGCTCGTCGGACCGCAGTAGCTGCCATTTCCACGTCGCACTGCCTGGCTGGCCGGGAATGTGCAATGGATGCAGAGGTCGAGATGGCAGACAGGGAACCATTTGAGGTTCCAAGTCAACAACACGCTAACAAAAAGCCGATGGTTACCATGGAGGCGCTAAGCCCAAACGTCACACCCCATCAATCACGTGGTGATAGCGTTGCGATGGCGGGCTCGAGCAATTAGTGGGGAGAGATCCCATGATTGGCCGTTGGCAGCCTGGTTACGTAGCGACCCTCAGCGTCATCCAGGCACCACCTTTGGAACTTGCATCTGCACAGCTTGATTTTCACTGATTTTCTGCGCACAATACCCGGACATATCGCATTTGCTTTTACATCCGACAATGTCGTACGATCGTCTTTCCAGCTTGGAGGCCGGCCGGTCCGGTGGCTACAGCGATGACCCTGCCTTCCGGGAGCTGCAGTCGGAGCTCAAGGGCAAGCTCCAGACGCTGCTCACCAACAACCGCAAGCTGTCCAACGACCTCACCGTTCTCGGCACCAAAAAGGACACGCCCCGTCTGCGGGAGCGCGTGCACAACACCCTGGAGAAGACGCGCGAAACCTGCCGCGACATTGGCGAGGGCGTCAAGAAGTTTCAGTCCTGGGAGGACCTTTCGGTACGCCAAGCCACGATGGAGCCGAGCCCTCGGCCGAAACAACATTGCTGACTTTTTTTCTTCTACAGAAGCAACAAAAGTACGAACAGACCAAAATCTCGAGCGACTTCCAGGCGGCCCTGCAAGAATTCCAGGGCCTGCAGCGCAAGGCCCTCGACAAGGAGCGGGCATCCGTCTCCGCGGCCCGCGCGGTGCAGGACGGCGGCGAGGCTGCCGGCGACGACGGCGCCCCTCTGGAGCAGCTGCAGCGCCAGGAGTTTATCCAGGTCGCGGACCAGGACGAGGTCGACTTCCAGGAGGCGCTGATTGTCGAGCGCGAGGAAGAGATTCGTAACATTGAGCAGGGCGTGGGCGACTTGAACGTGCTGTTCCGACAGGTGGCGCACATTGTCAGCGAACAGGGCGAATCACTCAACACGATTGTGGACAATGTCGAGAACGTCCGCGATGACACCAGACAGGCCGATGTTGAAAACCGACAGGCGGCACGATATCAAAAGGCGGCCCGCAACAAGAGCTTCTGCCTGTTGCTCATCCTCGGTGTCATCATGACCATTGTTATACTGGCCGTTCTCTTGGGTTGATTTAGGCCTGACCGGGACGTTTGTATGAGATATAGTTGGGCCCGTAATGCATTTTCCTACTTGCGCGCGCCGGAGTTTTGGAGTCTTGGTATCATTTAGGACTGTCATCAAGTCAGGTCTATCTACTTATACAGTTTTTATTATACACTTATTTCTTTTGCGATGCCTCGACACTCGGTCGGCTGACATAGGAGATGAGCTTGGGCTCAATTGGCTTCCAGTTCAGAATCCTCTCTTGCTCCGGAATAACCTTCTTGACCATGTTGACGTTGACGAGCTGGAAGGCAAAGTTGGCCGCCCAGTAAAGAAAGACGGACGCGGGCAAGTACGTAAAGCAAAACGGGAGGAGTGGTACAAAAATGGTCAATCGTATCACACCCCGCATGAGCCGCTGGCTGACGACGTCGAACGACGGCCGTTCTATGATTGTGTCTCTCCACTGCTTGATACTCATGCGGCTGAAGAGGTTGGCCGCCAGCAGGCCCGAGCAGAGGATGGGCAGGCCCATGTATGCATCCGTGGCGATGAGATCCGTAAACCACAAGCAGCCGCCGCTATGTAGAGACAGATCCACCACAGTAGTCGGCGCCTGCGCGACGACCTCGCCCGCGCCCGACGCCGCGGCCGCGTCGAACATGGAGACGCCCGACAGCCGCCGCAGCGCCTCGGACACGACGACAAACGGCAGCATCGAGGAGAGGGGGATGACCTGCTTCCACAGGGGCACGCCCCAGGCCTTGTACAGCCGCTTCCGCGACTTTTCCGTCTCCCGCGCCACGTGCACCTGCTTGCGGTTCGCGGGGCCGAGGAACGGCTTGCCGGCGTGGCGGACCGACCAGGCCACGACGAGGGGCTTGATGGCGCTGCGCTTGCGGTCGAGCGACTGCATGTACAGCTGCATCGGCAGGCGCACGGCGACGTTGACGCCGAGCGCCACGAGCGGGATCGTCAGGAACCACGGCAGGCCGGCGTTGTGGACAGAGATGAAGACGTGCGCCGTCGAGTCAATGAGCGGCGTGAGGGTCTCATTGACGAAGGTGCGGCGCTGCTGCTGCTGGTGGCGACATGGTGATGGTGACGACAATGTGAGGCCAACGCGGCGAGTAACGAGGCCGGGCGTTAAGAGGCCGCTAACTGGGCGTCGGATATGCGACATGCCCTTGGCCCCATGTGCAGAGGCTGATTAGCGTCGCTCACGGGATTTTGGGCGGCGTTGAGTCTGCTGATGGATAGCCAGCTCAGCTGATGAGACAATGTGAGTGTTGTTACCAAGGGCCGGGTTGGTTTTTGAAAGGCGGCTAGAAGGACTGGCGCGCCACAGAGTAAAACCGCGCCCCAGCCACAAGCGCCCATGGCCAGACTCGGCGGGTCAAATCAGCGACGGCCCTGGGGCGTCGTGCAGCGCTGAGAGGCCTGGAGCCGTCTGGAAGATCGCCTGCAGCTCGCCTGCAGCACCCCATGAGATCCCCCTGTGGCGCGGCCAGGCTGCCGTCCGTTTGTGGGGCTCGAGACCCTTTTTAACACCTGATGACGGGCAAGTTTCGAGGTGATCTGGACAGCTTTCCCGACATGCTCGCCGCCATTCTTTTTTCCGTTTGCTAGGCATTCGTTTTCCTGAGAATTATTGTTGTTCTTTTCTTTTCCCTACTCCGTCTCACTACTACACCTACCACGAAGCTGCATTAATCTCATATTTTAATCTCGACACTTCGGCCCCCTTGACTCTTCGCCCCGCGCCGCGTTCGAACCGCCCCGTATGCGACCTTCGTGACCGAACACCCGCCACAAAAGAAAGCATGTCTTCTCCGGAGCCCGGAGGCCGCCCGCCGGCTTTGGCGTGGAATCTCATCCTCTTGACCGGGTTCCTCATCATGGTGCCCTGGATCCTGTTCGTGGGCGCGCCGGCCGCCTGGCGCCTGTCGGGCCGGTTCGTGGGCTTCCTGCTCCGCAAGAAGACCGAGGGCAGACGGTCCGTGCTCGTATCGGCCATGGACGAGGAGAATGAAAAGTCGCCGCAGGCGCAGGAGCATGCGGAAAGCAAGAGCAGCAGCTCTAGCGACGAGTGGGAAAAGGTCTCGGGCGGCGCGGACGACGCCGTGGCGGACAAGCTCAAGGACAAGACGCAGGACTGGGACGGCATCATTGGCTTCTTTCACCCTTTCTGGTAGGTTGCGGTCGTGTTTCCGTGCGCAGCTGTAATGCGGCTAACATGAATAGCAATGCGGGAGGCGGTGGCGAGCGAGTCCTCTGGGCTGCTATCCGTGCGACCCAGATCCGTTGGCCCAAGGCTAAGTGTGTCGTGTACACTGGCGACCACGAAGTGACCAAGGCCGATATTCTCGCCCGAGTCAAGGTGCGACCCGGCGGACACTCTTCCTATGTATTCTACTGACACGCCTGCAGAGCCGATTCAACATTGACCTGCACCCTCCTACCGTCCAGTTCCTCTACCTCACCAAGCGCCACTGGGTCCTCTCCGCCAGCTGGCCGCGCTTCACCCTCGCCGGCCAGTCGCTCGGCTCGCTCCTCCTCGGCCTCGACGCCTTTTCGCTGCTCGTCCCGGACGTCTTCATCGACACGATGGGCTTCGCCTTTGTGCTCGGCCTGTGCAAGTTCCTCTTCCCCGCGGTGCCCACGGCCGCCTACGTGCACTACCCGACCATCTCGACCGACATGCTCGAGTCGCTCGACCCGGCGTCGCCGCTCGGCTCGCGCGGCGTCAACGGCGGCCAGGGCCGCGGCCTCCGCGGCCTCGCTAAGAAGACGTACTGGCACGCCTTTGCGCGCGTCTACTGCTGGTTCGGCGCCTCGGTCGACATTGTCATGACCAACTCGACCTGGACCCAGACGCACGTCCAGTCCCTCTGGGGGCCGTACCGCAAGGAGAAAGACGCCAGGAACCCGACTACCGCCGTGTTCCCGCCGGTCGCGGTCGAGGAGCTCGAGGAAGCCGTCGAGATTTCCGAAGAGAGCGAGCAGAAAGTCCGGCAAAACATTATCCTGTACATTGCGCAGTTTCGGCCCGAAAAGGACCACCGGCTCATTGTGCAGTCGTTTTACGAGTTTCTCAAGCTGCGCGGCAAGCCCTCGGAGACGTCGACGCTCGTGCTCGTGGGTAGCGTCCGCGACGACCAGGACGCCAAGCGGGTGTACGAGCTGCGGCTCATGTGCAACGAGCTCGGCATCAAGGACCGCGTCGAGTTCCACCTCGACGCCTCGTGGCCCGAGATCCTGCAGTGGCTGCGCAAGGCGTCCATCGGCGTCAACGGCATGTGGAACGAGCACTTTGGCATCGGCGTCGTCGAGTACCAGGCCGCGGGGTTGATTTCCGTCGTCCACGACAGCGGCGGCCCGAAGCTCGACATTGTCGTCCCCATTGACGGGCTGGCGACTGGTAAGCCGCTCCCCCCTCCTCCGAACTATAGAAATAATGGCTGACATGTGAAAATCTAGGCTTCCATGCGTCTTCGTCGAGAGACTTTGCCGAGAGCTACCACCGCGTCTTATCTATTCCCGACAAGGTGCCGATGAGACTACGCGCGCGCAAGTCGGCCCAGCGCTTCACAGAGGCCGAGTTTGCCAAGAAGTGGGTTGACCAGATGGAGCGGCTCGTCGGCATGGCAAAGTAGATGTCATCTTCACGTACGCATTCAATCATGGCTTCGATGGATTGGGCATATCATGGCTATGCGGCATAGATTTCGCGATACCCCCCCTTTTTTTATAAGTGCATTTCTGTAAAAAGATACATTCTATTTGCTGTCTGTTTCTATGTATTTGAATTGCACTCCCTTGCTAAGCAAGTACCCGTATGTAGGTATGTCTTGTCCATTCGCCCATCAAATGCGCGCCACGACGCCAACACCATGAAAAAAAAACGCGAGCAACAGTCCTCTTAGATACTATATCCCGCACTGTTTGCCTGTCGCGGCTCGCCCACCGCCTCAAACGACCCGTCGTCCCGCCTCTCGATCGCCTGCACCGCGCTCAGCATCGGCCGCGCGACCTTGACGTCGTGGCCCTTGGCGCGCATCGCCGCCATGGTGCCGTCCAGATCGGGAAAAAACGACTCGAGCGTGAGCGTGTTGGGGACGAGCTGGTCGTGCAGGCGGCCGAGGCGCAGCGCCTCGCCCATGGTCAGGCCGTGCTCGGCGGCGTGCCAGAGGCACTGCGCCGTGGCGGTGGTGATGCGCGAGCCGCCGGCGGCGCCGAGGACGGCAAAGAGCGTGCCGTTGGGGTGGGTGGCGATGAGGGGCGTCATGGACGACAGCGGGCGCTTGCGTGGGCGGATGTAGTTGGCGCGCGACGGGGCGAAGCCGAACTCGTTGCTAACGCCGGGGATGGCAAAGTCGTTCATCTCGTCGTTCCTGTGGGTGGTGAGTTAGCTGCCATTACGAGTAGACTGTGTGATAGTGGGACGAACAGGATGATGCCCGAGTTGGGCTCCATGATTTGCGCGCCAAAGTTGATGTTAATCGTCGTCGTCAGCGACACCGCCATGCCCGAGGCATCGGCGGTCACGATGTGCGATGTGCCGTGGCTCTCCGGCAGCGCCGCGACATCGCCCTCACTCGGAAAATATTCTCTGGGATGTTTCGTCTTGTCATCGCTCATCTGCTCATAAATCCTATCAATCGTCTCTTCAGAGAGAAAGTCGCGCTCGTACTGGAGGATGTCCCGCTCCTCGACAAAGGCCGGGTCGCCGAGGTTGGCGCGGTAGGCAAAGGCGAAGCGCTGCGCCTCGGCGAGGCGGTGGACCGTGAGGTTGCGGTCGTCGTGCCAGGCGGACGCGGGGAAGCGCTCGAGGACCTTGAGCATCTGCAGGGCGACGGCGCCGCTGGCGGGCGACGACATGCCGTGCACGACGAGGCCGCGGTAGCGGACGGCCTTGACGGGGCGGTCGGTGACGGTGTAGGACTGCAGGTCGGCGACGGTGAGGGTGCCGTTGCGAGACTGGACAAAACTGGCAAGGTTTTCGGCTACAAACATGTTAGTAGAGTGGATGGTGATGGGAGTAGATGTCGTACCAATCTCGCCGTAGTAAAAGGCGTCGGAGCCTTCATTGGCGATTCTCTCCAGTGTGCTGTACATGGTTAGATTGATGGGCAACAGGGTACAGAATACGGCGACGTACTTGGCGAGATTCTTTCGAGTCATGACCTCTCCTTCTTTCAGAAGCTGTCCTATTACAGAATTAGTCGGTCTGTCACGCGGCGGTGGACAGGATCGACATACCCTTGGGAGCAAACTCGGCCGCAAAGATGGGATCGTCAAGCAAGTACGTTTTTCCGTCCTTGATCGTATCATTCATCTTAGTGACCATATCAGGAGAGACTGTAAGACTGTTGCGTTAGTACATAGGTCCCAGCTACTTGTGACTGTGGACTTTGGCCGACGCACCTCTGAAGCCATGTCGTGCCACGCGGATGGCGCCCTGCATAATGTCCCGCCACTCGAGAACCTGTGCCACACGACTGTCAGCCAAACGACAGTCCTTTTCCCAGAATCGCTTCAAGAAGGAGAAGAACGCACGCCGTATTTCTCATGAATATACTCAAGGCCGAGGACCTCGCCTGGTACGCCGACGGCCAGACCGCCGGCGATGCTGAGGTGCTCGTCATCGCCGTACATGTCCTCGAAGGCGGCCGCGGGCGCCGTCTCTCGGAAGTCAACCGCCTCGTAGTTGCCCTCGGCGTCGCGGACGAGCGCAAAGCCGCCGCCGCCAATGCCCGAGTGGTACATGCCAATGACGCCGACGCAAAATGTGGTGCCGACAATGGCGTCGACAGCGTTGCCCTATGCTCTCAAGGTCAGCAAGAGAGGAAAAAAAAAAAAAAAAAAAAAAAAGAGATCACAGATGGAAGCGTACTCCGGCGGCGATTATGTCTCGGCCGATGGCGCTACATTCGCTGGCCTCGCTGGCGACGGCGCCGCGGGTGCCAAATGAGTCGGGTGCAAAGACGACCTCCGGTACCGCATAGGCGTGGACGGCCGCCGCGCTCCCTAGGCTGAGCGCAAGCAGCCTCGCGACATGGCTTTGTGTTTCTATATCAGGCCGGTGCTGTTAGTACTGTTTCCATCATTGCGCTTTCACGTGCGCCGCTGGCGCAAACAGCCGTCGTGGCGGCTTAGGCGCAGCACTCACTCATTGAGGTAGTGGCGGGGAGAACCGCTCGCTTGTGATGTTGACGACCCGTACAAACGGTGGTATGTCCAGGCCCGGGCGCTGCAGCTGTAGAGACGGACAGCTATGCCAAAACAAAAAAAAAAACCCCCTAAAATGAGCACCAAGCGAGCGGATGCAGCTGGCGAGGGAAAGAAAAAGAAAGGTACAGCAGATGTGAGGGCTGACAAATTTGGTCACACGATGGCCGTAGCCTTTGTTGAGCGGCGTGGTCCGTCGAGGACTGGGTGGGCCTGCCGAAGCGGAAGCGGTCCTCCGGCTCGTAGTGTCCCGGAGCTAGGAGAAAGTCCAGAGTAGGCCGAGCCGCGTTCTTGCCCGTCGACGCAAATGCAAACTGTACAGGATTTGCAGGTTGTGCTTAGTTTGAAAGATTTTTGGTTAAATTCTTTTTTTCAGCTGCCCCCGTGTTTAAATACGGGTGTGGTCTCTGAGTCAATTCAGCCGCCGGGCCGAGACATGCAGCTTGTCGGATCAACATAACTGAAGCGCCCCCAATCTGAGCATCCAATCTCGCAACACTCCACAAATCACAAATGAGTCGAGCCGCCGTACAAAAACGTCGAAACGGGTGACGTTTATTGCTGTTACACACAGGCCTCGCTCTTTGGCAAAAGCGGGGCTGGTTGACCGACATCCGCCAACAGCCAACAGCAATGGTGCTATTGGAGCTGAGGCAGCTACCATCTCACATCACAAATTGCTTCCCCTTCGCTCTCTGTTGCTGTCCACTTTGACGTTTTAAAGCCGAGGCATCGCGCTCTGCCATCTGTTACTGCAGGGACACAAAGGCTCATATCCAGTCACAAAACCAGCGGTTTCGCCGCGAAATTATACGGCTTCGCGCCTCGACACCCTCAAACATGCCCCTGTGGGAATGCGATTTCGAAAGCTGTCCCAAGCCAGCAGTTCGCACACTCGGTGATTGTGTCCTCTGCGACCGCCATTTATGCTCTCAACACCTGCAGCAAAAGTACCACCGCTGTCCTCGCTGGGCGGTATGTTTCTGCTGTCCAGGACGTGGTCGCGACTAACCCAGTGAATGTGCAGGATGCGGATGTTTATGATCTTGCTGCCCGGCAGGCGGAAGAGCGCGAGTTAGCACAATTGATCAAGAAAATTGACACGGCCGCTCTTGAAGCACGAGCTACACGTCTCCGGCACGGCCTGCCATGCGCCATAGCGCCACTGTGCTATGACAGAACCACGCGAAGCAGTGTCATGGGAGGCATGAACTACCATGTTGAAATCAGATTCGAAGATGGAGTCGTTTGGCTTGCTCGTATCCGAAGGTCGAATGCTACTTCACCTCCTCCGCTAGTGCGAGACTACATTATTGAGAGTGAAGTGGCCACCCTCTTATTCCTGGAAAAAACTAGAGTACCTGCCCCGAAGATGTACGATTATGCACTAGAGCAACCTACAAACCCTGTCGGCGTCGGCTTCATTCTCATGGAAAAATTACCCGGTACATCGCTTAGATGGTCTCTCGCGAATGAGAGCCAAAGGCGAAAGGTGATTGATCAGGTCTCTGACGTTCTCATTGAACTTAACAAATATGCCTTCCGCGAGCTCGGCTCTCTGGTTAAGCCTGGCGAATTACAGGTAGGGCCGTTTGCCCAGGAGTCACTAACAAACTTCCTACAAGGCGGCATGCGTACCATCGGGCCGTTCCGTTCCATGGAAGATTACCACGAGTCCTCCCTCAGATTGCTGATCGACAGGATCATACAAGAGGAGGCCTACGCTGAACAGGCCATTGATGCCTACCTCATTCACCGATTCTTGCTGGATTTGGTCCCGCTCGTGGCACCTCCCTCGTCGAAGAACGGCGATTTCTATTTGAAACATGCAGACGACAAAGGAGACCACATTTTGGTTGACCAAGATTTCAATATCACAGGGATTATTGACTGGGAATGGGCCTCCACTGCACCAGCATCTCGCGCTTTCAATTCGCCAGTTGCGCTGTTGCCTGTTGCGGACTTTTACGACGGCAAAACTTGCTTGGGTGAAGACGAGCTTTTTCTGGCCCGCCTGTTCAAGGACAAGGGCCACGAAGAGCTGGCGCAAATTGTCCAGAATGGCCGAATACAGCATTGTTTTGCGTTCTGCTGCGGCTATGATCTTGTGGATTGGGATGGGTTCTTAGGACTCTTTCGCGGTCTCCGCGAGGCAGTGGGCGTAGACAACGGGATGGAATGGAGCGAGTGGAAAGCAGTGGCTTTGGACCGCTACAAGGATGAGCCTGACCTTCAGGTACTATTATCTAGATAGTACTCCAGCGAACCATGATTCTACTTTACCTGTCAGGGCTCTGCAAGTCCTCCGGATAGGGATAACCCAGAGTGGCTTTTGGTGGCACTATAGCGTGTAGGTCGCCTTGGGCTATTCCAAAGTTTTTGTAAAACTTGTTGCGTTCATTCATCAGAGATCTGGCCCGTTATGCAACAAAGTAAATGCCATTTACCGACGTATCAGGTAAACGATACACTCGAAAGTGCGCACATTCCTGCATCAACTGCGGCGATCAACATGGTAGCCATGAGGCTGGCAAGGAGTAGGCGTAGACTTGGATTTTCATTACCCGCTAATCTAGCACCAGATTTTATGTACATGACGAGCCCCCATGATCCAACCTTCCAACCAATGCCCCAGAGGCCCGGACCCTCCACAATCTCATAAAGACAAATCCCGCTACAGAGCGGCCGGCCGAGCTTAAACTCCAGAGGGAGAACTCCATACAACGGCTCGCCAAGTAGCAACAACGAAGTCATGGATTACTTGCTGCAGGTCTTCGTCTTGGGATCCCACGTCCCCTTCTTGCATTTGCACTTGCACTGTTGATACCTGATTTCGCACGTTGCCTTATCCGCCACCTGTTCGCAGGCGATTTGCAAGGCCTTGCACTTTGGAATGCAGAAGATGGCGGCCATTTCGGCGTCCTGGCTGGACTCGACGTCTTGACGGGACTCGACGTCTGCGGTTGGTACAGCGAGGCCCAGGCCGGCGAGAGCGAGCGAAAGGACGATGGCAGCCTTCATTTTGCTTGGCAGGTGGGTGGTTTTTTCAAAGAGAAGAGGGGGTTAGGAATTGATGTAGAGTCAACCAAAAGGTCGCTGTGCTGAGTGTGTTTGTTTTGTTTTGTGTTGTGTTGTAGGGTTCCAAAAACACCGAACCAGTGGGCGAGGCTGCCTCTTTAAATATCCGTCGTTTTGCTCGACTTTGTAATGCAGATGAAAGCACAGTTGCCGAAATCCATCCCAAGTGAAGAAGGCGGCCCATGTCTGCCCGACAACTTTGCCAAGTTGTCGTTGAGGAGCTGACGCCAAGAGTCGTCTTGAAAGCTCACAGAGTTTGGCGTGCATAGCATCTGTCGCATCACCAGAGTTGCGGTATTCAGCTCGGCGCGGGATTGTCTCACCGCAGCATTCACGTCCGACGCCATGCGCCAAGTCGCACGGAAAACGACTCTGAGGCTAGCTGAACGACACTCGTGATAGATCACTGCATGAATGGGGATATATTGATCCCTATGCGTGTATCTATGGCTACGGTTCCATCTAATAGCCGTCGTGCTCGCTGCAGGTAGGTTCAACGCCATGTCTCAGGCTACATGTTGAACGACTCCAAGGCTGGCTGAACGGCATCTGTGATGCATCATTGCATAGCTGAGATTATATTAATTCTTATACGGGGATGCATGTCTACTGTTCCGTCGAATATGTCGAGTGAGATTACCTAAACACAGTCCAGCTTGCTATAAAACTTGTCCGTAGCTAAGAAGATGTGATTTTATGTCCAAAATGATAGATCTAGCTTACTGCTTCTGATAGCTAAACGTGACCACTATAATCTGAGTACTTGATAAGCCAGCTCTACGCCGTGGGTTTTGATGGTCTATTCCCGCGGCTGCAGCCCATCACAACTCGGCTTATCGCGATTCTCGGGCGGTCGGGTACCTGCAAGGCAAGACGGGATCCAACATGGCTGATTTCGCTCTGACCCCACGATTGCGCATAGACGATGGTTCCCGCCGCGTCCCTTTCGGGTAGCAAAAAGACAGTCGTGTCTCGGACTGCGCATGGCGAAAGGGCGGCAGTCGGGGGGTACCCGTGCATGTGCGTACAAAGGGACGTTCCTTCTGGTCATATATTGGCACAGACTGCGGGGGTGCAAATCCAGTACACGACGGCAATAAGTCTGCCGGAGATGCGACACGGAGATGCTGGCCAGCCGACCGGAGATGGGGGGGGGCTCGCTGATCCTGCAAGCCGCCGGAACTCGTCTAATAAACAACTACCACTTTGGCTGGTAAATGCATATGGTGGGACAAGAATAGACCCCGCTGCTTCATCCGAGACAAGGCGCCTCTTCCATTGGAAGAACAGAGAGAGAGAGCGCGCACATTTTACCGTTGCATACGGGAGTACACTATGCATGTTTCAACCTTCAGCTCCTCGGCAGCCCACGCACGGTTTGCATCTGACATCTGACATCTGAGAAAAAGAGCTCAGAGCCCAAAAAAGAATCTGCGCCGAGAGCCGAGGTGGCTTTGCCCTGTACCTCTGCTGAAGCGCGCCTGGTAAGCCTGCATCTGCCGGCTCGGAGCCCAACAAAAAAAACAATGCGCCGGGAGCCGATGTGGCTTTTGCCGTAAGCCGCTGAAAAGAAAAAAAAGGCCTTGCATCTGCAGTTGCCCAACCAGCAAGTTGGGATCGCCACCCCTGGCGACCCGTCAGTGTCCCGTCGTCGGCTCCTCGCCGAAGACGGGATGGGAGAAAAAAAAGAGGCTCGGATTTGCGTCGCTGACCTTTTGGCAAGGCTCTCTGTCTCCCTCTCTCTCACCCTCTCTCTCCACTGCCCAAGGCTAGCCGGTTTGCCTCACAAGGCCCGGCCAGCCCTCATTTCGTCAACATTTCGGCATGTGCACAGGGGGAGGAGGGTCACGCAAACGGGGATTTGAAATTAGGTCTATTGCTATGGATCGGTAACTCGGTGGGTATGGCAGGCTCTGTGTGCAAGCCGTCGCTCAAAGAGCTCCCATCGCCAACTTTCAGCATTTCAGCTAAATAGTTACAGGGTCCGACGCGAATGCGCAACATGAGGCAAGTATGAAGGGCAGACTTCTTGACTTGGGGGCCAGCTGTGACAGAGTTCTGCTATTCTAGCCGCAGCTAGCTAAGTCTTTCGGGTCCGGGGCCTGCGGTGCTGCGTTTTTTTATCCGACCGGCGTTTCCGCCTCTCGCCTTGCACCGGCGTTTCTTTCTTCTCAACAGGGGCGGCCTTTCTCGCCTCGATGAGCATATCGAAAATCTTCTGGCTCGCTGGTTTTTTCATCTGTAGCGACCGGCTAGCATACGTGAAGACTGTTCCCCCGTCTTCATCGACCATCCTCAGATCAACCCGTCCATCATCGAGCAACAGGCGCAAGGCATCAGGATGCCCTCGCGTTGCCAGCCGGAAGAGAGCAGGTTTCCCGTGGGAATCGCGGGCATTGACTTGGATATGAGGCGCGTCAAGCAGCAGTGGAATCACGGAAGCACGTGCTTTCCGCGCTGCGTAGTGTAGTGCAGTTCTCCCATCCTCATCGGGGTGATTCACATCGACCCCGCCGCGGCCAAGCAGCAGTGCAACCACGGGAGCATGTCCATTTTCTGCTGCGTAGTGTAGTGCAGTGCACCCAATTACATCAGCGTGATTCTTATTGACTTCGCCGCTGTCAAACAGCAGTGCAATCACGGGGGCATGTCCATTTCTCGCTGCGTGGTGTAGTGCAGTTCTCCCATCCTCATCGGGGTGATTAACGTCGACTTTGCCGCTTTTAAGCAGCGTTTCAATCACGGGAGCATGTCCCTCTCCCGCTGCGTAGTGTAGTGCAGTACCTTGCTGGTGAGTGCGGTGATTTACGTTGGCTCTGTCGCTGTCAAGCAGAATCTGGACAATCAAGTTGTGACCAGCGCTGGCAGCTTCGATCAGGGGTGTCCAGCCGTAGACGCCTTGTGTATCGACCTCCACCCCTGACGTGTCAAAAAGTGTTTCGGTGGTCGACCTCATCTGTGGCGCTACCGCATCAGAAAGTGGTGTGGATTCTGAAGAGTCGCGCGAATCCACGTCAGCCTCTTCCATGCCGAAGTGGAACTGGACTATGTCGGCTTTGCCTGCTTTTGCAGCACAGGCGAGTGGTGTGTCGCCAATATTATTCTTGCCGTTGATGGGAAATTCTCCTGTACCAAGTAGACGTTTGAAATGGTGGACACTGCCGTGGGACGCAACGAGTGCTAATGGCGAAGACTTCGTCTTTCTCATGGACTCGAAGTTCAGTTTGTTCGATTTCAGCACCTTGTCGATGAAACCCCATCTTCTTTGAATGATAGCTGACATGAAGATCGTCTCTAGGGAACGCGCCCTGTGATGCTCAAGAGAAAACTTGTCCAACAGTATTAGAGCAACTTCCTCATGGCCCGCGTGTATTGCATCCTCTAATGCATAGTCGATGCCCTTGGTGGTGTGTTTCAGCGTCTTCTTGACAAGCTCGGTGTCACCCATGCGTGCTCCGTGAGCTAGAGCCCGGGACGGCTCCGGGCCGTCCGTATAAAAGGAACAGGGGTGATAGAGTGAGGATATGCGGTAGAGATGACCCTCGAGACATGCCCTCGGCCATGTGTGGGTATGAGCCAGCGCAACGAGGTCATTGGAGGATTCCAACTGCGTAGCAACTCTACAAATGAGTTCCTCCGGCAGTCGTTCAAGGCGTGGCTCCGGTCGTTCGCGTAGGTTCGGCGGTAGTTCCATCATGGAAAATAAAGTCTTTGAGAAGTATGGAAGGTTTGGGTGAAGCTCGTCGCTGCAACAGCGGGCGGAAGGCTCTTATAATTGAAAGCATGGTTGATTGTGCGTCACCACGGCACCGGCAGCCGCCTAGTGGTCACGTCTTGGTCAAGGGTTACTCACAGGTGGTGCAGGTCGTGACAGGCTGTTGATTTCTAAAATATGTGGATATTGACGTCATTACGGCAGGAACATGATACATTCTAGTTCTTGTATGCGTTCACTCTCACTTCGAGCGGTACAGGCTTTATTGTCAGGCGTACAGTCGTTGGTGACGTTGTGCTCATCATTCGTTACAACCAACTGACCCTGGGTTAGCCTTGCCGCCGCCAGCAGCCAGCCGTCAATGACGAGCGAGGGCACACACGAGGCCCACCTGCCAAAGCTTCCGGCGACACGCTGGTATCAAGACGAAACACAGCTGTGAATAACTGTTTTCCTGAAAACATGAACAAAAAAAAAGATGACACCGTTGCGCCGACAGTGAGTTGGCAGACGTTTGGTGACTTACATGCCGGCACTAGCCAATCAGCGCGAGCCAGGCCCAGCTTAGCAATTCGACGCCACGCTTGCCTCTGATTGGCCACTGCTAAATTTCCACTTTCAACTTTTTTGGACTGCCATCTTGAACTTTTTATCCAAACTTCACTGCAGCCCGTTCATTTTCCCTTACCCATTTAATTTTTTTTATTTCCAATGCAGTAATCTACTGGAAATCCATGGCCTTTTTGATCTTGCCTCGGCGTTATTTCCCTCTCTACACCCATCGATGAGGCCTCTCCTCTACCGCTTACCTCTTCTTCTTCTTCTTCGTCGCCCTCATCGAGCATCACCACTTTTCACAGCCTCTCATCGCCTCTTCACCATGTCGTCCGCGCCCGCTGCCACCGCAGCACCAGCCGCTGCTCCCGCGTCAAACGGCGCGCACGCAAACGGCACCGCGCACAGCCGGCCCGCCAAACGCCCCAACAATGCCAACCGCACCGGCAACAACCGCAAGGCCAAGCAGCAGCGGACAAAGCGCGAGCGCAACATCACCGAGGGCTCGTCCGAGGAGGTGCTGCGCTGCGACATTGATGCCCTTCTCAAGGCGCGTCGCGAGGCCGCCGGCGCCAGCGAGGAAGACGCCGCGCCCACCGCAGAGGCCGACCTACCGGAGCCCTTTACCGAGATGGATGTAGAGATCCACGAGCTGTCCTCCACCGGCGACGGCCTCGGCATGGTCGCCGGCTCCGACCAGGTCTACATTGTGCCCTTTACCGTCCCCGGCGACACGGTGCGCATCAAAGTCATCCGCCACGTGCGCGGCGAGGGCCACTCGCACGCCGACTTCCTCGCCGTCGTCACGCCCTCGCCGCTGCGCGACGACACGCGCGTGCGGTGCCAGTACTTTGCGCACTGCGGCGGCTGCCAGTTCCAGATGCTCGACTACGCCGAGCAGCTGCGCCGCAAGCAGCGCATCGTCGTCAAGGCCTATGCCAACTTTGCCAACCTCGCGCCCGCGCTCGTCCCCGCCGTCCGCGACACCATCGGCAGCCCGCTCCAGTACGGCTACCGCACCAAGCTCACGCCGCACTTTGACGGGCCCCCTGGCCACCGCCCCAGCAAGCGTGGCAGGGCCCCGGCCGCGTCGTTTGCAAGCTGCCCGGACATTGGCTTCATGCAAAAGGGCCGCAGAAAGGTGCTGGATATCGAGGACTGCCCGATTGGCACGGACGCGGTGCGCCTCGGCAACACGCGCGAGCGCAAGCGCATGCAGGAGGAGTACACAAACTATAAACGCGGTGCGACGCTGTTGCTGCGGGAGAACACGTCCCGGCATGCCAAAGAGGACGAGGCGGCGGCGGCGGAGCTCGCGCCGTATACCACAAAGTCCGAGAGCGGCAACTTTGTCGACATCAAGTCGTGCGAGACCGACTCCAAGGCCACCACCACCGAATACATTGGCGACTACATCTTTACCAACCCCGCCGGCTCCTTTTTCCAAAACAACAACTCCATCCTCCCCATCTTCACCTCGTACATCCGCGACCGCATCCTCCCCCAAACCACCGACTCCACGACAGCAACACCGCCCATCAAGTACCTCATCGACGCCTACTCCGGCTCCGGCCTCTTCACCATCACCCTCTCCTCCGTCTTCCAGCACTCGGTCGGCATCGACATTGCCGGCGCGTCCATCGAGTACGCCCGCAAAAACGCCGCCCTCAACGGCCTCGGCGAGGACCGCTGCCGCTTCATCGCCGCCGACGCGGGGGAGCTCTTCAAGTCGGTCACGTACGGCGCCGACGAGACCGTCGTCGTGCTCGACCCGCCGCGCAAGGGCTGCGACGCGAGCTTCCTCGCCCAGCTGCGCAGGTTTGGGCCCCGGCGGGTGCTCTACGTCAGCTGCAACGTGCACACGCAGGCGCGCGACGTCGGCGTCCTGGTGCGCGGCGAGGGCGAGGGTCGGCGGTACGAAATTGAGAGCCTGGTGGGCTTTGACTTTTTCCCGCAGACGGGCCATGTGGAGGGTGTTGCCATTCTGAATAGAGTGGAAGAGTAGACTCAATCTTGAAAAGGGCATTCAATAGTTTTTTTTCTGGATATCTCTCTGTAGTTACTTCAGTTGTTCTGATTATTAATGTTGAGCGTCAGAATTAACTGCAGCAGCGCAACATTAGCTGCTCATACTAGAAATATGAATGCAGAAAGAAAAATAGAGAAACCCGAATCATTATACATAAAGCAGCTTAGCTAAGTAGATGCCAATATTCCCAACGCCAAAATGTCAACCCTTTGTTGTCCGAATCATATGCACAAAGCCGTCATTTTCCCCAGTCCTACCAAACACATATTCATCACCAAAAGAATCATTCGGAAAGACGTCAGTCAACTTCCGTCACCTCTCTCTCCACGACCCGTTTCAGCGCCTCCGCAGTCATCTCCACCACCTCAGGCCGTCTGCTCTTCCTGGCGCACTCTTTGAGGATATCCACACCGCCTTCCTCGCGAATCTTGTCGCGCGCATCGCTGCCCACGGTACCCTCGGCCGACACCATGTTAAGAATGCTCGCGACGCCGCGGTGGCGCAGGTCCTCCTTGTCGTCCACGCACAGGCCGAGAAGGACCTGGACGCCGCGCTTCCTGTGCACGATGCCGCGCACCACGTGCTCGAATCCTGTGAGCGACGCGAGCGCCCCGCCGGCGGCGCTGCGCGTTCCCTCGTCCTCGGCGTCGGCGAGCGCGAGCAGAATGTGCAGCCGCTGGTTGGCGTGCGCGCTTCCGTCGGCGTACAGCATGATGCCTTCGGGCGACTGCATCAAGTTGCACACGAGCTCGACGGCGGCCTTGGACACTAGATGGTTTGATGAGAGCAGCTGCTCCTCGACATGCGGCCAGGCATGGCGGATGATTTGCTGCGCAATCGCCGGGCCATGCATCGAGGCCAGGTTGGTCAGCGCCATGAGAGACTCAAAGGTGGGGAGCAGGTCGCGTCGATCCGAGGCCGGGTCGGGCGGCAGGATGGACACAAGTGGTGCAATGGCCGCGTCGATGGGATTCGCCCGGGTGCCGCCAAAGACAAGCGCGGGATTAATGCTGATGAGGATGCGGGCAAGGGCTTGCGCGGCGCTGCGTCGGGCATCGCGCTGGTTCTCCTGGAGAGCGCTCCAGGCAACGAGGAGCAGCTTCACGGCGCCCTGCTGGGCCAACTTGCCGCGGATACCCTTGATTGTGGTGAGCGAGAGAATGATGTTGACAATGATTCCGAGAGAGGCCGCAGAGTCGTGTTTGCCATGGGCAACGAGCACAGGCGTGATGCCCGCCTCAAAGACCGCCTTGCATCGCGCATCGACATGCTCGTCGTCGTCGAGAATATCCATGCCTCCAATCTTGCCCTCTGCATTTGCATAGGCCTTGAGTTGCGACATTTTCTTTTCCTCTTCCGTCAGCAGCGGGCGGTATCGCGTTAAATTTTGGAAGATGCTTAGGGCACCGTATGTCGTCGGCGAACGGGGTGGCGCTTTGGAGAGAGTAGAGAGGAGCTTCTTGAGCAGCTCCGCATCCTTGATTATGGTTTCTTTTATCTTGGGTTGTAGAGAGGCATATGCCAGTCCTTCGATGGAGTGTTGCTTGCCGCTGTGGTCCTCGTCCCGGAGAATCATCTTCGTAAACAGCCCGGACAGCTCCTCTATAGACGTGACGGCAGACTCGACACGGGACTCGTTGGGACCCGTCATTGCGGGTGGTTTAGGCACAGCCTGCTACCTGTCAGTGATCGAGCTTGGTACGGATAGCGTGCATGCTACTCACCCGAAGTTTGGCCAGAATGACGGCCGCAAGATATTGTACTTGCTCTGAGTGCTGTCTCATAGAAACGGATCCCTCTTCTCCTTGCAGATTCGGGTCTTCGCTCAGCCGTCTTCCCATATCCATAGTGTACTGTTCCACAATCTCCTCGAGCCATTCCACGCAGTACTTTTGAATCGCCTCTCGGCACCGCCCGTCCATGCATGCCGCATTCAGCATCTCGAGACACGCCGTCTCCACCTTGCGGCTCTTCCACTCCCTCCGCATCAGCTGGCCCAGCGAGCTCAGAAACCCCTCGTTTAGAAACATCTCCGTCGTCAGGTCCGGCACAATGGCAAACGCGGCCGAGGCGACGCAAAACGCCACAATGTAGTCGTCGTAGGTGCGGCGCTGGACGCGGTCGAGGAAGAAGGCGCGCAGCTTGGCGGAGCCGTCGTCGGCGGCGGCGCGCATGTACGCCGAGGTGGTGAGGACGGCGTGGCCGCGGACAATCTCGGGCTGGCGCATGTCGAGGTAGCAGAGGATGGTGTCGACGCAGTCCGAGTCAATGACGCGACAGATGGACTTGTGGGCGGGGTTGGACACCTGGAAGCCGGCGTCGTCGTTGAGCATTTTCGTGAGAAGGTCTAGGTCGCGGCACGTCTCCTCGTCCTCTTGGCCGCCCTCCATGAGCCGCGCAAAGACGAGGAGCGTCTGGTCCTGGACAGAGGCCGCAGGGCCTGCGGCGTGGATGGTCTCTGCGGCTGTGGCCATGATTGGCGAGACTGCGCAAACGATGTATGAAGGAAGCAAGTCTCGCGGGTCAGGCCGGTCACCAGAGATCGAAAAGGGGATGGAAAACGTGAAACGTCCAAGTCTTACGACAGTGTTTGGAGAATGGAGAATATTAGGTTGGCTGCCCCTCCACGACGGCGCAGATAAGAGTAAGCTTGTCGTTATCTTATGCATCTGCCCCACTGCTTCCATGCTGCTGTGGCGGGTGAGATTAGCGCCAGTGTACCACTAATCTCTGGCTGCAGCCAGTGCTTGGCATCCACTAACTGGATACAATCATCCGCTGTAATCCCGCTGCAACCCACCCGAGTCCCCCCTGCCAAAGTGCTTGACGTTGCAGTGGCCTTTCAGCGCTCTTTCGGCGGAGCATCACGTGGATGCGCGCCTGTGAACTTGACATCCGACTTCATGCAGCTTTGCACTACAAGCCACCTTGTGCGTGTGCCGCCTCCCACATAATTCTTGTACCATCAACACTTTCACCACCCCACACGATCTTGCCATCTGGGACGCACCTGGGACGCATCTACTGCAAGCCAGCGTCGACAAGTTGCCAGATTTATTTTTCTTTCTGCCCAATCGCCTCTACGTCGTCGAACGACGCAGCCGCATCACACGATCGATCTGCATGCATATTCACATCGAGACTCCCTAAATAGAACCCGACCTGCATGCCTCGTCACACCTAGTCAACAACATCCCCTTCGCCTGCGGCTCTACTCGACCTCGTAGCTAGCTCCTCGCCCACCGCCATCACGGCTCCTCCCTCGCCATGGACGCCGTCGATTACTCGGAGCACTACGAGGTCACGACGGTCGACGAGACGCCGTCCCTACTCTCCGTCATCATCGACACCAACCCGCGCGCCTGGGCCGTCCTCGACGACGGCAGCCTCCCGCTGTCCCTCACCACCGCCGTCGCCAACCTCCTCCTCTTCATCAACGCCCACCTCGCCTTCAGCGGCGCCAACCAGGTCGCCGTCATTGCTGCCCACGTCAACCGCGCCGTCTGGCTGTACCCGTCACAACAGCACACACAGTCCCCAAGCGCCGCTTCCCAGAGAACGCCTCCCGATGGCGACGTCGACATGGCCGATGCGCCGGCCGCCAACTCGCCAAACAAGTACCCGCCGTTTGCCCACATCGAAGCGACCGTGCTGGCCTCGCTCAAGAAGCTCATGACAGAGACGACAGCGCGCGACCTCGACAGCACAACCACACAGCTCTCCGGCGCCCTGACCCTCGCTTTATGTCACATTAACAAGGCCGCACGTGCCCTCAGCGCCACCGACGCTGCGCTCCTCGACGCCGCGCAGGCCAGTGGTACGACGGCACCCCCTCCACTCAAGGGCCGCATCCTCGTCCTCTCTGTCTCTGACTCCGAGTCGGCGCAGTACATCCCGACCATGAACGCCGTCTTCGCGGCCGCCCACAGCCGCGTCGCCATTGACACGCTCGCCCTCGCCGGCGACGCCACCTTTCTCCAGCAGGCGTGCTTCAACACGAGCGGCATCTTCCTGCGCGCCGCCAACCCCCAGGGCCTGCTGACGTACCTCATGTTTGGCATGATTGCCGACACCGAGGCCCGCGAGGCGCTCGTCACGCCCACGCACGATACCGTCGACTTTCGCGCCGCCTGCTTCTGCCATGGCAACGTCGTCGACACCGGCTTCGTCTGCTCCATCTGCCTGTCCATCTTTTGCGAGCTGCCCGAGAACGCAGAGTGCCTGACGTGCGGCACCAAGCTCGCGCTCGGCCGCTACGGCGCCAAGCCCGCCGTGATACCCAAAAAGAAGAAGAAGAGGAAGAAGATCATCAACGGCAGCGGGAGAGAGGAGACAATGAGCGCCACAGGAACGCCGCTGAGATGAGACCTGCGTGGCACCCAAGGATTGCATGATAATTACTAGGGCCGGAAGCCTAAAAGAAATGACACCAGAGAGGCACACAACAGTACTCTGGGTCACTGTGTATAGAGTAGAAATGATACCAGGCGATTTGAATCTTATACAATTTTTATTCATTTTATTATTTCTCTATAGAGGATCTTTTCCTAGGTGTGTGTATGAGTAGTATCCTCAGTTGCCCTACTTGGTCGAAATCTTGCGAGATCCTTGGGCAATCTTACCGCCTTCGGGCAGGCGAGACATGACACAGGTTGGCGTGGGATCCTTGCCACCCATGGAAGCAAGCGCAAACGAGTCTGTGTTGTGCGCAAAATGAAGATAGTACCCTGCGCGCGTCTTCTTCACGGCCATGATACCAATGGCACCAGCAGAGGGTCCATTGCAGACGCCGGGATGGCCCATGAAGTCATGCGTAATAAATGATTCCATTATCGCGCTTTCATCGTAGTCGTGTATATCGGTGCCAGCGTGTCCCTTACGGGTACTGTTGTAAAGTCGTTCTGCACAGCGCTGAGAAGCCATTGTCGTTGCCATGTGCTCACCTGTGCCGCTGGTGACAGCAGCCACAGAGACAGCATCCTGGTCATCAGGCTGGCATGGCACAACCGCAGTTCCGACGCCAACCAGGGCAGCCGGGCCAAGTCGCCCGCGATGCTTCATTCCAATGCCTCCCGACGAAGAGCCAGCTGCAATGTATCCCTCTTCGTCAATAGCTATCGCACCAATCGTGTCGGTTATATAGTCTTTGGTACCCTCGGACACATGTTGACGCTTAGTCAATGTGTCTTCACTGTCATTATGGCCATCCAGAGCTCGCTTTTGTCCTTTCCGACGCCTTTTTGGTTGCTTCCAGGTTGATTCGTCATTCGCGGAGCCGATGTCGGGAACATTGGACTCCTTTGCCCGGATTGCGAGATCGTCATTTTCGCCGTCATTGACATGGCCTTGGTTAGATTTTAGCAATGCGTTTTTCTTCTTGCTTGAACTGGTGCCATGTGGAGTTTTCCAAGACGGATTCTTGGTGTGATTCCAGGCGTTTTGGGGAATGCCCAAGGTCGTTAACTCGTCCTGCTGGGCCTCATCCATGCCCGGGGGCGGCAAGTAGGGCGAGTTAGGCTGGCCTTCGTTCCAAGTTCCCGACATAACAGCAGCAGCGTGATCTCGTGGAAACGAAATGTTTGTTCTTCCTGGAAGTGTATCGTATTGGCACGGCGCACAGTGCATAGCTGGTGTGGACTTTTGCGCACTGCCGGCTTCTTTGACTTTGGTTTCGGCTCTCAGTAAATCGTCCTGCCAGCGCAGGAAGCGATCTCGGGAGTTTTTAGATACCAAGTAATCATTAGAAAATGTCGCCATCCCGTGTTCTTCAGCGAATATCTTGGCGCCTTCCCCGACAAGGGCATTGGGTGGGACACGTCTTAAGCTCAAGGGCCGCTTGCTTCCGTCAAAGATGAGTTTGGCGAGAGAGATTGGGTTTCGTATGTCTAGAAAAATGAGTTCAAGGCTGCAATAATGGAGCGCATAAGTAGCTTACTTGGCACAGCACCACATGCGCCACTGCGGCCCAAGTGATCAACAATCGTGGCATCGCATTCAACCGTACCGTCAATGGAGAGGTTGGATCCGTACCCAGCGTTGGTGATTTCTTTGTCTTCCAGGACACGCAGCGAGGCTTCGACGGCTTCCGTGGCACTGGCACCAGCTTTGAGAAATCTCATTCCCATTTCGGCGGCTCTATGATGGGTTTGTTAGAGGGCGTTGACGTGTGCGTGTGGCTATGCTTACGCAACGCAGGCCCTGAGGTGGATGTCTTCATTTTGGTGACTGTGAAAGCCAGCGCCGGCATGGAGAAAAATAGCTGGGATGGATCTTTTTCGCTGTTTTGGTCCCAGGACACGATCCAGTGCTCCATCTGTGTTGCTGATCTCGGGCTGATTCGACGAGCGAACTCGGAGTCGAGGACAGCCAGCCATGTCTGGCTAGGCTAGCGATTAACGGCTACCATACACATGGGCGGAGCGGAAGGTAACGACAATGATGATTGATGCTTTAATTTAGGGTCGGTAACGATGCTGTTTGGAGTTGTTGTAGCTGCGGATGCAATGGCGGACACTAACAGCCCTGGCGTGTGTTGAGGTTGAAGAAGGAAGCGTTGTTCCAGAGCTTGGCCCGCTACGGACGGCACGTGTTAATACCGGTCCAGGAAGGAGCATGAGACACGGGCGACGGGATTTTATGCGGCGAATCGCACCGAGTATGGTGTTGTTATCGACGCTACTGACTGCTGATGATGTTTACGTAGGAAATGAGATGTTGGATTTGCACTGTGAGGCGCTCTGGCGCGTGGCAGTGGGGTGGTCTGTTCAGCAGCAACAACGGCGATGGAGGATTAGCCAGCGACAAGCAATAATACGAGATGTTTTTCATTCTTTCAAATTATTCTGTATTATTTGGTGACAATCACATGTAGTAACAATTAATGCAAAGTAATTCATGTGACAGTGGCGACATGCGCTTTCCGCATGGTGAAGCCGCACCACCCACCATTCACAGCACCTAGCTGTACATTTATCCATGTTCAATTTCCCAGTATTATACTCGGTCTTTAAACCCCGTTTTCAACGCGAATTTGTTTATCCCATGGCTCGATGCCATCTACACCTACCACCGCTGGCGATACACGTGATGGGTGGGGTCTTGATGACAGCCCACCAAGACCAGCCGCATCATGGCCACAGAAAGACGTCTGAAAGCTACGCAAGCTCCGTCTCCTCAGCCATCCCAGTTCACCCCACATTGCGTCAGGCACCCTCCACGACCACCTCGCTCTCGCAACACCACGCCTGCTCGCCTCTCTGCGCCAATTCTCTTGCCATAGACCTCGCCGTACACGGCTTTCACTCATCATGGCCAACCAAACTCCTGCCGTTGTCATGGACAAGTGCGTCGACCCCCCGCCCCACTGCTCCCTCACCTCTTGGCTAACAGATAGCGACTCAACAGCGGCACGGGCTTTTCCAAGCTTGGTACGCCGGCCCCCCGGTTCGATGCGCGATATCCGATTTCGATGCTAATGTAGCTCCTCCCAGGTTTTGCTGGAAACGACTCCCCGTCCTTTGTCTTCCCGACCGCCATTGCGACCAAGGCTGCCGCTGGTGGAGGCGGCGGCTCAGGCTCTGGTCGGCCAGCTGTCGCGAACAAGCCCTCGTTCCTCACCGGCGGTGCTGGTCCTTCCAGCAGCCATTTGAGTTCCAAGCGCGGCACCGAAGATCTCGACTTTTTCATCGGCGACGAGGCAATCAACGCTGCTGGCGGCCCTGGTAAGCCAGCATACCGGACGCAACACGAATAGTGGCTAATCCTTTAGGCTACGGAATCAACTACCCTATTCGCCATGGACAAATTGAGAACTGGGTATGATTGAAAACATGGAGTTGGAATCGTGCACTGACAACAGCAGGACCACATGGAACGCTTCTGGTCCAACTCCATCTTCAAATATCTGCGCGTCGAGCCCGAGGACCACTACTTCCTCCTCACCGAACCCGTCAGTTCATGCCACCTGCGACGACCGAATGCATACTAACTCTACAAAGCCGCTGAACCCTCCGGAGAACCGAGAAAATACCGCCGAAATCTTCTTCGAGTCCTTCAACTGCGCCGGCATGTACATTGCCGTGCAAGCCGTCCTTGCGCTTGCCGCCTCTTGGACTTCCTCCAAGGTTACCGACCGATCACTTACCGGTACTGTCATCGACTCCGGTGATGGAGTCACCCACGTTATTCCCGTCGCCGAAGGATATGTCATCGGCTCTTCGATCAAGTCCATTCCCATCGCTGGTCGAGACATTACTTACTTTGTGCAGTCGCTGCTGCGAGACCGCGGTGAGGCCGATTCGTCTCTCAAGACTGCTCAGGAGATCAAGGAGTCGCACTGCTACGTCTGCCCCGACATTGTCAAGGAGTTCGCCAAGTACGACCGCGATCGCAGCCGTTTCCTGAAACACACCGTGTCGCTTCCCGGCGGTCGCGAAGTTGGCGTAGATGTTGGCTACGAGCGTTTCCTGGCCCCCGAAATCTTCTTCAACCCCGAAATTTACAGCTCCGACTTCCTCACTCCTCTCCCTCAGGTTGTTGATGGCGTTATTCAGCAGTCGCCCATTGATGTGCGCCGTGGCCTGTACAAGAACATTGTCCTGTCTGGCGGCAGCACTTTGTATAAGGACTTTGGAAGACGTTTACAAAGAGATATCAAGCTTTTGGTGGACGACCGCATTCGTGCCAGTGAGCTCCGTAGCGGTGGTGCTCGCAGTGGTGGTCTCGACGTGCAAGTCATTTCTCACAAGCGTCAACGCCACGGTCCCTGGTTCGGAGGCAGTCTTCTTGGTCAAACGCCCGAGTTCCGCTCATACTGCCACACCAAGGCCGAAGTAAGTAATTCTCTGCAAGACTACGAGGCAAGGCTAACGCAAAATAGTACCAAGAATACGGACCTAGCATTGTGCGCAGATTCCAGCTGCTCGGCGGTCCTGGCGGCTCTTAGATGCTTTTTTCCACGCCGAATACCTTTTCCAGCCTATATATACGCTAGCTCATATGCGAGCGGCAAGATGCAGACTAGACGGGCTTGGAGGGCTTACAGAAGATGCAAAAATGGTGGCGAAGCGGCGATAGGACCATAAATATGATGACGTTGGCCACGGTCTCTCGAGGGGTTATTTCAATTTAAAATCACATATTTCCATCTTGATCGTTTCATGGGCGGGCCCCATTGTAGCAGCCTGTTTGTGGCCGTTGCCTAAAATGTTGACTTTCATACAGGGTAGCCACATGCGCGGCCAACCGGCTGATGAATACATTGCGATTGAACGCAATCGTGGGTTATTGTGTATTTACTGCACCTAGAACAGTGCAGAGCGTCAAAAATAACGATTTGATACTAAATCAGATTACATAGAGAAGGGCTGCCTGAAGGGCGCCCAACCACTAACCACTAACCATTCCGTTCCACTTACACCCCGACGCCGTCAACTCAACCCGCTTCGCCATGCTCTCAACTCGACTTTTGTCAGTAAATTCACTAACGGCTGGTGTCCAACACGTAGCGGCCGGTAATCTTGCCCGCCTTCATGAGATCAAACACGGCCGGCAGCTCGCTCAGACCAACCGTCTTGAACGGGACCTTGATGAGGCCCTGGCGGTAAAACTCAATGGCCTCGGCCGAGTCGAGACGGTTGCCCACGTAGCTGCCGCGGATCTGAATCATGCGCAGAACGGTATCAAATACGGGGGCCTGAAAGTTGGCGTCGGCCGGCAGACCGATGCAGACGACGACGCCGCGCGAGCGCACGTACTGCGTCGCCTGCTGAAAGGGCTTCTCCTCGACGGCGACGAGCAGCGCCGCGTGCGCGCCGAGGCCGTCGGCCGTCAGGGCCTTGACGTCGGCGACCAGGTCCTTGGACGTCCTAAAGTCGACAAAGTCGCCCCCGTAGCCCTTGACGAGCGCCTCCTTCTCGGGGCCCGCGTCGATGCCAATGACGCGCAGGCCCATGGCGCGCGCGTACTGGCAGGCCAGGGCGCCGAGGCCGCCGCCGGCGCCCGCAATGACGACGGACTGGCCGGCCCTGGCGCCGGACTCCTTGAGGCCCTTGTAGACGGTGATGCCGGCGCAGAGGACCGGGGCAATCTCCTCGAGGTCGCACTCCTTGGGGATGCGGGCGACGTGGGCGGCCTTGGCGATACAGTACTGCTGGAAGCTGCCGTCGACGGTGAAGCCGGAGAGGTCCGGGGTGCCGCAGAGCGGCTCGTCGCCGGCCTGGCAGTAGCTGCAGGCGAGGCAGGAGCCGTTGAGCCACTTGACGCCGACGTGGTCGCCGAGCTGGACGTCGGTGACGAGCGCGCCGCGCGCGACGACGACGCCAGCGCCCTCGTGGCCGCCGACGAGCGGCATCTTGGACGGGATAGGCCAGTCGCCCATCATGGCGTGCAGGTCCGTGTGGCAGACGCCGCTGTACTTGATGTTGACGAGGACCTCGTCGGGGCCGGGCTTGGCGACGGGGATCTTCTTGTACACGGGGGCTGGGGGGTGTCAGTACAGTGGTCTCCAGAGTGGACAACTAGGGTTCAAGAAAGGAGGGTAAGTAACGTACGTCCTCCGACGGCCTCGATGACCTGGGCCATTTGCTCAGTTGGGACTTGAGCCATCTTGGAGGTGTGTGTGATGATGCTTGCGGGTTGGTGTAAGTGGGCTGTTTGTGGATGAGATGAAATGAATTGCAGGCAAGATGAGGATTTTCGATGGAATTAAAACGATGAGATGAAGCTATATATCGATGATGAAATTTACAAGAAAGGCCGGGGGTGCTTAAATAGAAGTGTACAGAATTTAGGTTTGGAGATTCCATATCCGGATCGATGGGCTGTGGCCTGTTCACCGGCCGCCCGCTCGGGAGACTGGAGGCGGCACGCCTGCAGCAAATCCACAGGAATGGAACAAGAAAGAAACGGCTTCTGTCAACCCCATACGTGGGATCCGCATTTTTGTTTGACGCAGAGACTTCGGCGCAATGGTAAAGTCGTCCAAGCAGGGCTGTTGGACAGCGTGATGGTGGCGTGAAATGGCTGAGCCCCGGCCCGGCAGAGGGGCGTTGCACATCAAAGCAGCGAAGCAAGCCACAGAAGAAATTAAAAATTAGAAAAATTAAAGAGAAAAATCCGCGAATGATGGAAGAGGTACGATGAGAGCTTCTAGGATTCGTATGCACGACAGCAGCGTTCCCCGCGCTGACGCGTGGAGGCTTGCATGAGACTTCAGCCCGTCTGTACTCTTCGAGCTACTGACCGGAGAGGGGGGATGAGTTAGCTGCAGTCCGCAGGATCATTGCGTGCTTCAGACGCCTTGCGAGGAGGTTTCCCGTAGTAAAACAAAAAGGAAAAAAAAAAACAGGATAAGAACAGCCGAATCCAAGAAAACACGGCCAACCCGGGTTCAGGGCGTTAAAAGTCTACTGATTGTGGCGGGACATCGGAATCTTTCGCATTGTTCGGAGGGGAGCGGTCATCTCGGCGGAGAGGGCTGCCTGGCGCAGCATGAAAAATCGTCCGAAAAAATTAAACGGAGACGGAATAAAAAGATGATCAGATAAATCAGCTGTTTCGTGCCGAATCGAGACCAGGGTGGACGACGCCACTGTGCGGGGAAAAGCTCCAGCTGAGACTGTCTGTGGAAGCACTTGGACGCAAGCTGCGCCGGAAACAAGGAATCGGTTTTAGGTCCCTGCAAGGGAAAAGGTGAGATATGATGGTGCTGCAAGTCATGTAGCGGGGAACAACTTGAAAGAGCTGATTCGCGAGGAAGCCAGTCTTTTACATACGAGTCTTGGACAGGACCCTGCCAATCAGTGCTCCGTAATCGTACAACCTGGCTTCCTGGTCTTTAAAGAGAAAGTACTTTAGAGTATAAAATAAAATTAGTTAAAATTAGAAATACTACTACATATCCGGAGAGTTTAAAGATTTACACCATTTGTTTCTTTTTTTTTTGGCCGCCTCCGCAACAGAGACGGATACGAACAGCTTTCCCTTTCGCCGGCCAAGCCACCACCTCGCTCGAAAGGAAGTTTACAGGCGCGTCAAAACCTGCATGATTTGTAGCCCCCAATAGACCCAATCTCTTGCATCGAGGCGTCGCTTGGTAAAAATGGCATCCCCCACATTGCACAAGGAACGCCCAATTGGCCTTCTTTATTAGACTATGAAGAGGGCCCGTGTGCTGACGCTATGCGGGGGACAAGCCTCGCTGATGTACGGAGAGCATCTACGGGGTTTCTCTCCCCCTCGTTTATCTGCACAAGCAAATACTCACATAGCAGATGCGGCCTTGGCATTCGGACATCTGGACTTTTGCGGCGCCCATGCAGACGCCACGGCCGTCATTGTTCGGACAGCATTGGCACAACACCGGGGGCGGGGGACGCGAAGTGCCCTTCAGCTTGGGAAATTACATGGCATTTACCATCACCGTTGCATTCCTGTTGTATACGGAGAAATTCATGCTGAATTCATGTAAGTGAGCTAATCCCCGGAATGTCTACACCTGCGCCTTCAACGCGCGGCTCACATCCACCGGCTTCGGCGGCGCCCTCGCCGCGTACGGATCAAACAGCATGGCCGTCTCCGGCACCGCCATGTCCTCCCTCCTCATCAACATCTCCACAGCCTCACTCTCAACATCCTGCCGCGCCGTCACCGCCGCCACCTCGTCGAGCACGTCGATGTCCGCCGCGGGCAGCGTGTCCGTGTAGTCGGCCCGCGCGCCCCATTCCTCCCACAGCAGCAGCTCCGTCTTGGCCAGCGCCGCCAGGTCGTGCACCACATTGTGCGCGATGAAGACCTCGCCGCACAGATCCGGCGGCGCGCCGACAAACCCCGTGTAGCGGCTCTTGTCGTCCACCGCGCCGGCGCGTACCTGCTGCCAGGCTTGCGGCGCGGTCTGAAAGTCCACGCCGGAGCGCAGATCCAGCACATTGACGTTTACGCCCTGCACCTCGCGGCCCCAGTCCGCCGGGACGTCGGCGTCGACGAGCCGCCACCGCTCGGCCGCGGGGTCCCAGATCTCGGCGACGGTGTGGTCCAGCATGCACCCATCCACAAAGTATGCGCCAAAGCCGACACGGATGCGTGCCGCGTAGCCTTGTGGCCGCGCCAATATTCGGACAATTTGAGATGTGTTGGATTTGGAGGGTGGTAGTTGAGGAATTTTGATCCGCTCCTCAAGACAAAACATTAATTGGGAACACGCTTCAATGCTTGTATATAAGGATACTGATAGACATGACCGAATGGCGCTGACGACTCCATTGACGCGGCTGAAGTCGCTGACCTGGGTTTATCATGGGTTCGGAGCCTGATTGTATTCTTCTGTACGTAAAACTTGGTTCAAGCTGCTCGTAGTCCATGTATACAGAGCGCTGACGTAGTCAAGTAGCCAATTCAGCAATAGGGAGACTCTGAAAAAAATCGCGGCCAATAAACGTAGATCACAAAGGCGAGGCTCTACCAAGGTTTTGGTTTTGAAGCTTAGCGAGCGCTCTACCACGGAATTTGTATTGGTTCGGTGCGGCGGTCGGTCGGAGCCAGACTGGCGCGGGACTTGCAAAGGCAACGGCGTGTACGCGTGGACTCGTTCGTAACCGGCTGTTCCAGCATCGCACTCAGAATAGTAATACGTCCTTGGAGTGCTCGTAGTTCCAATGCTTTGCTGCAGTCAGTGTTGAAACGACGGAATGCGATATGCTCACACGACACACATGGCGATTGTAGTCCGTGTCATCGACGGGTATTGACATTTTTATTTGTTCGAATACGACGGCTTGCTATGTAGTTGAAAGGTGGTCAATCAAAATCGCCATACCCTTCCCGCCCCCGCATCGTCCATGCTGTTCCTTTTGGTATCTATGCTTTGTATCTCCCCCACTGTGGTCTCTCCGTTATTTTTCTTCCCGCGGTCGCACCAGCGCTTAGGCGGCAGCGGGCACCTCGATGGACTGCTCGACGCCGTCGGCCTTGGCCGAGGTGATTTTCTTGCCCGTCTTGGCAATCTTGGTGAGGACCGTCTCGTAGGGGAGGTCGGTGACAACCTTGGCGGTCTGGTTCTCGAGGGAGACTTCGTAGCTCTCGACGCCTGCGGGGGACGTTAGCGGCGTGCGCGCCGGGGTTGGAGGGGCAAGGGTAACGGAGAGAAACATACCGTCAAGCTTCTTGAGGACGCGGTCAATGGCGCCGGAGCAGCCGCCGCAGGTCATGGTGACGTTGAACTCGTAGGTGTGCGCAGCCATTGTGCTGGTTTTGTTTGCTCGATGCGGGGGGAGTTGGAGGGGTTTGGAGGGGTGGTGGGCGGCGATGTGGTGGAAAGTGAAAGTTTTGGAAGCTGGTTGGATGGAAAGCTTGGATATGGAGGAGAGAGAGACGAGAGGCTTCTTATATCCGTAAAAGGAGAGGAGGACGCAATGTCCAGGACAAAAGGACAGCAGGATGGATTGTTAATTAATAAACCACCTCCCCCCCTCAAACGGCCACCCGGCAAGGCGTCACGCTACGGGGCCGATGGCGCGACACAGTCCAACAGGGACCAGAAGAACAGGTACCTTGTTGGTATGGATGCCGTCAGAAATATACTTGCCCCACAGGTACCCGGGCGACCGCTGTGCCTGGCACAAATCGCGCTCACCTGCAAAACGTCAAAGCTTGGAAACTTGCTCAACTCGTTTTCCCGCAATGTGCGACATGGCTTGTTTCTCGTCCTCCTTCCCAACGATGGCGCCTCGGAGGGTGGCTTTAGTAGCAAAACTTGAACTCTGTAACCCGTTGGAGGCTCATTTCGTTGACAGACATGATTCTGATTCACAAACTGACGCGCCCATGATGTGATGTTACGGCCCGCTCCCGTCGTGGTTGTCCCCCCCGACGCCACCGCGAAAACCACGCAGAGGAAAACCTGAGTAATAAGCAGCTGCCACGGGCTATGAATGGTTGAAACGTGCTCGGGAATAAAAAGACACGGTTTCCAAAGCAGAATTGACGCTCGTTCCCAGTGGTTCGGGTAGGCCTTGGGGTTCGGGGCCTCGCCATACCCGCAGGAACGAGGTTCCGTCAATGCCGCCATCGCCAAGGCGCGATGACCCCGAATCTGCCAGTCCAGGAAACTTCAAGAGTCATGGCCGTGCTGATGCCTGGGGTTTTGTAACGTTGTCGGAAAATGTGCAGTGCCGGGTGCCTCAGTAGTTGGAATCATCGTCGCACTCTAGATGATCAACGTCGCCGTCCGCAACCCCGGCCGCATCCTCCCTCTCAAACCCCTCGGCCGAGGAAAAGACCAACGCAACGTCCGTCATGACGACTCTGCGCTCGCCGGCTCCCACCAGAGGCACCCAAGACCACCGCCCCCGCCCACTCGCTGGCACGGCCTGCACGGCCGTCGCCATCTCGCCTGTGACTTGGTGCGCAAGACGCAAAGACAGACGTCCTCTATCATGACCACTTCCACTACCCATCCTCACTGCTTCGGGTCGTCGTGCCGCGATCCTCCACGCCTCGTCGATGCGGAAATCATCCCACCCAAAAACGCACAGGCTCTGCGACAGCTGCATGCACCTCCGCTGCGTCGCATTGTCCGTGTACTGCATGACCCGCGCCAGAATCTCTGGCGGCAGCGCGCTGCTGCTCTGTGGGGGAATGTCCCGCAAAAGGGCCGCCTTGAAAAAGTTGACGAGGCTGGCGAGGCCGCCAAAGTGCGTCTCCAGTCGTGCGGCCGTGCCAAACGAGTTGCAGCTGACGATTCGCGCGCCCGGCGTCAGGCGCATGCCCGCGTCCGCGCTGCTGCGCGGGGGTCGTGTGAGAGGATGTAGCGACATGCACTCCTCTGGCCGTAGAGGCGAGAGACGTACCGCATCGCTGAACCGGACAATGTGCTGCTTGGCGCTGTCAATGTAGACGTCTGCAAAGGCAATGTCGAAGATGGACATGACAATGACTTGAAACGATGACTTGCCCTGCGACCGCCCCCAGTCGATGGCTTCCTGGATGGCGGCCCCGTCCACGACCGTCGAGATGTTGACGACGACGACGCCCTTCATCCAGTACATGTGCGCCGCCGGCGCCGCACCCGCTGCTTGCCCGTGCCGGTGAAACAACGACCCAAACGTAGCCAACGGCTCCAGCGCGCCACCTAGATCGGCACCTTCAAAGCATGGCCGCTGCCAGTTCAGATGGACCCGGTCACAATTGTCCTCTTCTCTGGCAAAGCAGTACTTGCGACAACAGATGGCCGAGCTGAAGTCTGCTTCGCCGGACGCGATGGAGAGCATGGCAAAGACGAGTTCGCGCAGGACAAAGGAATCGCGCTCCCACTCGAGACCAAAACGCGTAATGACGCCGTGATAGGCGCGGTACATTTTGGCCAGCGCATGCGTGAGAAAGACGTCTCGCCCACCATAGAGCTCCTTCTTGGGCACAACACGGATCGTAGTGCGCCCCTCCACCAGCGCTTCCGGCGCGCGCCGTGCCGCAGCCGGCGCCGCCATCTGCTCCCGACGCACAAAATCCAGCGACAGGGTCGGATAGTCCTGATGGCGGCTGGGCGTGATGGCGCGGAGCCACTGCGCGCTCCTGTGCGGAAAGTCGGCCAGGTTAAAGTGCGCGCCGTACCGCATCGTGAGCACCTCGGCGTCCAGGTTGACAATGATGACGGCGCCAACCACCAGCACGTCGGGCCGCAGAAGCGCGACGGTCTCGAAGCGAGCCGGCCAGGACGGGCCCGCTCTGTCCGCGCTCATGGTGAGGATGCCGGCGTCTTGTTCTGCTTCCAGCCTTGCATAGTGGTTACGTGTGTCCTTGAGCCATTCTGCGACAATAAGTCAGCCCAAAACAGAAAAGAAAAATACAAACTAGCGATGTAAAAACTCGTGCATGTTACTTTTGTATTTCTCTGGATCAGAAGGTATATCTCGAACTACACGCATGCCGAGGATGTCCAGGTCGCTCTCGAAGCGAGTCATTTCCGTGTAATAGCGACCGCGAAAGCGGTGCGCTACAAGGCCATTGACGCCCGTTGTGAATGACATGATGCAATATCGCCGCTAACTTCGAGGCGCGCTCACATTGCCACCCAAGTTGACATGAAAAAGAGGCTTCAGGTGTTGTGTCAAGTACAAAGCTATCAGCGGAATCTAGTGTTCCGAGTCGGCGTGTTGGGTAGAACTGGAGACTAGTAAACTGTTAGTAGGCTAACGTATGTGACATAAGTTCCGTACGGGTTGCTTCGTCTTATTGGTGTTGAGCGTACTGTCTTTCTGTCATGGCCCTGTAGCTCTTGGCCAGGCAGCTGTCAGGGAATGGCACAAGCAGGCGTTGCTAGAAATAATGAAAACGATGTAGAGTTATGCACCTTATACACATTATACACCAGATAGCAGTAGTCATTACTATAACCAGTCGCTAGACCATTTTTGGACTCAGGATCAGGCATTACAATGCCAGGCGGGGTGGCGCTGAACAGTATAGTTGTGTGGAGAAGTAGATCGGCTAGAGCTGCGACTGGGTTCATGGGTCGGAGCAGCGGAAAGTGCCGGGAATTGGCTGATACGCAGATTGTTCAACCCAAGAACGAGGTGTTTTGGCATTCGTCGTGTTCCCGCCGACTTTTCGTATACGGCTCGACATTTGTCCGAGAGAATCCAAGTCCTAGTTGCTAATTCTTGGAGTTTGCCGAGTTACTACAGGCATGGACTCGGCGCCTTTTTCGGTGGAGTTCTTGGCTGCCCTTTGTTGCCGCTGTTGACGAGGCGGCCGGCCTGCTGTCCGTGGTCCCATTGGGACACGTCAGTTGTCAGCCTCGCTCTGCATATATGCATCAAAGGTAAGCACACATTTACGGGGGCTGCCTTCCGGGCCGCCTTTCTGCCACCGGCAAGCCAATCCCAGTCCCCTTTTCGGGTGGAGGGGGGGGGGGATAATAATACCCTTGTGACCGTGTATATGTCGTGCCACGCTGGGCGGCGCGCGGACAGACACCGGCAATTGGAGGGACCAAGGAAAAAAAAAAAAAAGGCGTGCGGTGCGGCCCGTCTGAAGGATCCGACACACACGCATCTTGCGTGCTTGTTACACTGCGCGTCACATTGTGCGGTCGATACCCCGCGTAGAGAAGTCGTTGCCGAGGGCATGCGGCTGCCGGTTTTCCCACCATCAAGTTTACTCGACTCTCACGACGGCTTTTTTGTTCGCAGGAGCCACCAGGAAACGAATACACGCGCGTACCGCACGGCCGCTTATACGGGCAACGTTGACTAATTAGGAAATTTGGTGGTACAAAATGCCCACCGCCGAGATGAACTGGCAAGGTGCGTTCCTTGGGCTTTGACCAATCTTTCGCGAGGCAGTGGAGACAGCCGCGCGCGGATGTTGAATATTTGATCTAACGATGAAGTTTCTTAGCATACATCGAATCAAGTCTGTCACGGTACGGTATACGACGTATTTGCGGACAAGTTATACCCTAAAAACATGTGCAATAGGCTCCTAGGGACCGGCGCAGTGGATGGGGCCGTCATTATCGAGAAAAGTACCGGCAACATCCTGGCCGCCTCCCCCGGCTTCTCGGTAAGCATTACAATTCAGTCTGCCGTCTTCTCTTTATTCTTGCCCATTGAGGTCTCCCTTGACCCAATTCCGGATGCCGCCAATATATACATGAACATTAGACCAACCCCCCCCCCCCCCCCCCCCCCCCCCCCGCGAGACTGGCAACGCTGAGACTACTTATTATCCTAGATATCCGAAGGCGAGCTGGAAGAAATCACCGACATTTTCGAAACGCAGGCCCCCGGGGACGGCAGCTTCGAAGTGGCCGGCAAGTCCTACTTTGCCTCGACCGTCGATCCGCTGCGGCTGTACGGCACCCATGTCAGTTGTGGAAAAACAAAAAGGATTCGCCCTCCGACTGAGACTTTGTTTCCCCTAACGCGCCCGTGCCGGACAACTAGAAAACCGACGGCGTCTGTATCGTGAATACGGCCCAGTTCATCGTGTTTACGCACTTTTCGAGTCCCAGCTCGCTGGACCAGGCGGCGCTGCACGTGGAGCAGCTGTGTGATGAGTTGATCAAGATGGGACTGTGACACGATGGTGGCTGCTGTGAGGGGAGGAACATGTTCAAGTGTTGTGAAAGCTTCAAGTGTGTTGAAGCTGGGATCGGGATGTGAATAGATTGTGTTGTTTTTCTTTGCAATTGCTTTTTGTTTGAGCGGCCTAAGTATACGACAAAACGTCTTCAAGGCACTACAAAATTAATGACAAGTATTTGGCACAAACAGTATTCATCAAGGTTGACGAAAGGGTTGCATTGTAAAAGGTTATTCAACCTTGGCGCCGCACCACACCCTTGCAGGGCACGATAGGCAGCGTCAGGGAGCCGTCAGACTCATCCGTGCAGTGGTCCGGAAGCTCGGAAAAGGACAGCTCATTGTAAATCTCGTCCATCCAGTTGCCCAGGTATCCCCTCTCATAAAATGTATTTGTCTCGTCCGAAGGATCCCGTACGCACATTGTGACAATCGGTCCCGTGCCCTCCTCCTCCTCGTCATCGTCATCCTCATAATCTTCGTAGTCGTCGTCGTCATCATCGCCATCAGGTTTGCCCTCCTTTTCCGCCTTTTCCCTCCTCGCTCGCCACTCCTCGCGCTCCTTTTCGCGCTCCGCCTCGATCCGGTCGGTGTCATCCCGCCTTCTATCCTGCTCCTCCTGCGACAGCTGCTCGCTGATCTGCGCGTGGTCCCACCGCGGCAGCAGCACATTCGTCACCTCCGTCTTTGGCTTGCCGCCGCGCTGCACCGTCTCGTAGGCAATCGTCGGCTGCCACTCCTTGGGCGGCAAGTCGCCCCAGATGCAGGCAATCTGCCGGATGTTGGGCAGGTACTCCAGGATGTTTCCCACGACGCCGACGCTCTGGTACATGGTAAAGGCGGGCAGCGCCAGATTCTTGATGGTCGCGCCAATGTCGTGGACGGGATCGTTCTCGTCCTCGTCGTCCGCGCCATACTCGCTCCGGGCCATCATGTCCCCCATCTGCAGACGGTCGCAGAAGCGCCGCCAGTAGCGGCGGTCGACGTAGAGATGGTCCCGTTCAGGGTCGTATTTTCGCGTATACGGCAGGCGACCGTCTTCGGTCGGGACGAAGCCGGTCGTGATTTCGCCTGGGCGGATGGTGTTGCGGGTGAGTCGAATATTGTGTTTCTTGAGCCAGAGGAGGGTGAAGTCGCGTGCTTCGCGATCGACGAGGAGAATATGTGGAAGGTAGACGGGAATGACAACTTCGTCGTCCCAAATACGTTCTTGGCCGAAGGGGTTTCCAGGTTCGAATTCCTCCAGATCAGTATCTAGACTCCCTTCATAGTCTTCATAGTCTTCTTCGATGCCGTCGTCTTCCTCGTCTAGATCGATTCCATCCTCGTCTCCAATTGACGCATCATTCGTCGCACCTTGTCGATTGGGTCCTTCCATTCCTTGGCCGCTGCCTCCCTCACCGGCTTCATCGTTGGCTATTGTCACGACGTCATTGCTTGGTAGCGTCGTCGGCGCAGGCGTCGCTGGACCGCCAGCGTCCCCGTTGTCGTTCTGTGCAGCAACTTGATGCAGAGCGCGCAGTCGAATCTGTTCAAACTGCTCGTCTGACATGAACTGCTCGGCATCGTCGGCATGCAGGAACAGTTCGTCGTCGTCGTCTTCCTCCTCCAGCAAGTACGGGCGCGTGGTGCGAAAAGGCACCATGGTGGGGGCGTCGCCATGCTCGCCCAAGACCAAGTCCCAGATGATTATGCGCAGCTCAAACGGGAGGCGATAGAAGTGGATGCCCATGGTGTAACCTGATATGAATAGAAAGAATCGAGATTATGTACAAGCTAAAAAGCGAAAGAAGATGGCAGGATGCCCGACGACATGAATGAAAGAACTGCGATGGTCAGGGTAAAAACGTGGAGGGGTTAACTGCCGGCACGAAGTGGGACGCGACGACGCGATCACAGGGGTATCAGATCAGCGATCAGCTACTTAATAAATCCCCGCACTGACCTTTTTAACAGTTTTCTTTTTCACTTTTTCCGACATCTTTCCGACATCTTTCCGACATCTTTCCGACATCAGGAAAATCAATAACACTTGTTAATGCTGCGTCTTTCGCAAATCTCCCAAGCTAACACACCCGCGGTTGCCCCAGGGCTTTCATTCTTAAACACCTCAGCAGTGTAAGTTGAAAGCAATTCATCTTCCCTATGGTACAGCGCTATGGAAACCCTACGCTGTTAAGTGCAATCTGCCGGCGATCCGGATCCGAAAACCAGCCTGCTGCGAGGCGGGCGACAGTTACATGGAGATCTCTCAAGATATATAATAGTGTTATTATTCCTATTTAGTCTATTTATTACTTAGTAAGATACTATAGAGTCCGGACACTACCGCTAGGGCAAGCAATGACTTGCTAGCAAGCTTAATAACAGATGGATGGGTGGATAGATGATGGACGGGTGTCTACTTGAAGCGCATTGCAGGAAGAATGCGAGTATTGGTGTTGGCGGGCCCGATTTGGGCCTACTTGAGCCCCGTTTGATGGACTGCGGAACATGTAGCGGAAGTATCTGCATGATAGCACAGTATTTACTTAATACGTTTCTTTGCCTTCTAAATTCTAAGTGAGTGGGAAAAAAAAAGGTCGCGTCGGAGTTTCGAACTTACGACGTGAACCCAGTTTCAGATTGGAAAAAGTGGGAGGGGACTTGTTCCAATCAATACTTCTTCGAGAGCGTGAGACCATACCGCCCGAATTATGACTTCACAAGCATTTTTAATATATGAAGCTATGTTGTTGCTGTAGCGCCACCAGCTTTCACCGCCCACCTTCGACCATCGCCAACTAGTAAATATCGTGTCACGAACACCAATTCCGCTCTTTGCGAGATTGCCGAATACACCCGGTGCCCACTTTCCGTTCGGAACAGCCGGTACGATGGCGGAGCATCACTCGCCCAGCACCCTTCCGGAACGCAACAACTGCGCAAGTTCACTCATCACTACCCGTCTTTTAACAGTGACCGGTTACCAGCTGCCTCTCCAGCGCGGACATGATGGAGCGGAGCGGCGCCAAGAGAGCAGCAGAAGGCGGCTCCATTGTGCGCGCCTCCCAGAAGCGGCGATCGCCGTACGTGCTCCGCGCGTGCACCGCCTGTCGGCATCGCAAGGGTAGATGCGACGGCAGGCTGCCGTGCGCCTACTGCAATGGCCGGACGCAGACATGTACGTACGACGGCGGGTACGCGGCTGTGGCACAGGCCGGACAAGACGGCACGTCCGAGTCGGGGACGAGGCATTCCAATGCACCTGTCGAAGCACAAGTTGATGTCGGTGTTCCGTCTCGCGATCCGTCTACGGTCGTCGGAACGCCGTCGGATCCTGCTCTACTCTCGTAACTACCCAGAATATACATGTTACTAGCCACCGTGGCTTGGTTGAGCAGTCGACTAACTTGGCACACATGTAGCGACCCGTCCTCTCTTCGCGGCGCAGTGGCTAGTCTACGCGCTCAGCTATCACGTGTCGAGTCCGTACTCGAAGCTTGCAGCAGAGGCGATGAGGCACGCGGACAGGCCGCACCGCTGCCTCAAGAGGTCCAGCCCGGTTCCACCCCTGCTTCGGAGCGCCCGCACTGCGGCTTCTGCGGACCCACGAGCCCCGAGTACAGCATGAATGTCGTGCGCATGACGCTGCGGAAGCGCGGCCACCTCGCTCCGGCGCAGGCGCACCCGCTGTCTCTGCCGAGCTTCGACGCCGACCGCCTCGCCGCCTCGCAGCCGCCGCCGACGTGCCGCGCCGAGGACCAGCGTCAACTGCGGCAGTTTCAGGCCCGTCTTACGTTATCGGACGCCAGGGAGGCCGTGTCCGTTTACGGCGAGGTCGTGGGTGAGCTGCATTCCTTTGTTGACGTTGGTAGCATGCAGGACCAGCTGGCGGTGTGGTACTCGGGCGCGCCGAGCTCCTTGCTTGACGACGCGCAGCAGAAACAGACCGATTTTGAGCATCTCATCATCTTTAACCTCGTGCTGGCAATTGCTGCGCGGGCGGGGACTGAGACGTCGTACGCCGCATCAACAAACACCATGCAGACCGTGTTGCGCTGCGCCGTGGACGCCTCCATCACATCGTGTATGCCGACCATGAAGCAAGTAACTATTGCCTTGTTGCTGGTATGTAGAGACTGAAAGACGAACAACAAGTTCACAAGCCTTGCGGTCTCATTTCTGATTGGCTTGTAGGGTCATTACTACATCTTCCAGGACCGACCGCAGCTCGCCCTGCGCATGTTTGGTGCCGCAGGGCGCATCCTGATGGAGCTCGGCCTTCACAGCGGCGACGTCGTCGAGCATGTCTTGGCGACGGACGCGCAGCGCAAAGAGGCGTACACGCTCATGTGCAGCGTCGCTGTGCTCGACCGCCAGTGGAGCGCCATGACTGGCCTGCCGCCCAACTTTCTGCCTTATGCGTTTAATCTGAGGCCGTTGTACCTGGTGAGTATTGTAACCCGAGGACTTGTTGTCGTTGTTCTGGTCTTGAGACGGCACATGCAAGGGCGTCTCGTTCGGCTCGCCCCTCTCATCACTGCCCGCTAACATGTGCGGCCCCAGGCCGACTCGCCCTACGCCATGGCCATGTACAGACTCGTCCTCATGAGCGACAAGTTCAACGAGGTCATCTCCCTGGCCGCCAACAAGGGCCTCGGCGACGTCGACGACGACACCGTCGAAGTGATGCGGTTCCAGATCCGGCAGTGGCAGGCCAAGGCCGTCGGCGAGCACAGCCTCGACGACCTCGACGCCTGGCTTGCCCGCCCAGCCTCCATGCCGCCGCCATGGGCCCTGCTTCTCCTCTTCCGCGCCGTCTCCATCCACTGCCTCCTCCTGCGCTCCTACTTCTTCCCTGGATCCCCCGTAGACCGCAGCCGGGGACACGTCACGCCCGCCACGGCGCTCCTGTCGGGCTCCGTGGCCGCCCTCGCCGCCCTCGACGCCGCCGCGTGCGTCTTTGGCAAGCACCGCCCTTACTACCAGCACATGCTCAACTCGATGTGTGCGCTCGTCTTTCTGATGATGGGCTACGTCCAGGACCATCGCCCGGCGCTGGGGTCCCACCTGCCGCCCGACTTTGACGGCACGATGCGCCGGTGTCTGGAGGACGCGGTATGCCTGGCGGGACGATACGCGGCCGTGTCCACAGCAGCTAGTCGGCTGCAGAAGCGGATCAAGGAAGTGTACCGTGCCGCGGAGACGGACGCGGCGAGGCCTAGTGGTGGTCCCGAGGCTCAGGAGTCGTCACAAACGGTCAGACGCAGCTCGGGGCCGGCCAATACTGTCTCTCCTGCGCAACGCTTGATGCGGCCCGTACAAGGTCAGACGGCCGCGGCCCAGGGCGATACTTGCGACTCAGACCCATACCTCTTCGGTACGGGCCTCGATCTCGAGTTCTCGACAGAGATGGACAATGGTCTGACGCAGGACTTTCAGGCTTGGGGACAGCCTGGCTGGCCGTCCACCTGGGACAGTTATCTGTTTCGATAATATTGTGTACAATTGATATGAACTTTCCCGTCCTATTTTAATGGTCATCTTTTATCCAATTACACATTACAAGTTTGGCATTCGTTTAGCCATGTTCCGTGTTAGAACCGTTTTTACTTCTGAAACGACAGAGTAGTATGTTGGTTGAATATATTCGTCCAACTACAATGTGAAATAAAACAGAACCCTTGACAGACGCTATGTCTTTTTAAACCCCTCCCATCTCTCAAATCCATCCGTGACAATACCCATGAGATCCAGCATCCGGCCGGCACTCTGCTCCACAATGTCGCTCACCGTCTGCGGCCTCGTATAAAACGCCGGCACCGGCGGAAAGATGATGGCATTCGCGCGGCGCAAGAACAGCATATTGTCCAAATGCACCAAACTAAGCGGCGTCTCCCGGACCGCCAGCAGCAGCTTGCGGTCCTCCTTGAGCGTCACGTCGGCGGCGCGCGCAATCAGGTCGTCGGCGTAGCCGGCCCGCACCGCGGCCAGCGTCTTCATGCTGCACGGCACAATCATCATGCCGTCGTGCGGGAAGGAGCCCGAGGCGATGGGCGCCGACATGTCCTTGGCCGTGTAGGACACGGTGGCGAGGCCGCGCAGCTCGGCTTCGGAGGTCGGTGTCTCGTACTTGAGCGTTGCTAGCGCCCACTTGCTGATGACGAGGTGCGTCTCGACGCCGTGCTGGCGGAGAAGCGAGAGGATGCGGATGGCGTAGGGCGCGCCGGTCGCGCCGGTGATGCCGACGACGATTCTCCTGGGTCGGCTTGGTTTGGGCGAGATGGTGGCAGCGCGTGGTTGGTTGTCTTGGACGCTTGTCGCCGCATTGGCGTGCGGTGTGGTCGCGATGCGGCTCGACTTTCTTGCGAATGTATATCCAATTGCGCCCAGACAAGGCCCTAGGTCCGTAGGAGTCCTTTGAGCATAGAAGCACCCCGTATATAGACCGGATCTTCTCAATAGACTTGTATGTATCATGTTCCTATGTTCGGGTGGTGTAGTGGTTGAACCGTCGACCGTGTTCACGCGCTGGCTGTTATAACATTTAGTTTTGCGCAGACATTTTACTTATCTATATCGAATACTACACCCTTCGGTACTTCCGAAAATACGGAATGCATCTGCAAAGGTTTTCGAACGTGGCAACGATGCTGTCGGCCAGCATATGCTGGTTCCGATGTTCCGAACCATGTTACGGAACACATACAGTACAAGGACACAATGGCCACAGACGTACAAGAGTAGGATTTAAACACTTTGTCGCCAGATACTCGCAATTAAACCGGCTACACTGTAAATACCAGTTCCTAGTTCGATTCCTCAACAACGATGCATCGCATTCAACATCGCCAACTCGCTTCCACTCTCCGCTATCCAACACGGGCTCGTCCTACAATGCGCCATTACTCCAGAACATCACCCGCCTTATCGTCGCAAGGCGACCCGCAGCTCGACTTTCGCGCCTTCATCGACACCCTACGCCAAGACGGCGACGTCGCCGACATTCACCAGCCCGTCGACCCCAACCTCGAAGTCGGCGCCATTGTGCGGCGTGTCAGCGAGACCAACGCAAAGGCCCCCCTGTTCCACAACGTCAAAGGTGCCTCTCACGGCCTGTGGCGCATCTTTGGCAACGCGGCGAGCCTCCGGAGCGATGAGCGCGGCCGGTACGGCCGCATCGCCCGGAGCCTCGGCCTGCCGCCCGACGCCAGCTGGAAGGCCGTCCTGGCGCGCACGCAGGCCGGCAAGAAGCTCGCGCCGCAGCCGCCGCGCGTCGTGGCCACGGGGCCGTGCAAGCAGAACAAGATCGTAGGCGACGACATTGACCTGACGGCGCTGCCGGTGCCGCTGCTGCACCAGGCCGACGGCGGCCGCTACCTGCAGACGTACGGCGTGCACGTCCTGTCGACGCCCGACGCGTCGTGGACCAACTGGTCCATCTTCCGCGGCATGGTGCACGACAAGCGGCGGCTCGTGTGCCTCGTCCTGCCCGGCCAGCACAACGCCATGGTGCGCGAGGCGTGGATCAAGCAGGGCAGGCACGAGATGCCGTGGGCGCTGGCACTCGGCGCGCCGCCCGTCGCCAGCCTCGCCGCCGCGCTGCCGCTGCCCGCGGGCGTCTCCGAGGGCGAGTACGTGGGCATGCTGGCGGGCCGGCCGCTCGACATGGTCAGGTGCGAGCTGAGCGAGCTGCTGGTGCCGGCCAGCAGCGAGATTGTGCTCGAGGGGACCTTTTCGTTTACTGACACGGCCGTGGAGGGTCCGTTTGAGGACTACATTGGTCTTCATGTGGACGGCGATGCGAGCATGCAGCCGCTGTTTACCGTCAACGCCATTACGCACCGGGACGATGCCATTCTTCCCGTGTCTGTGCCCGGCCGTATCACGGATGAGTCGGTATGCATCTCTCTCATTTTGGTCCGTCTTCTCAACACATGTGACTAACTCTGACGTCCAGCACACCACCGCCTCGATGGCATCCGAAGAGCTGCTCGAGCTCCTGCGGCAGCACGACCTGCCCGTCAAGGACGCCTCTGCGCCGCTCCAGACCATGGCGACGTGGTGCGCGCTGCAAGTCGACATTGAGAAGCTGGGCCGCATGCGGACCACGCCCGCGGACCTGTGCCGGCGCATCGGCGACGTGGCGTTCCGCTCCAAGGCGTGCATGCTGATGAACCGGCTGCTGCTCGTCGGCGACGACGTCGACGTGCACTCCTGGGACGACGTCATGTGGGCGTTTACCACGCGCTGCCGGCCGGGCGCGGACGAGTACGCCTTTGAGGACGTGAACAGCCTGCCGCTCACGCCGTACATGAAGTATGGTCGGAGCGGCGGCGATGCGCGCAAGGGTGGGAAGATGGTGTCGGACTGTCTGTTTCCGATAGAGTATGAAGGAAAGAGAAATTTTCGGAGTGTCGACTTTCGCTCGTCGTACCCGCGGGCTCTGCAGGACAAGATTGAGGCGCAGTGGGAGCAGATGGGTTTTGATGCTGTTTGACCGAATCTAACATGTCCAACATGAAAATGGCCCAGGAACGGATGTGAGATGTAGTTTCTGACGTGTATTTTTGAGGTTATTCGCTTGTTATTGACTCACTTTCGTAGTTTGCTCTACCTTTTTTGACACCATCGAGTTGACTTTACCGACGTGAAGTGGACAACCCGAAATACGTGCTTGTCACGAAAGGATACATGCTTGTCAAGAAAAAAGTCGTCAAGTTTCATTCAACTAAATATGGTGTACATGATTTATTCCCAGGCCGCTGACTATACAAAGGAAAACACTGCCTTTTTAAAATTTTCCAACCCTCAACTTTCTGATGCCCATTGTGGACTTAGAAGTTGGCAGTGACCTTTTCCTCCGTGTCCTGGAGGGCCCAGGCGCTCGAGTGCTTCTTGGAGCGGACCGAGGTGGCCTGCGCGGCGGTGAAGCCCTTGGCCTCGACGGCCGGGTTGTAGCCGAGGTTGTTGATCTTGCCGACCTCTTCGTTGGTGAGCTTGGGCGCGGCCTTGCCGTCCGCGCGCGCCAGGACGCTAACCACCACGGCACCACCGAGACCCAGGTTGTGCTGCAGCGCGTACTTTGTGTTGGGGACCTCGCGGTTGTTGGCCCAGCCGCGCAGGTGCCAGACGAGCTCGGCGGCCTGCGCGATGCCCGTGGCGCCGAGCGGGTGGCCCTTGGAGATGAGGCCGCCCGAGGGGTTGACGAGGTACTTGCCGCCGTAGGTGATGTCGCCCTTGCGCACCATCTCGTGCGCCTTGCCGTGCTCGCAGAGGCCGAGCGCGTCGAGCACCAGCATCTCGTTGGCGGAGAAGCAGTCGTGCAGCTCGACGACCTGCACGTCCTGCGCGGTGATGCCGGCCTGCTTGAGCGCGACGTCCTTGGCGTGCTGCGTCATCTCGAAGCCGAGCAGGTCGATGGAGCTCTTGGAGAAGAGCGACGGCGCGTCGGTGGCGAGGCACTGGCCGGCGACGAGCACCGCCTGGCTCTTGAGGTGCGGGCGCGCGTCGAGGAACTCTTGCGAGACGAGGACGGCGGCGGCGCCGCCGTCGGACGTCGGGCAGCACTGCAGCTTCGTGAGGGGGTCGAAGATGGTGGGCGACTGCAGGATCTGCTCCTTTGTGTAGACCTGCTGGAACTGCGAGTAGGGGTTGTTGGGCGAGTGGGCGTGGTTGACGCGCGCAATCTCGGCGAAATCCTCATTCGTGGCGCCAAACTTTTCCTTGTACTCGCGGCCGCCGTTGCCAAACATCTGCGGCGCGCCGGGGGCGGGCTCGAAGCCGCGCGTCTCGGCCATCATGTTGACGGTGGTGCCGAGCGGGTTCTCGCGGTCGTTGAAGAAGGACTGCAGCGAGCCGGCCATCATCTTTTCGAAGCCGACGACGAGGACGCAGTCGGCGGCGCCGGACGCGACGAAAGTGCGGCCCATGGCCAGGCCGGTGCTGCCGGTGGCGCAGTTGTTGTTGACGTTGTAGATGGGCACCTTGGTCATGCCAAACTGGTAAAAGACGCGCTGGCCGCAGGTCGAGTCGCCGTAGCAGTAGCAGGCGACGCCCTGGTCGACGTCGTCGTAGGTGATGTGGGCGTCGAGCAGGGCCTTGACGCCGGCCTCGAAGCCGAGCTCGGTGTAGTCGACGTTGCCGCGGGGCTTGATGAACTTGGTCATGCCCACACCGAGGATGTAGACGGGGGCGAGTTGGCGAACCATGGTGGCGGTTGTGTGTGAGGGGGGGGGGTATATGGATGGATAGGAGTTGAGTGCCACAAGAGGTATGAAGAAGGAAAAGACGTTGATGCGGAGGGGAGAGAACGTGGGAAAGAGAGGCAGGGCTGGGATGGGGATATATATTGAGGCCGGCGAGGTTAGCCTCGGGACCGATGGCCTGGCGACGGCAAATAGGCTTGAGAGTGCCACAGTGCGCGGGGCCCCGGAACGAACCAGCGCCAGTGGAGACTTTCAGATGCCAATCGTCTCTACGGATGATTCCAAGTGCCTGTTCCTACGACGAGGTAAAATATCCTATTCAATTTAATTCCAACTCGCGGACCGTGACCGAGATCCAAAACCCGGATCATACCTCAACCATGATGAATGCCGCGCAGAAACCGCCATGGGCCGGGCTCTTCATCGTGAATACGAAAAGCCACCACAGCCTGCTGTCCATGGAGTTTCCAGCGTGTATTCCCCCCCCCCCGCACTGCGTTTCCCAGCTAGCTGTCTTTTCAGTGGTCGCACTGGGTTGGGGCCGTTCGCCGAGGGTTGGTGGCCCCAGCGCTTCTGGGGGAGCATATAGCCGTGCCTTGTGCATAGGAGCCACCTAACCGAAGACCGACGCAAACGATTACGAAGGTGGCATCTGATTATAAATTGCAATCATGTGAATGTCTTTTTCCGACCACTTTTTTCTTCTTCATCGTAATTAGTCTTTTTTCTTTCTTCAACATGGCTACTGTCAGGTCGCTGTCAGTCGCCCGCTGTCCAGTCGCCCTGTCAGTCTATATAGCCGGTGTGGCGACCACCAGTGACAGCGAGTGACGTAGGCGCTGGCTGATGAGCCTACCACCCAAAAATTTATAATGTACCCCCGTACCGAGGTCCGGCCCATCGCTGCACAGGCTGCATGCCTTTTCAAGAGTGGTCCGATTCACCACTTGCACAGACAAAAAGGTTGCATCAAGTAACAACTCCAGCGCTGTCGTATCAACTCGAATATTACAAACGTTTTTCCTCTCTTCTTTTTTTTTCCTTTTTTTTTTCCAAAGTCGCGGAATTCTGCCTTGTTGCGACAGAGGTAAGCGTCCCAAAATTTGTCAGCGCTGTCGCACGCAGCCGGCGCAATTCCCCCCGACCCATCGGCCGAGTCGCCCAGCCGCGCCTCAACACCAAAAATCTCAGCATCGTCACTTTTTTTTGTATCGGCCGAGTGCACCACCCTACGCGCAAACAAACTATCCGACCCGACACGCCATATTCGTAAGCCAAAGTAGAAGATTTTTTTCACGTCTGCTATATAAATACAACCATTTGCCCGTAGAAGATTAATTCATTCCAACTCAATTCATTCCAACTCAATTCAATCCAACTTAATTCAGCCCAACTCAACTCAGTCCAACTCGATTCAGTCCAACTCGATTCAGTCCAACTCACTCAATTCCAACAACGCGCTTCATCTCCTCGCTGTCTAATCGCACAGCCTTACCAACCACTTCCACAACCCACCTCTCTTCTCTCAACCATGCACATCTTCATCACCGGCGGCAGCGGCCGCAACGGCTCCCTCGCCATCGCCGAAGCCCTGCAGCGCGGCCACACCGTCACCGCCCTCGTCCGCTCCCCCTCCTCTGTCGCTCCCCACGCCAACCTCACCATCCTCGCCGGCTCCCCGCTCGACCCCGCCGCCGTCGCGCACGCCCTCGTCACTCCCTTCCGCGCCGCCGCCGTGCTCTCCACGCTGAGCCTCGCGCGCACCAGCTCCAGCCCGTTTGCTTCTCTCCGTCCCGACACTGCCCCCGACTTTCTCTCACGCGCCGCGTCCACGCTCCTCGCCGCCGTCAACGCCGTCTTTGACCAACCTTCCGCCGCGCCAAAAATCATCATCAATTCTACACTCGGCGCCGGCGACTCGTGGGGCAGCATGTCGTGCGTCTTTCGCCTGTTGTTCAGCCAGACGCCGATGCGGTTCGGCGTCGCGGACCACACCGTCGTCGACGGGCTGGTCAGGGCCAGCGGGCGGCGCTTCGTGCTGGCGCGCGCGGGACGATTGACGGAGCAAAAGGACGAGGGGGACGAGGTGGCCGCCGTGAGGGTGCTGCCGGATAATGGCAAGGGGTTGGGCGTGGCGGATGCGCTGACGAGGCAGAGCTTGGCGCGGTGGATGATTGTCGCGGCCGAAGAGGATACCTGGGATGGACAGTCGCCGGTGCTGGTCAACTGATTTGGTCTTTTTCTTGATATCGTGTCAAATTTGTATACATGTTTCATTAGGGTATCTGCTATATAGACATAACTATTCCTTCATCCTTGGTCATTTTCAAGCCGACATCGTGTCAGATTTGTATACATGTTTCATCAAGGTATCTGCTATATAGACATAATTATTTCATTCATCCTCATGTACAAGCTCATCCAGAATACATCCTCGTCGTCTCCAATAGCTGCTATGCCAAGTGAAAAGAGTATGATCCGCAGTCATCCCACAAAGGAAACGTACGAGAAATCCAACCCGCGCACATCCAAGCGCATTTACATGGCTCCAAATATTACGTCAACTCGCAGCTAGTCCCATCCATCCCAGATGAGCCAGCCGCCAAAATGTGGCGCGGCCGCAACCGGGTTGCCCATGTGCGCGTGGCCCTGCATGTATCCGTCGGAGCTATATGGTTCATGCGCATTCTGCTGTACAGAGCGCACCTTGTCAATCGTCGTGTTTGACGAGCGCAGCAGCAAGTCCAGCACGCTGTACAGGCCGTGCACAATCTCATCGGCGCGCGGATCTGGCTTCCTCACTGTTTCCAGCACGAGTGCCAGCGTCAAAAGATCCTTGGTATCGTTGCCGGTGGCATGCTTGGTCAGGATTTCGAGCGACTTTTCCACCGTCCCAATCAGTCGCTCCGGTGACCAAATGGAGAACGTCTCCGGCTTATACAGCGGATAGTCATCCCCGCCGTATTCTGGCGATTGGCGCGGATGGCCACCCATCATGCTCTCAGAAGTGCAGTAGGTTGACTGTATGTAGTAACAGACGCTCAGTGCTGCTTGCGCAATATCGTGCTTGAGCATTTGGTGGTACATGGCCGTAATAATTTCAAAGAATGGTTGCCGCGGGTCGATTTCATCGAGATACTTTAGAATCACCATGGACGACCGGAGATGCGCACGCGAAATCTGGGGAGGCGCCTCGGGTGTTCCCATGGCCAGGCTGCGATACAGTGCAAGGAGCGGACGTCTCGCATGCATGTCGAGAATGACACGCGACCTCCACATCTTGCTCTTTTGCGTGTCATTAAGAATCCCTTGGCGGGGAAATAGGTAGTTGATGTCTTCGAGAAACCTGTCCAGCTTGGCGCCTACATCCAGGACCTCTTGATAGTCCCGGATAGAGTCAATATTATTCACCAGGTGAGCAACCTTCATGCGCACTGGTAGCGTCATGGCGCCATAAACCTGCAGCTGATTGTCTGTAATCTGGTCAATCGGTCTCGAGGGCGGTAGTTCTCGCATCGTCTCAAACAGCTCGATGTCGTCCAGATTGCGCGGTGGTCGACAGGTAAAATCGCCTTCCCGCACTGATGTGGGCATGTTCAGAGCAATCGACATGTGCACGTCGATATCCAGAATGGTGAACCAGAGTCGCCTGCGAAGCTCGCCCTGGAAGACAGTCATGCGTGGGCCAAACTCTGACGGGTCGCGATGCAGTCCCATGGACATGGCGTTGCGGACGATATAGCCAAGTTGCGCCCATAGTTCATTGGTGCGCTGCGTCACCATGCGCTGGGCGTGCAAGAGCAGTACTTCGACCTGCAAGGAGGCAAACTCCACACGGTGCTTGCCTTTTAGGCTATCCAACCAGCTGCGAACCAATGCGCAGCTGGTGGGATTGTGTACGCCGTCAACCCTCTCGTGCAGAATTCCCTTGGATTTCGTTTCGAACCGGGAGGCTGTCGATAGCACAGCCAGAAGCTGTGGTAAAAAGGACTCGGATTGCTGCTTGCCGCCCCAATACATGTTGTATTGGGCCATGAAGGAGGGTATGTGAAGGATGCGGTAGATGGTCTCGGAAGAATCCACATAAGAAGCGACCAGCCGATCGCAAACGTCTTTTGGAGGCAAAATGTCAGTCATGCGCTTTTGGACGGGCATCATGGAATCGACAAAGACTGAAATGGGAGTCAGAGCCGTGTTGTAATTTGCGTGTATGAAGTGGTGGGCAGCTCGAAAGTCAGACAAGACTTCGCGGCCGCCAGCGATGCTTTGGTGTTGGTGGATGAAGACTTTGGCATCGTCAAACAGGTTGAGCATGACCCTAGAGCTTCCTTGGCCAAAGAATCGAGTGCGCTTGGCGCTGTTCTTGACGCTGAGCCCGCGAATGGTATCCACGGACCCTGCCACGACTCGGCCGGCGCTAAGATCTGTTGTGGCTGGACTCCGTGTCATGACTTGCTTCTCGAGTCGCTCCATGCGCAGGGATAGCTCTTCTAATAGTGGCAGTCCGGCAGCGTCACCGTTCTTGGCCGCTGCAACGGCGGCGGCCAGGTTGGTCGGGTCGCCGGTGGTGGATGTGACGGAGGGTGCGGTCCCTGGAGGGCAATTGCGCTTGGGAGGACGGCCAGGCTCCGGTGCTTCGACGTCAGAAATGTCAGAGTCGGGCTGGCCATCTGCATCAGCTGCGTACTTGCAGGCGCGGTTCGATTTCTGGCACTGGGAGCAGGGGCAGAGGCGATCGCATCGGAGCTTTCGTTTACGGCATTCTGTACAAGATTTAACGGGTCGGGGGCGCTTGACACTGCGCTGCTGGGACTGGGATTGCGATAGGGGTTGGGGAGGCGCGGGTTGCTGCTTTTGCGGTGTCTGTTGCTGGGGCAGCTGCTGTTGCGGGCGCGGCGGGTGCGGCGACGGAGATGCGGCACCGTGGGCAGGGACGGGGAGCATCTGGCCTGGGGGCGCGGGCTGCTGCTGGGGTTGCTGAAGGCCGTCAAAGGGGCCTGCAGCACCCATTGTGGTGATTGCGCCGGCAGAGATGTGTGTCGGGAAAGAAGTGGCAGGTTCAAGGGAGCATCGGGATGCGTCGCGCAAAGGGTTATTGGGGGGTGGTTGACGCCAGGCTGGTCCAGCAAGGACGGAACATGCCGTAGTGGCGCGCGAGGCTCGGAATGGGCCACCGATCAAGCAGCAGCTGGTTGTCGGTGGAAGAGGCGGATTGCAAATGAAGAGTACTTGCTGAATTAAACAAGGCTCCGCAAAGAGTTGGCGTTTGTGCGATGGCGCGGTGCGTGGCCGTTTGTCGTGGCAGCGGCGGACGCGACAGGCTCTCGGCAGGCTGCGGGCGATTGGTTCGATTCCGTCAGATGATGGCTGGGTGGGCGGGAAACTTTGCAGGTCTGGCTGTGGCGACAGGCGATGGAGCAATATCTGGCTGGTGTAGAGTCTCGGGCGGCAGAAGCTTCTCGGGCGAGAGAGTGGGCGCAAGGACAAGAGGCAGGCGAGTTTGGATGGCGGGCAGAAGAGGGAAACGAATGGTCGGTCGCCTCCGAGTGTGAGAGAGCTGCTTGTCACGGACCTTGTTCGGGTTGTGTCTTTTGGTTGGGCTTGGGCTGGGCCAGAAAACAGCTTGCCCAACGACTCGGCCGAAGGGTTATGAGGGCAGGCCAGCAGGGGACAAGGGTGTCGAGGCTAGCCCTCTGCTAGTTCCAACCTTGGTGTGGTTGGTGAGGCGTGTGTGGATTATGGTGGTGGGAGTGCATGTGGGCTCGGCAGAGGGCAGCGGACTGCAACCGGGGTTTTCTGACGAAGGAACAACGAACAACGTGGGAAGCGGAACGAGGTGTGGCGGGCGGGCTGGGGCCTGAGCGCGATCGCGAAAAGGTTGCTTATTGGGTCTCTATATGGCTTGGGTCGCTGTGCTGATGGCAAGAGCTCACGACGCAGTGTGGTGGTGGCCAGAGGAGGTGTAGTGCTGCTGTCTGGTGTCTGCGATTGGTGGGCAGCAGGAAGCGGCAGCGATGGACTCCAAGGTGAGGCTGGTGACGAGGAGCGGAGTGATGCTGAAACGGCCATTGGCAGGTCAGGTTGCCGGGTGGTGATGAAGCTTCTTTGTCTATCGGTGGGAGTATGGACTCTTGGAGTGCATGGAGGAGCAAACAAGAGGCGGCTGCTTGCTGTCTGCTGTTTGTCGTCTGCTTACTGAACTGGCAACTGGCAGCTGGCAACTGGCAACTGGCAACTGGCAGGGCCACAGCTGACAGCTGGCGGATCCGAAGAGCTGCAACCGCACGACTTGGCCCTGCGGGGAGCAAGACCGCCTCCTCACTTAGATACCCACGCCATTTTCCATGTCCTCGATGCAATCATCGTGATTAAATGCCGCGACAACTACCCAAGTTTTTTTGGGGGCCGCCCACTGGATGCGTCAGCCCAGCGAGGCCAAGCCGTAAACCCGTAACTACGTGCGCCACAGATGCCGACCGGCTGCCTGCGCTGCCGCACTTGCCGTCCTCTTTTTTTTTTCCTTCTCTCGCCCTCTGTCTGCCCCCATCATATCGCGGTCCGCGATGATCCATCCATCAATCCATGCCCCCTGAACGACCGAAAGTCTACGACTAAGAATAAATACGAAAAAAAAGGGCGCGCCCGGCGAGAAATGAAATCATTTTAGCTCTCCCTTTTCCGAAATATGGCTTCGAGTTAGTCCCTGGTTTCGTCGAAACATGATGCCCAAGACAGAAGGTGACGATGGAACAAAGAGCGGGTTCGGCCGAGAGGGCATAATCTCCTGCGACTGGTGCTTGGACAGCGCAAAAAAAAAAAAAAAAACTGACTCGAGTGTACGAAGCAGCAAAACGGCAGTTGAAAGCGCAACTTGATCCATCGTCGCCAGAACCTATGGGAGCCCTGCGCGTAATCACTCCGGTTTTTAGGCGTTTCGCCCATCTGATATGTCTCTTTCGTCTGACGTCGCTTTCCCACTTGGGCAACCAGCGCGCAGATAAAGTGTGCTTTTTTTTTTGCTCTAGCCGCATCCTCCCTCTGGTTGTGCTAGCGCCGCCGCCGCACAAAGCCTCCAACGGAAACGGCGATTTATGAACTGGAGCCTGGGGGACATGAAAGCCGGGCCAACATACTCAGCTTTGGCACTTGTCAGCACTTGCTCTGCTCGACAATAAATACAGCAGAGACGAGCTACGATATACAAGGCTGCTTTTTGAGCTTATTGTTTGATTTTGGTTCTGATTTTGATTCCTCATGACCGTGCTCGGTAAAAACTCTTCACCTTGTCTTGGGCCCCAATGGTTTTGTCTTGGAGTGGTGCCACCACGCTCGTGTCGTCGCATGCAATTTCGCCATGCCAGTGGTGCATGACCAGATGGTAACTACCTCGTGGTTACCAAACCTAGCAGTGCTGCTTCAAACGCACCAGAAAATTATAAAATTATACCTGAATGCAGGAAATGAAACCTGCTGCCTGTGGTGTTGGTGGCGCTGCTGTCCACCTCCAGCAGGCGATGAGGCGCCCGGCGATGAGGCCAGATCAGTGGCTCATCTTTCCGGCCGAGTGGACCAACCAGCCAAGGCAAAGGGCCAGGGGTCATGCCGGTCGCGTGCCGTCCATTCTCGGTCGTTGCCCGACAAAGTAACTGCAAGAGGAGTCGCCCTTTTTGGGGGCTGCGGCATCACACCAGGGCTCTTGACTTGGTCGCTTTTTGTTATATAATCAAAAGGCCCCAGAGTATCAAGTTTGACCCCCGGCCCGTTTTGCCTGCCTTTTCATCCCGTACCCTGGGTTCATTTCGGAGCGAGCGGGACCTGTACCTAATCTGTCTGCTGTCGCCAACGTTGGCCGGGGGGGGGGCCACGGCTCACTCAATAGCCGCGGCACTTTGCCCTCGTACCTTTTTTTCCCTTCCGGAATCCGCTTCCGCAGTACTTCCCATTCAGTCTAGCCGTAGCCGCCTTTCCGACACAGGAGGAGCAAGTAAGAAAAACGTCTGTGCTAGTGCATGGCTTCTATGCGGCCCCAAGTCAGCAGGCATTGGCAGCGCCGCGGAGCCGAAGGGCGGGCCTTGTTCGGCTTCTGCGCCCTGCATCTCGCTCGGCACTGCACGACGACTGCCGAAGGGTAGCAAAAAGAGACAAGGGCAAGGAATCGAAAAAAAATCCGCTATCGTGCAGGAATCAGGCAATATATGCAGACAGAGAAGGGGGGCCTAAAGGGGGGGGGGGGGGGTTTTCTTTTTCAAAGAAAAGAAGGACAAGGACAAGAAAAACAATATACTACATTTCTGTTTAGCAATTCCCGCTTGTCAGAGTATTGCCCAAATCGGCCGAATCACCACACCCGCGGCGCCGGTCCTTCTCCGGGCGGCGGCGCAACCGTCGGAGCCGGCGGGGGGGGGGAAAAGCCTCGAAATATAGTTGGAGCGCCACACACACCCAGGATAGTCGTGCTAAACGCCACCACCGGCATAGTCATAATTATCAATCAAAAAGTCTAGAACTAACGTTATTACTCGGGGCGAATCGGCCTTTACTGAGCTGGCGTTTTCTTTTCCTTGCACTTCGGACCACTTGCAGCATGCCACGCGACCAAAAACTCCGTATACTAACATGCCGCTCATCCCATCCCGATTGGGGCATATCCAACAACCAATACCCTTCCAGAGACACAACTGCTCATTTAACCTTTTATTTTCAGGGCATCAGCTCATCTCCTCATCTGCCGCTTTCTATCATGCAATAAAACGTCTCAAATAATATCCTATTCTCCTCCCATCTTTTCTTCATCTATTTTCCCCGTGCCCTGGCCATGCCCCTGGTACATCCTCCTCCTCCTCCTCTTCCACCTCGTACTCTTCCTCGGCCTCGGCCGCACCACCACCACCACCTAGACCCAGCATCTGCATCAAGTTGCCCAGGAAGCCCGGCTGCCCGCTCCTGCGCGCATGCTCCTCCAGGTCCCGTTGCAGCTCCTCGTCCGTCCCGTCGTCGTAGTCCGATTCCTCCGCCGCCGCCGCCGCCGCGGCTTCCGCGCCCATACCCATGCCCAGCCCCGCGCCCACGCCCGCCGGCCCGGCAAAGCCCGCGCCCTGCCCGCCGCGCACGTTGTGCAGAAACGCCAGGCCTTCGTTGAGTGCCTCGGATCCGCCGGTCGACGCGCCGCGCGTCCACGGCAGGTGCGTGCCCTGGTACGTAAAGATATTGTCCGCTTCCGCCGGCGGCATCGGGTCAAAGTCGTAGTTGGGCTGCCGCTCGAGCAGCCAGCGCGGCGCCAGCGTGATGAGGCTCGTCTGGCCCTCGAGGTACACAAGCCGCGTCGCCCCCAGATCCGGCACCGCGTCGTCGGCCGGCAGATCCGCGACCTGCACCTTGTCCAGGCTCTTTGCCACCTGTATCAGGAGCGAGCTGGCTTGCGTGTTGTTCCACAGATCCTTGGTAAAGTGCAGGTACAGCTTGACCCAGAACTGGCGCGCGTCCGACTCGGCGTGTATGCCCCAGATGGACGGCGGCGCGTCCAGCCCGAGCTCTTGGAAGAGTGCGCAGTACAGCCACGGCAATCTCTGCATGCCCTCTGCGAGCTCTGTCTTGGCCGTCTCCGTCTCGCCCATCTGTAGCCTGGCCAGGATGCCACTTTGCTTCACGTAGATAAAGTCCTCGTGCACATTGTCCAAGTTTTCATCTACATCCTGCAGAAACGCCACCAGCCACTTGGACTCGTACGCGCGCACCGCCAAGAAGTGCAGGTAGTGCCTCATCGCGTACGGATCCTGGGGATCCAGCGCGTACAGGAGCTTTGCCCACTCCAGCGCCGTGCGGTATGTGCCCTTGCGCAGCAGACTCCGCAGGTAGTGGTAGCCCGCGAGCCAAAACTGTCTGTTCTCCGGCCGCCGGAAGTCCAGCCGCGCCTTGCCCTGCTCGACGTTTTGCCGAAACGCCGACGTCGTCACGCGCCCAAACGTAAAGAGCGCGCGCTCGCACAGCTCCGACGACAGCGCCATGTTCTGGTCCTGCTTGGCCACGGCGCTGACTTGCAGCAGCGTGGAGACGTGGTACGGCACGCGCTTGAGGAAATTAACCATGCGCATGGGGTCACCAATCTGCACGCACGCAAAAAAGAGCGATTGCAGGCTGTCGTATGCTCCCTCGTGCAGGTACGCGTACTCGGTCGACGATCCGTCGGCAGCCTTGGCAATCTCCTTCATCGTGAGGCCGTTCGCCGACTGCGCGGGCCATTGGTCGCGGCCCTGGATGAAAATGTTGCGCCGCAACGACACCTCGGGCAGCTTCTTGGCGTTGGGTGGCTGCGTGCGCAAAAACGTCTCCAGGTCCAGCTCCGTGCGCGCGCCTCGTCGCATCTGTTGCTGCTGCTCCTGCTGTTGCCGCTCCTCCTCGGCCTGGGCTGACTCAATGATCTCGCGACCAAAGAGGTTGCGCATCTCGTTGATAGCCCGGAGGTGGTACGTGTTGATTTCAAAAATGCTATTCGAAGCCACGGCGCGACGCAGCTTGTCTTCATCTTGCGCGGACACGCCCTTTCCGGTGTTGGAGATCTTGAGCGCCTTGATGGCCTTGTCAATCTCATCTTCCGAACTGCCTCCAGCAGCCTCCGCCTCCTCCGTCGCTGCCGCTGCCGCCTTCTTGCTCTTCTTCTTCTTCTTCTTCTTTTTATTCTTCTTTGCGCTCCCCGCTGGTTTCGGCTCGCTGGCCACAGGCTCGATTATAGCTCCGCCTTCGTCGTCTTCGTCTTCGTCCGCTTCGCCGTCTGCGTCATCGCCACCAAGAGCGGCAAACAGGTTGGGCTTGGGTCGGACGGCCGGCGCAGGCTCGTCTTCGCTTTCTTCGCCTTCGGCCGATTCGTCAATATGTTTCACCAATGTTTCCTCCAGCTCCCGCTGCTTCTGCAGCTTGCGCAGCTGTCGGCTCGACATTTCTTTCGTCGTCTGTGTCGCGCGACAGAGGGGTCGATGGCGGGGTTGTGGCTGTGGTATTCAAAGTGATTGGGAATTCAAAGAGAGAAATGCATGCAGTCGATTGCAGCATATATAGAGGGTGGTAGGATTTGACCTTGATAGCGCACCACCTCCGAAAACTCTTCACCAAAAATTCTTCACCCAGCCTGGTGTTGGAAGCAAAATATATTTCCCTGGCGTACCTTGTAGTCACGCCGGCCGAGTAGCATGACGTTTTAATGTGGGTCACAGCCCAGCGCTTTACAACCTCCCACCAACATACTGCCAGTGCCTTTAACATCGACTCCCATCAAAGTCGTCGCGTCAGCTTACCGACAGCTACAAGGGGACAATCGCATTTTGGCCACAAAACGGGCTGTTATTTATTTATTTGTTTCTGTTGTAGGTTGTTTCGCTGTCAGATAACAGTTAAATGCTCTGACCTGCCTCCCCTCCCAATGCCACAGCATCTGGCTGCCCTTCTGTACAACGGGTGTCGTCGTAACTTTGTTGCATCCCCTCTTGTAAATTTGTCAAATAATGTCATGTTGGCGCAAGTCGCCACGCTCAAAACTGGTTCGCTCAATCCAGCTAAAATCATTCCCCATCTGCACTTGTTATAAACCCTTGTCAGCCTTCCAATGCAACCCAAACTCCATGTAAGCTTCCATGTGGCCCTGTGTGTCCAAATGCTCCGAAGTTTCCGTGATGAACCACGGTAAAAAAAACCACTTCCAAACAGTCATATCGCTGGCCTCCGAATCCCCAGTAATCGTTACAAGATGAAAAGGAAAACACTGAGTATTAGCGCCTACGCTATAGGTCGCCGCCACCGGTCTGATACTGGGGCCGAGCGCCACGTCCACGACCGCCACCACGACCTCGGCCACCACGACCACGGCCACGGCCACGGTAGTTGCGGTGTCCTCCGTCAACGCTACCTTGGCCAAAGGTCTCCATGTTCTTGCGCTGCTCCTCGCCACGCCACTCACGACCGCCAGGCTTCTGGCCGTTGTTGGATGCTCTATCCTTGGCCTCGCTAGAGATGTTGTCGAAGAAAGAAGTTGACTTGTTGTATACAGGGGGAGCACTATCGGCACCATCAGCTTCCTCAACCTCGACGCCTTCAGCCTCTTCGCCGGGCTGCTTGAGTTCGTCTTTGTTGAACTTTTTGTTTGCTTCGGCAAAGTCAAAGTCTGAATTAGGAACCTCGACCTTGACGACCGCCGCGGAGACTCTGCCTCCACGGCCACGACCGCGAGGGGCCGTGGGTGGACGTCCAGCATGGACCTTCATCTCGTTGACCTTGTTGGTCAGATTGTCCATGGCATTGCCACCGCCATTGCCAAGCTGGGCCATGGCGACGGCAACAGCAGCTCGAGCTGCGCTGGTGGCATCTTGAACACTGTTTGGCGCCGCGGTCGGGGCAGGGGCAGACTGAGCTGCACGCTGTTCTGCACTAGGCAGAGAAAACGGCTTGGTGCCGGCGCTGGTTAAGGGAATAACAGGGTGGACCTTGTTCCTTTGGTTGGGGCCAGGCGCGCCGTTGGGGCTGAGATTGGAGGCGGCGGCCTTGACGGCGGCAGTAGATGGCTTAGATTCGACAGGAGGCGTGGGAGCAGTCTTTCCATCCTGACCAGCGGGAGCCTCGACTGGCTTTGGCTCGGGCTTTCCAGCCTGAGGAGGGCCTTGAGGTCCAGGGCCACCCTGAGGGCCACCTGGGGGGAAAGGCTGGTTTTGCCAAGGGCCAGGAGGAGCACCAGGACCGCCGGGCGGGAAGCCCTGACCAGGGAACCAGCCTGGAGGAGGAGGGTAAGGGTACGGCATGTTGCCAAATGCAGGGCCAGGCATAGGGCCAGGGCCGCCACGACCCCATTGACCGGGAGGACCGCCTTGGAAGTTGGGGTTGGGAGGGAATTGTTGCCCTTGTGGTCCTTGAGGGGGCCCCTGGGGAGGCGCGTTCTGGTTGACGGCCGGTGCGCCGCGAGCGCGAGCCTTATTCGAGTTAGCAAAATCGCAAAATCGAGTTGAAAAGTATCAAAAAAAGTGTGTGGTGTGGTTGGGAGATCAGAAGGAAGGCAACGGAAAGTTTCCACATGGTTTGCGCTATCAGTTGTGACAAAAGATTTACATCCGTAATAGTTCATCATGTAACCCGAAAAATTGTTTGTGGGTGGTACAAAACTTACACCAAGAATAGCAGGGTCGTCGGGGACAGCAGGAGGCTTGTTTTCCTTGATGCCAGGGTGTTCCTCGATGCGGAGGTCCTTTACATCGCTGCCACGGAATACGATATATTCGTATACCTGGTCAGATGGAGAAATTTCCTCTTCGGGTCTGCCTTTGCGGCCCTCTGTGCCGAACGATCGAACATTTTCGAGCGAGACTGTGGACTCTTCCGAGTTGATCTCATGTAGGGTGCCGACGTAGCTGGTGTCATTGTCAGCGATTGAGCGTCTCTCGGGCCGTGATAGCTAGTAAACATACCGGATATCGCTTTTTGAAATCAGAGAGATGCGGGATCTGTGGTCTGCGGTCAGCGGTCGAGTCGGGTGGCTGGAAACACGCAAGCTGCTAACCCAAGAAATTCCGACATGGCGGAGGCACAGCACTACGTTGAGCACGTAGCAAACTGGCTGTGAAGAAGGGATAATATGGTAGAGAGATGGAGGAGAGGGTGCCAGAGGCACAGGGCGGAGGGGAGGGGGATAGAGAAGAAGGTGGTTGTGGAGTGAAAGGGAGAGCTGGGGGAAGCGAGGCAGTGTTTTATGAGGCAAAGTTTGTCAAGCTGGCCAGTGTGGAAAATACGGTTGCTCGGCGGCTGATGTTCGGGTGTGCGGGGAGCCCCGCACAAGCTCGTTGGCCAAGTGTCCAATAATTGGGAAGCGTGTGCTACCTTACCCTGGACTGCGATGTCGCATCTGGCCCGGCCAAATCAGGCGAAACATGCGACAGACAGAGCGGCTTTACAAATCATTAAGCGGATTTCTTTCTTTTGCCGGATCTGAGAGCTCATTTCTTGGCCACAGTGTAAGATGGTGTGCCTGCAATTTGCAACTAATGATCTGGGAGCGTGTGCTACGACCGGGAACCATGCCATCACTTTAAGCGCTTTCAAGACAAACGTCCACTTATTATGCGTTGTATAACTGCGCAGTACAAAAACAGATGCTAACTTATATAAATACTACACCATTCTCTGCAGGACGTCTATTCATACCGCAGGTGCAACTATTGTAAACACAAACTCCCGCGTAAAGTCATTACCTGAACTTGCTATAGATGACGAGCAGAATCAACAAAACCAAAACAGTGATGATGGAGATTGTGATTATCCTGTTCGTAGCCATCCTGTTGCAGAGAAGAGTCAGCATACATCTTTCCAAACATGCCGTCGGGCGCCTTTACCTACGGGCCATGCCCCTCAGAGTCTTGACGCTGCGGTCGACGTAGCCCTCGCTCTCCATGAGGCGGTCATGGGTGTGCTGGATCGTCTCGCGCTGCCTGTGCAGGTCGGCCAGGGTGCCGGCGCCAATGTCCTCGGTCTCGTTGGCGAGGGCCTGGCTGGCCTTGAGGCGCTGGGTGCTGCGGTCCAGGCGGTCGGTGCCGGAGAGCAGCTGCTGGCGCTGCTCGAGGTGAATGTCGGAGGGGCCCGAGGGGTCGTCGGTGTAGCGGGAGCCAAAGAGGGCCGAGCGGTCCGAGGAGAGGTCAGTCAGCTTGCGGCGGTTGGTGTCGACGTCGGACTCGTAGTTGCGGAAGCGCTGGTTGACCTTGCCGCGGGACGAGGTGGGGATGTTGGACTTTTCCAGGCGCATCTGGCCGAGCTACAGAGGCAAGACGCCATGTTAGTTGCAAAAGGCAAAGGCCGGACTGCAGAGGCTATTCGTACCAGTTCGTCGGCTTCCTCCAACGCGCGCTCGGCTTGGCTGATGGCGGCCTTGCGCGGCTCGCCGGCCAGCTCGGGGATCTGCTCCATCTTTTGCGACAGGTCGGCCTGGACGAGCTTGAGCTCGGCCTCGTACGAGTTGAAGAGCTCGGAGCCGGCGTCGGTATCCAGAGGGTTTGACATGGCGGTTATCGTCGTCGGCGTCTTGGCGGGTTGTCGGTCCAAGGCAACGCAGAAAGGAGGCGCAGGCTGTCTGGTGGGCTCAGCGTCGGGTAGCCAGGAGTAGGAGCTGACACAATAGCAAGACAGCAGATCTGTGTGAAAAAAGGACAAGCAAGCAATGCGACAGGCAACGACGGTTTGCGATGGCGAGAGTGATGTACAAGGCTGGATGGAGCGAAAGAGGTCAATAGGGCCTTGCGTCAGCCGTTGATGGCGGAGGGTAACAGCAGTCGTTACAGCGGGTTGCCGCCTAGACACTCCGCTGTAACAGTTCCAGCCGGTGCCTTGTGTGTTTGCGCAGGGTACTCCCAGCCACATTCAAAGTCCGCCTGCACGTGACGCAGTTGCCGTAGCGCCCCGTCGCAGAAAAATTATATGTGGTTCAGACAGGCAGCAGAATTCTTTCCTTCTTCTCTTTCTCCTTCAAAGTTGATCACCCGGCGAATGAAGATACTAGGCTTGACGTCCTGACATTTACTTGTCACACTGGCAACCAAGTTGATATGAGCCGGGGAGAAGGAACGCAGGTTCATACCCTGCACGGCGCTTCTAAGAATTGGTGATTCGAACCGACGTTTCCCGATCCCGTTGAGTGCTCGACATTTCGACCATCGCGATGCATTTTTTTTCTTGTGTAAAAAAATTAGGATGAGGAGGAGGATGCAAACTGTCCAACTGCCCCAATTGTAATACCACGACTCGGTCAAGGCACGAGACCCCCGTAGCATGCCGCAGGTGGCCGTTGTGAAACCACTCCTCGACCATCCGAGGCCGCACTGCCTTGACAGCGCATATCTGCAACCTTTGTGCTCGATGCTGCCCCCGTTGCTTCTTTGAGCCGTTTCGGGCCTCTTTGAGCAGACAGGCATGCACAGAATCGATCAAGTGAGCACCTGATCGTCAGCTTACTGGTTGTTGAGTGTTGGGGGTGGCCCCGGAGTCGCCCGGGCGAGCCGCTACAGTGGCCGAGTGACCTGAAGAGCCTCCACTTAGCCTCAACCTTTTTGCCAGGATGTGCTTGGCTGGGCTCTGCGACTAGCCGCAGTATTACGTCGACGACGGCGTCGCAGAAATATAACCTGGGGTCCTCGCTGGTCGCGGATGGCCATTCCCGTGTCTACTGCTCTCTGCTTTTTTTTTCTTCCGGATATTTTCCCCGTCTTGACTTGATTTCACTGTCCCTCCTCTCCAAAGCGCTGCATCATCTCGCATTCCCTCTGACCCTCCGTCGCCAATGCCCTCAGCACTCCCCTCCCGCGCCCTGGGAGACTCCAAGCACATGTACGTTTTGACCCGCCTCACCCTGCATGCACCACTCCAGCAAAGCTTGCGGCAACGCACTCGCATTCGGGCTAGCCATGGCCGTTCCCGTCATCTTGCTTTTTACTGCCTCGGGTCCTGTCGCCATCGCTCCTCTTTTTGCTGCAGAAAAGACACGCCACAGCTGGTTTGCCGATCGGGCTCAACAGACAGTTGACTCTTGCTTGGCTACCTCTGCTGTGGCTCTCTAGCTCGTCATCGAGACACCACCTCCTCTTTTATCTCTCTCTGCCATTGCTTTCCTTGCATTCCGCTTCCGTGCCATATCCCAATTGCCCATTAATTACCATTTTTCTCGTCGTGATTGCATTGCCCGCCTCTTCTCACCATGAGCACGCCGGTTAACCGGTTGAATAGAAAAAAAGTCGCCATCGTCGGCAGTGGCTGTTCTGGCATCGCAGCCTTGTGGGCGCTCAATCGCACATATCACGATGTCCACCTGTACGAAGCGGCCGATCGCCTGGGCGGCCACACAAACACCGTGCAATGGAGCGCCGGCAAGTTCAAGACGGCCGTCGACACTGGCTTCATCGTCTTAAACACGGCCACTTACCGTACGTGGTGCCGTTCATCCCACATCCTTGCTCGCTGCTAAACAAATTCGATAGCCAACTTCATCAACTTCCTCAGCAAAGTCGGCGTAGAGACGGAACCGACAGACATGACGTTTGGCGTCACGCGCGACCAGGGCGCTTTCGAATGGGCCGGTACAAGCCTCAATGCCGTCTTCACCCAGCGACGGCGCATCTTCTCCCCGCGCATGTGGCGCATGATCTTTGACATTCTGCGCTTCAACCAGTTTGCCCTCGACCTTCTCATTGACGACGAACGAGACTCTTCCGGCCGTGGCAGCAGGTTCGCCGCCAAGCGCGTGGACCAGAACGAGACCATTGGCGCCTACCTTACCCGCGAGGGCTACTCGGACGCCTTCCGAGATGATTACCTGCTTCCCATGGCCGCGGCCGTCTGGAGTACTAGCCCTGACAAGTGCGGCCTCGACTTCCCCGCCCTTGCGCTGGTTCGATTCATGTGGAACCACCATTTGCTGTCGACCGTCTCCGAGAGACCGCAGTGGCTCACCATCAAGGAAGGCGCTCAAGCGTACATCCAAGCCGTCATGAAGGGCTTCCCGCCAAACCACCTCCACCTCAACACCGCTGTGCGCCAAATCGCCAACAGCGCCGACGGCCGCGTGCTGCTGAGCCTGGAAGACGGCAACACCGAGGTTTTCGACCACGTCGTCCTCGCAACCCACGGCGACGAAGCGCTCGCGCTCCTCGGACCCTCGGCCACAGAAAAGGAGCGAGCCGTTCTCTCGTGCTTCCAGACATCCCAAAACGAGGCCGTGCTGCACTCTGACACCAACTTCATGCCGCGCAACACGCGCGCGTGGGCGGCCTGGAACTACCTGACCATGTCCTCGCCCTCGACCGGCAAGGCCAACATTGACAAGGTCTCCCTGACCTACAACATGAACATCCTGCAGCACATCCCGCAGGAGCCCTTTGGCGACGTCCTCGTCACCCTGAACCCGCTCCAGCGCCCGCGCCCGGCGACGGTCCAGGGCCGCTTCTTCTACTCCCACCCGCTGTACACGCCCGGCGCCTTCCGCGCCCAAAAGGAGCTCCCGCACATCCAGAACAAGCGCGGCATCAGCTACGCGGGCGCCTGGACCAACTACGGCTTCCACGAGGACGGATTCAGCAGCGGCCTCGCCGTCGCGCAGAACCACCTCGGCGCCAAGCTGCCCTTTGAGTTCAAGGACTCGACGTACAGCAGAGGCAGGAAGCCGCAGCTGGGCTTGGCGGATTATATCCTGCGATTCTTCATCTTGCTCGTCCAGCTCTTTCTCGTATTGACATTTGACCGTTTCTCGTCCGTTGGTAAAAGACGGAGCGTGCTAAACGGCTCAGCCAAGGCCTGCCAAAAGAAGCGCAACTAGAGCGCTCTCATGTACTTTTCTTTTTGCCATTGATTGCCTGTAACTGATTCAACTAGCATTAGCGTGTATTTTTTTTCTGCATTTTATCACCACAATTCATCTATATAATATAAATTCATCGGAATTTTCTACCATGTTCATTTCATATTAAAATGCCGAGACTGCCCGGAAGCAAGACTCTGAAAGTCGGGCCACGGCCCACTAAAATTTGTCTCTCCAACACCCATCGGCTCTGGCCCCGAGCTTTCGCTCATCTCTGACCTCACTCGACCAAAGCAACGACAATTGCCCAGAGCCGCCATGAATACCTCGAGGCAGTTTGCGCAGTCTGTGGCGCAGGCGGGCTCATCGCCATGGGCCTGTTTCTTCTGCCAGAATGCGCGCCAGCAGACCCGGCGCCTCGACACGTCAGTCTTCCGTCGCAAGCTCTCCGGCACGACAGCGCGGCGAGCCCAGCCCCAAGAGCGCCCGCACAACCCGAACGCACTGTCGATGGAAAAGATACGCGAGCACTACAAAAGAAAGAACCGAACCGTCATGTATGGATTGACCACCTGACCAATTGACTGCTTGCGCGGGCATCATGTCAATGGGTTGGCAATGTGATGGCCTGAGGCTGACATGCGGATTTAGGAACTGGACGTTGAGCGCCATCTTGGGCACGGTAGCCCTGTCCTATGGCTCTGTTCCCATGTACAAAATGGTACGGAAACATTGCCCCTGGAGCTTCATCAACCGCACGAAACACAAAATTGGCTGACCTGATGGGGGGTAAACTAGATCTGCCAGCAGACCGGCTGGGGCGGGCAGCCCATCCGCGTCCACGGCGGTCCCGGCGGCGAGCAGCAGGACATTTCGAGCCGCGTCGTGCCCGTGACGACGGCCAACCGCATCCGCGTCACCTTCAACGCGTCCGTGTCCGACGTGCTGCCGTGGAAGTTTACGCCGCAGCAGCGCGAGGTGCGCGTGCTGCCCGGCGAGACGGCGCTCGCCTTTTACACGGCCACGAACCGCGGCGACAAGGACATCATCGGCGTCGCCACGTACAGCGTCACGCCGGCGCAGTGCGCGCCCTACTTTAGCAAGATTCAGTGCTTCTGCTTCGAGGAGCAGCGGCTCAACGCCGGCGAGACGGTCGACATGCCCGTCTTCTTCTACCTCGACCCGGACCTGCTGACCGACCTCAACATGAAGGGCGTCGAGACGGTCACGCTGAATTACACCTTTTTCAGTACGTTTTGGGAACTCATCTTATAAAGGATATGAAATACTGACAAGTACCACAGAGGCCCGCTACGACGACAATGGTAACTTTACACCTCCTGTTGCGCTGTAAAATATGGGACCCAGAGGTCCATCACATGTATCACTACTTTTCATCTCCGGCATATAGAGCGTCTGTACAATTACCACAAAAAGAAGCCTGTATCAAGGCGCAATCGTATCATATGCACCTTTGACAAATGTGACCTGGAACAACCACCGTCGGCAAAGACACGCATTGTTACGTCCCAAGCTAACCTAAATAGCTCACACAACTGCCCAAAGTACAAACCAACTTTTCTACATTTTGGTAACTTTTCCCTAGTTGTTTTTTGTTGCTCTTTTGTTTGTTGAAATTGTCCCTGGTTGACTGGCTTACATAATCACATTCGCTCTCATGCAAACAAAACTGAGCCAACCATCGGCCGAAAGCTGCTCCACCACAAAAGAGCCCCAAAGTCTCTCCTTCAAAAATTACCCTTCAGATCACGTGTGTCCCACACATTCGTCTAAATTTCGCCCACAGCTTGCAACCCACACTGGCACACCAAAAAGATTTCGGTGCGATTTTTGCGACTGACCCTTTTCCCTCCCCATCACCCAACGCCGACAAATCTTCACGCCGAATATCTTTTTTCGACAATACCGACAAAATGGTCAAGGTCAACACCAGTGAGTACCTTTCCCACCATTCAATCGAACCATTGTCCATTCTGAGCAACGCGCTGACCTGTTTCCGTCCAAAGACGTCTCGGCTTCCCGCCGCAAGAGCCGTGCCGCTCACTTCAAGGCTCCCTCCAGCCAGCGCCGTGTCATCATGAGCGCTCCCCTCTCCAAGGAGCTCCGTGAGAAGTACAACGTACGTTTACTTCTCTCCTCAACTTACCACCGTCGCGACAATCCCCCCTAACAGATACAACAGGTCCGCTCCATCCCTGTTCGCAAGGACGACGAGGTCACCATTGTCCGCGGCTCCAACAAGGGCTCCGAGGGCAAGGTCACCTCCGTCTACCGTCTCAAATACGTCATCCACGTCGAGCGCGTCACCCGCGACAAGGCCTCCGGCCAGTCCGTTCCCCTCGGCATCCACCCCTCCAACGTCGTCATCACCAAGCTCAAGCTCGACAAGGACCGCGAGGACATCCTGGCCCGCTCCAAGCGCGGCCGTGAGCTCGCCGCCACCGGCAAGGTCACTGCTTAAATGCATACTTTGACAAGAACAAAAAATACGACACGAAGAAATTTACAAGTTCCTATTGGTGGGGACTCTCGAACAACACCAAACATGGGATGAAGGAAAAAAACAGGGAAATGGGCATGATACTCCGGCGTTTTTTTAATGTTTTGCGATAGGAATTCCCCTCTCTTCTGTTGAAGAGAGCGGAGGAACCCAGCAGGGTAGATGAATTGAGAATTCTATGGTTCTCAATGGCCATTTCACATTATTCTGTGAAGTGCTCCATGGGAGGCGTTTCCCGAAGTCTGTCCTGCTTTGTCCGATTCATTGCTGAGCGTGACACATTTCTCCCTTCGGCCAGTCTTGGCCAAGGATGTCTGTGCAAGAAACAACTCCCATGCGGATTCGTAGCTCCCCCCTCGTAAACCTTTGCCTCACTGGCAACCCGCATCCACCGCTAGTATATCTCCGCGTTGACCTTTTTGTTTTCTCATGGTCTTCGAGGTATACGACTAGCGAAGAGTAAACAAAGTAGTTGGCCACGTACTATCATCGGCCTCTACTTCTTGCCCGAAGATTTTCATCGAGAGTAACGTTTATGACTATGGAAATTTGATGGTGAGGAACATCCCAGCCAAACGTAGCACAATTTCTTTTTGGTTGGCAGTTTCCAGGAACGGCTCCAGCATGTCACGGCGCGGCTCACAAGTGGCACGGCAAGCCTTTAAAGCATGATCCATCAATTAAAACTAGCACCTGTTGCTTCATCTAATAGAATAATCCATTGTCTAAACGCATATCATGCTCCATGTCAAAAGACCTCTCCCATCGATATAACTACAATTCTCTCATCCGCTACTGCATAAATGCTCTCGAAATGCAGGCAAGCCACAAGATGACCATGTTGGGCATCGCGACATTACTTCATTTAACACCATGCTCGCCCAAAATAATAGGCAACGGATTCCACTGCTGTATCTATACTGTTGCAATCTGATGTTGCAGCCCAAAATTTAGCCCGAAGATAAAAGCAAGTAATGCAAACCTTGGACAGCTAACTCTGATGCGATGCTATTCATACAAGTGTTGTAAGTATGGCTGGTGTAATTCATGCCCAAGCTAAAACTTTTTAATGTTGGTGAAGTTGATCATAACGGCGTAATTACTGAGTCAATATTCCCTGTGGGTTAAATTTGTGAAGGCTGTTTTGGCGAGTTGATTCGTCGTCGTTTGCCCCAGTCGGCGGCATGTTCTCGGCTTGTACATTTTCCGGCGACTTTAGTTGAATCAAATCACCGTTCTCGGCAGGTTTTCCATTTGCCGTGGCAGACCGCGCGGAGGTATTCGCCATGGTTGGAGTCAAGTATGCTGTTGCATGACCTCTGTATTGCGGTAGGACGCCTTGTGCTGTCGCAGATGAAATCGTGCTAGGGACGAGCTGGCCGCTGGACTTTCCCTTGTTGAGCATACTCTGCCAGATGTCGTTGCGGGATTTGGTCCTGTGAAATAATCAGTGATGGGAACACAATGAGACTGGATACCGGATACAGTACCCTGCTGCGGTGGCTGGCTTGCGACCTTTGAAGAGGATGCTTCGACTATCGTCGCCTTCTTCAGAACTGGAATTAAATTTGGAAGACGTAGTGGCAGGGGTTGCTGCTTGATCGACAGTTTTACGAGCGTCTTCATGCTGGCGACCAATCTTGGCGGTGCAGGATCCGCCGCGTTCTACAACTGAGCTGGCACCGCTCGAGCTTTTGGTCAATACCTCTGATTGTGTGATCTGGCCAAGAGCGCCTCGGGGAACTCGCTGCCTTGGTCTGCCCAGGGACAGGAACGGATCATATGCAGATCCATTAGCACTTCGTGGACAGTCGCTTTCTGATTGGACGTCCGCCAATGAATCATTTGAATTTGACGTTTGATCTCTAGTAGGAGAGGGTGGATAGAAGTCTTTGCCATCAAACTTGGGAAGACCGCGTTGCAAGTGATGAGGAGCCTTTCCCCAATACATGTGGCGTGCACGTAGCTCATCGTCAGTAAGATCTCGCACATATTGATAGCCAGTCTCCCGAGCTTTGTCTGGGTTTCCACCGGTCGGTATCATGCCGATGAGATATGGAATATCTGGCCTGCAGGATGGGAAGAATGAGGATCGACTGGGTGCTTCTGTCTGCGGCTGGAAGGGCGGCGCAAGAGCCGCATGAACTGGCAGCGTGGAGCCTTTTTTGGTAGGCTCTGCGGGATTCCCGAGCCTCTTTGGAGCAAAAAGACTGACTGACTTGGTGGAATTAATGCCTTGGTGAGTTTGAAAATATTCGCGATCTTTCTCGCGCCATGGCTTCTGTCCAGAGTTGCTTGTGCCATCCTGAACAGAGTTTGGAGCCGCATTAGCAGATAGATCATCTGCAGACGGAACAACAAGGGAAACAGAAGAGGCGGAAGAATTCTCCTTTGTCTTTGGATAGTAGGATTCCTCAAAGCTCTTTTGATTCTGAAGATTCTTTTCGAACTGCTCCACTTGCTGGCGAACCATGTGTGCTTGGTACTCCATCCACTTTTCATCAATCTGATGTTTGTTGTATAGAAGCTGATCTTCGAGGTATTTGAGAGACCCCCTGAGAACATCGATTTGCTTCTTCGTAATTTCACTAGGTCGAATCGACGAGATAGGAGGGTTTGGCAACGAGGCTGTAGTTTGTGTAGTGGGCGATGCTGCCGCAGCAGGGCTTGGCTTTGCAATCTCAGCAACAGGCTTGTCCGACTTGGCAGGAGCGGGTGCAGAAGCGGGTGCGGGTGCGGGTGCGGGAGCCGCGGCCGAGGCCGAGATAGATGTTTTAGGTTGCAATGCTGCTGGGACTGCAACAGACCCAACCATCGATGGATGAGGGAAGCCAGAAAATGCAGGCATGCCGTAGGCAAAGAGGGACGGATTATGTGGCATAGCCCACTGGCCGTTGAAGTAAAAGGGGCGGCTGCCATCCGTAGGGGTAGAGGTTTGGTGTGTGGAAGGATCTACTCCTTCTTGGCGGTCATCAACACCGTCCTGCTGGTGTCGTGAATTATCTTTGTCGCTGATTTTCGGGAATGCTGTTTGCGACATAGGTGCAGGCAAACAAAATGTGTTGTAAATCTGCCATGGGAACATGGGGTAGGCTGACCCGTGCATAGCAGGAGCATATCCTGGATACAAGGATGGGAAAGCGCCGAATGGGAACTGGGTGCCATTTGTCACCGCAATATCGGCTGCATCCCGCTCCACTGGGCGCGGGAGGAAGAAACTGCTGCTTGAAGAAGACTTTTCCTTTGTCCATTTGCCAGTGGGAGATGAAGAAGCCCTTGTGTTTGGGACAATGCGACCGCCCGCTGTAACCCTGACATGAGAGGGTGAGACTACAGCCTTGTAAAACCGTTGGAAGCCTTCGTCCTTCTGGGCAACAAGACCTGGTGGCGCGGATATTGGCTGTGTCTCGCCACACTCGTTCTCTGTCCGACCGCGATATCTCCACTCTGAATCTGTGCCATCGAGTTGTTGAACAGGGGCAGGATTGGTGTTGGGAGCAGTCGTTACTTTCTCAGTCTCTTCTTCAGGAATCAAGGGTAAAGACCTATTGACGGGGAAACGCAGAATGTCTTCTACAATTCAGGCGGTCAGCAGGTAGTGGCGGCTAGGTTCAATCTGGCGGCTCACCGAGAGAAATGTCCTTTTGGAGTTTCTGACAGATATCATCATATATCTCTTTTCTAGCGGGAACAGCCTTCATTCGAAGCAAATCTTGCGCGGTGTATGTGACAGGGGCCATTTTGGTTCTGAGAAAGGCGAAGAACAGGTATGAACGATGGGTTTCTCTCGAGTACCAGACGAATAGCGTGGGGTAGCCTCGAGAATATCCAGTAGAACGGATATTGGCACGAATAAAGGTCAAGATGGGGGCAATCTGCGTCCAAAGTCTGGATCCGTCAGCAATTTTCTGGGCCTCCAATTGTGACTGAAGAAAGTATGGCAAGTCGGTGCAGGACGAGAGATGGTGGAGGAGATTCAAACTGCCAGCCAGCCGAATTGTGACCTGGATGCAACGGTGATGATTGTGAAGCAAGGAATGTTTGATAAGAAGCGCCGTAGAAGGGCCCAGAGCCTGGTCTTCATTCTGGAGCACCGAGAGCCAACGAAGCAACCGCTTCGACTTTTTCGAGCGGGTGAGGGTCATGCCGAGCCGTTATGTGAATATTGATAACGTTTCTGAAATAATGCTAATCGAAGCTTTCCTCCATTTTAGAGTGTTGGCAAAAGATCTCAAGGAAAGCCAGTGCAACTGTTGAAACAAGGACGGGAGACCGAGGCGACAGGCTGCTCAAGCGAGGCAGGTCGTCGAGGCAAATGTGGCGGCAACGAGGCGAGGTTGTGGGAGATGGGGGTGGCTTCGTGCAGATAAAGATAAAGATATGGTGCAACGCTGGAGGTGATTCGTGCCAAGCTGGCTGCAGTTGCGTGGCATGTAGGAGGGGATGGCGAGTGCGTGAGGGGTGGTGAAAACAAAGTGAGAAGGCGCTGGACTTACCCAACAGCTACCAGCGAGAGCAATTCGCGACCGTACGTGTATGCATACAAAGATCAGTCAAAGTGGCGATCAAGAAACGGCCGTCGTGAGAAATCAAGATAGGAAATTGTGGCATGGAGTGATGGATGGGAGCGGTTGGAGATGTCGAAGGAAGACAGAATGGACAAGAGGAACAAGACAGGACGAGGAGGCAGAGGGCAGCAGGCCGGCCGTGGCTTACCCGGAAGTGGCATCTAGGAAAGAGCCTGTCAGAACCGACCAGGACAGCAAGCTGCGCCGGTGACACTGGAAAGAGCATGACTTCTGCCTGGCGGAAGCGTGTAAGCTACGAAGCAGCACGGCGACAAATGCAAGTATGATCCATAGGTAGATTGTGTATCTGCATGACAAAAGATCTCGAAGCTAGGAGCGATAAACCAATTTATTTCCCTGATTTCAACGTATAACAAGCCGGGCCGTCTCTTCCATCGCCTGCAAACGGAGCCTATTCATGTGCGGTCTCGCAGCTGCCCGAGCAGTTGGCTGCCAACTGTCAGGAAAATGCCTGACACATCATGCAAAATCATACATACCTCTTTTCACACACGCAACATGGCTTGCATATTGCAATAAATAGCCCTTTGCAGCACCTCTGCATGGAGATGTGCGGACTGTTGCTCATTTCGCCGCCGGGTTGGGCTTTTCCGGTACGGGCCGTGGCGGATCTGGTTTTGGTCGATGCGGGCTGCCTGCAGTGTTGGTAACTACAAGAGCAGGAGAATTTCCTGCAAAAAGATGTGAGCTGCCCATCGTGTTTACCAGTGCGGAAGCGACCGATGCTGGCCAGCGCTTCGCCGAGACGAAGGACGAGCTGGCCGCTTTATAATACGTGTTGGCAGAACATCCCCCGCCATTCGGACGCGTACCCGAAACTTGAATGTGCTCAGGCGAACTGATGTCTCTGACTGGCAAGCCACACCCTTCCCCCGGTGCTCAGACGCCCTGGTTTCGAACATGGGTATTATTGCCTCCGCCGCGCGGGCCGCCTCCACACAACCGCCTCGTCGAATGAGCAACATGTTCACACTGTCTCGGAGTCTGCAAAATCGGGAATTTCTCGCATGGTCGTGGACCTTAGGCATCATGCGCACAGACACCAGATGCATGGCATGGAACAGGCAACCTCAACGGTAGGGCGGTGATGTGATTTGTGCAACCTGCAGTCTGGGCTGACGTCTTTTTCATGCAAACTAGCACGCGCGCTGTTGTGCAGCCGGACAAGATCCATAAAAGAGTCAAAATACGTCGGATGACCATACAATCACTAGGCAACCTTTGATGACGCTGCCCCAGCCTGGTATACGATCCAAGGCCGCGTGCTGTTGACCAGTACAGCTACCCGATACCAATAATCCGAACGTTGGAGTGCGCGTATAAACCCCCCCGAAACCTTCAAAACTACGGAGTACCATGGGCCTTGATCCACATATACATAATGAAGACGCTTTTCCTTCTGGGCTCAACACCAATTATCACGTGGAATTTGGACGAAGTTGACAACGGGTGAACCGGGATGCCATTATGCGGTGGAGCCGAGACCGCCGCCAGTAGCACATGCGTTTGAACCACGAAACAGCTTCCTTGTCAAAGTAATCTTATGCTACGCAGTTAACGCTGGACCTTGGCTGCAGGGAAATGCAAGGCTACAAGCCCACCAGAATGCGGCCGGCCATCGGCAGCTTCCTAGGTAGCGGTTGCTCAATGTCCCCAATCCGGCCGAACGGAGCCGGGCCGACAGTCTGATCGCAATGGGCGAATCACACGATGCGTTTCCGGCCACCCAGCGGCAGAATCCCCATGGTGCCGGCGCAGCTGGCGTATGCAAAAGAGGGATTGGACAAAATGGCTTCAATTTTGCAAAGCGAGGCTGTGCGCGCCAGATTTGGCTGTCTGCAAATGGCCTCGGCTGCTAGGCAATCATATCCACTCGGCGCTGAGGCCGTTGATCCATACCCTCCCCTCACCGGGGAAACCTAGCTCGATTGGATGACGGCTATCAAGAACGGCCCGGAAAATTGACGCAAACTTATTTAGGCCTGTGATTCCGACCGTTGTGCTTTCCAATCTCGCATCTACACCAGTTCCCAAAGCAAAAGTTACGACTCTTGCACCCCATCTACGCTATTCACTCGACAACCACAACCAAAGCAGCCGACAACGCACACTACGTCAATTGACTTGAATCGACATCTTTCCACGTAAACGATTCTCGCTGCAAGCTTCGACTCAAAAGCTCATCGCCATGGCTCCCCTTACTCCTCATTGGCAGCAGCCATCTCACCCCGACGTTCAAGAAATCGTCATTCTCAACGAGGCTGAATTCACCACCAAGAGCCTCTCCCGCGTTGCTCTCCCACCGTTTGCCCTTTTTGCCCGATTGGACTTTCCGCCGTGCACGGAAGCCTCGGAGCCCACGTATGCCACGGTGCAAATGGGACGCAATAGACATCTCAACCTCAACAGTGACTTGTTGTACATTAACCACTCTTGTGAACCGTCTCTTGTCAGTGAAAGCCCGCTCCTGATTGCTAGCGTCGACAGTCCCCCGCATTCGTGTTGAGGCAGCTCACGCTCAAAAAGGCCTTCTATATCCCCAATGCGAGTAACAGTTCCAGAATTGACAAAAATAAACCACTTTAGATCTTTGACACTGGAAACAAGATTGTCATTGCTGGACCCAAGGGCCTCCAACCTGGCGATGAACTCACTGTTAGTTGACCCTGCCACACCCCGCCATGCAGTGATCCAACAAATCCAAGGCCAAACAAAAAAACAATATTCTAACGACCCATTCTCCCACCCATGGTAGTTTTTCTATCCCTCTACAGAATGGGAAATGGCCCAGCCCTTCCAGTGCCTCTGCGGCACGCCCACTTGCCGGGGCACCATTGACGGCGCCAAGAAGATGACGGCGGCCCAGCTCGATGGCCTCTGGCTCGCCAAGCACATTCGCGAGCTCCGCGCCGACCAGGCCAGCGGCTCGCCCTCGCCCTCGGCGTCGTCGTCCGACCCGACGACCGATGCGCTGCAAAACGCCCTCGAGCAGGCAGAAAAGGTTGTCGAGGCCGCGCGCGCCGCCCTTCTCTCGTACACGACCACGAGCAACGGTGGTCGCGGTGGTGGTAGCAACGGCAGCAGCACGTTTCTCAGCAACAGCGCGGACCACAAGGGCAACGGCATCGGCCGTCGCGGCTTGACCTCGCGCGAGCTGAGCGGCGAAATGGGCGGCGACACGGCGATTCGCGCGTAAACAAGAAGTTGCACCCGTGGGGCGAGGGGGGGTAGGTTTCGTCCCTTGAACTGTTGGTGAAATGAAAGGCAAGATGACTCTCGCGTCATTCAACTGGTGTGCCTCTTGCAAAAATGAAGAAGGAAGAGAAAGGAAGAAAAAGGACTATTATACATTCTGGTACGTACAGCTGAGAATTCAACATCTCGGGCTCTTTTCAATAGATCTTTTCTTTTCATAGCTGGAATTGAACCAAATATAAACTCCGGTTGGATTTTTGCCTGTAAACCAATAAAAACAAGATGCTAAAACGCTATATATAAAAAAATGGACAAGATATCCAAAAGATTAAGAATTAAAAAAACGGCCGTGGGGTAGAATACAAATCGTCGAAAAATACATGGCTGCATGGGATCCGGCTCCAGAGACGGACGCAATAGTTTAATCTCGTGCCTTGGCCTTTCTCTCCGCATCCTTGCGCTGGTTCCCGCGCGTGACGTTGGTGGCCGGCGTCCACCCGGCATCGCTTATCAGGCGCTGCTTCTCGGTGTACTTGGCGAGGTCCTCCCACTGCTTGCGCTCCAAGGTGCGGCGGTCGTGCGTCGCGCGGGTGAAGCGCCACACTTCCGTGTCGGCCATGTGCCACGCCTCGAGCGAGGCGCGGCGGCGCGTCTCGGTGGTGGCGCGCGGCAGGGCAATGACGTTCTTGGCGCGGTTGAGCATGGCGAGCTCCTTTTCCATGTCGGTCTCGGTGGTGGCCTTGGGCCCAAAGGCGAGGTCGGGCCGGTCCTTGTCGTTGATGTGGTCCGAGGGGACGGGGCTCTCGGAGCGGCCGTCGTCAATGATGCTCTGCGGAATGGCGAAACCAAAGTACCAGTCGAGCTCGGTGGGGAAGGGGTCCTCGGCGGCGAGCCAGAGCGAGCGAGTGTCGGCCGTGTCACCGGACACGGCCTTTTTGAATTGCAGGACTTGCGAGTATCGCGATCGGTGGTTGCTCCGCAGGCCCTCGCTCACTGAAAACAGCCAGCCGTCGCGCTCAGACTCGCGGATGAGGGTGGCGTTGAAGCCTTCGTGCATGTTGGCCAGGACGGTGCGTGTCCATGGATGGGGGACCATGCCGATTGTAAAGACGTTGCTTTCGTTCATGAATGTCTTGGGGGTATTGACAACTAACGGTGTTGTGGCGCCGCAGGGGCCGCATTTAGGTATGTTGGGAGGGCATGAGCCGGCAAGGGGTGTTGGCGGACACGATGCCAGGGCATCGGCTAGAGCCGTGGCATTGCGCACCATGGCGGTCATATGGTCTGGGAACGGCTTGATGACATCGATTCCCAAGGCGTAGGAGTTCTGCCACGAGGATTGTAGGTGGGCGTTGATCAGCTCGTTGCGCAAAGACCCGAACCGATGCTTGTTTTTGTCGAGGACGAGTTTGGGGTACTTTTTGGCGACTGTGGTGGCGTTGTAGAAAGCTAGCACAGGCGGAGTCTCTTGCTCTATAATTGTATCGGCAGCCAACACGTCTAGAAGCGAGTTGGCAGAGCTGAGGCTGGTAGAGTCCATTGCTTTCCGAACCGCAGCGTGCACCTGTTCTCTGGAGCCCCAGAATAGCGCGCTCGACATGTTGCCCGCCCTGGATAACGTATTGTATTGGCCGCGGCGGAGCGAAGGCAAGAAGTGGTAGTCGGTGCCCATCGGAAAGAGAACAGGCTGAGAAAGCAGGCCGCCATCCATTGTGTCCCATGCGAGCCAGCGCAAGAGATCCCTCTTCAGATCAGCGCTGACATCGGCCGCGTCGAGCTTGGAGTAGAGCGGGTTGCTCTTTGCCTCATCTGGGCCGAGAATCAAGGGCTTGAAACCTCGCGCCCACCAGGCGCGTCGCCACATGAGCAGCAGCTCAACATCTGTATCGTTTTCGGCAGCTGCTGCTTCATCAAGCGCATCGTAGTAGCAATATATGGGTGGGCGATTCTCCAGATTCGGAAGTAGAGCTCTGTCGCTGTCCAAGGTCACTTCATTGGAGAAGACTTTAGACAGGCCCTTGGGGTCTGCCAGCCAGGACGATGCTGCATACGCATCGTTGCTTTGACGCGGCGGCGGCAGTGATGGAGGAGTAACTGGTCGTTGGGCGGGGTTGCTGAGGGAATCGGAGGCTCGAGGTCCTGTCGTCGTCTTTCGCTCGGCTGTGGACAAACTTGGGGGTGACGGTAGCGCGGATGTGAGAAGGGTGATGAGGCAAAAGGCAGAGAGCGACACAGCGGCGAGAAGAAGGGTCAAGCGGCGCGCGGTTAGACGAGGCATTGGAAGGCCGGGGCAGGGCAATGGTCGGAGCATGCTGCGTGGCGGGGCTCAGGGCTCGGGGCTCGGGGCGCACCGGATTTCGCGGCGGTCGAATGTTAAAAGGCGCCGGGAAGAAATGGATGAGGAAACAACAGTTCCATGACGTCAATGAGGGAATACAGAGCAGCAGTGCCCTCCAGCGGTCGGCTGTCTGGCTGTCTGGCTGTGTCGAGGGACGAGAAGAGGCTGCTTGGGTGCTTGCCAGGGTGAACTGTCGGCAAGGGGGGCAGCGGGCGGCGAGGAGATGGGCGGCTGCGTGCCGCATCCTCGACAGTGACAGGCCCACCTTGGAAGTGACCAGATGTACTTGACTTTTGGTCTCAGCGTGTGGACTCTGCTGCTAAAAAGTTACTGTTACTACATGTTGTGGTCGTAATAGGTGTAAAATAAGCAAGTCAGTAAACCAGTAAACAAATAGAGACGCGCCGTCTACAGATGCGCGAAAAACAAAACATGTCCAAGGCCAGTCGGTCCCGCGAAGGCTGTGCCAGAGTCCCCTCCGTACCTACCTGCCAGGCACCTTGGTACCCAGGTTCCCCCAGCGGGGGGCCATAAAATCCGTACGGCGTAGTACATCTGGCTAGTGTGGAGCGTACAGAACCTTTGTCAGAGGACTCGGCCGGTAGACACGCTGGCAGCTGGGTGGTACCTTAGGTACCTACCTACCTTTCTGAGTTCAGAGGCGCCACCTCTAGCGCAAGTTGCAGCTGGGCGTGGTTAGCGGCCGCGTTTAGTGGGCTGAACAGTGGGGGCGGCGTTCACTGGTGGCTGACGGCGCTGTTCAAGACTTGAAGACCTCATCAGGCGCAGTGCCAAAGTGCCTCGAGGTACGGACCTGTACCTAGGTAGTTCCGAGCAGCAGTGCGTGGCGATGGAGTGGTGATTTGCTCAGAAATACCCGAGGCACTTGATTTGGTACCTAGGTACGTACCTACGTACCTACACCCGCTCAAATACAAAAACACCTTCGTGGCGGGGAGCGGCGGCATCAGGCCCCAATCACGAGCGGCAAGCTGCCGTGTTTGTGGCATGGCTGCTGCTGCCCGGCATGTAATTATTGGACGCTGGCATGCACAGCCGCTTCCTGCCGCCTATCTTGACTGTCCTCGCATAGTTTCGGTTTTGTCGCCCGCTAAGCTCGACCTTTCACTATTCACTGCGCCGCTACCGTGACTCCTCACTCCTCTCGTAGCCCTGTTTGCTCACTGCAGCTGCACGCAGTCACTTTGTTGGCCCCCAGTCACAGCCAGGCAGCAGTAGCCTCAACCAACCGCGCGCCTTTGCCCTTTATCGCAGCTCCATGACCTCGCGCGGATCTTCTGAATCAGTGTCATGGTAGCGCTGCGGTCCGCATCTTCTTGAACATTTTTTCTAGGCAGTCGTATCTGTCCTGTGGCTCGCTTACACGGGCTGACCGCCGCCACCCCCCGTACGAGGCGCTCACAATGCCGCCGCTGCGCTTTAACGAGGACCTGCTCAAGGCCCAGAGCGGCCGTATCAGCAGAGTCTCTGACCTGGCTCGAGGCGATGACCCGGGCGCCCTCAAGTTTGCCTATCACCACGAAACTCTTTCTGAGCCCGTCGCCATTCACATGATTGCCCATGGTAAGCGCACATCCCCCCTCCCCAGCGCCACCAACGCTGACATGTGCTGTGTAGATTGCATGGCCTATCCCGAGAATTCTGGCTTCATCGTCTTTTCAGAGGGTAGCGATGCAAATAATGACCTCACCCTGTGCCTCGATGCTGTTTGCCAGAAGAACAAGTGGTCCAACATTGAAGAGGCTGTCCGTACCATTTCAGAAGCAATCACTTCCGCCATCGAGAAGTGCGATAACAGTGCCTCACAAGAATCCGACGACTCGTGGAACGGTGGCAGCGATTTTGAAGAGCTAGATCCCATCGAGATCTCCGATAACGATGGCGAAGGTCCACCCCAACTGGGCCAATGTGATGATGTCGTCCTGCCCATCGACGCCCAGACCCTGACCGATCTGAGAAACTCCCTGCGAAAGGCTCAAAGCCTAGGGGTTACTGTCGGTATATATCCAATGCCGGGAAGCAATGTACCCCAAGTTATCTCCCTCTCTGCCCCCGCATCATGCCTAGGCGTTGCCGCCGGCATTTTGGAATCCTGGGGTCTCAAAGAAACCGACAACTTGGTTTTGCTGATCAAATTTAGCTCCTTGTACCCGAATCTTTCCCAATTTCTGACTCTTTCAAGCCGCCAAACAATTTTGCAGTTTCGTTTTGGCAAATGCCTTGGCAAAAAGCCCTCGCCTGTCTCGGTCCAATCTGTTTATTACCAACCTGGCTATAACGACACCAAACAACGTTCGTCCCGCGACGACGAGACCGAAGCTACCGTCGACGACAATGCCCCATTTCCATTCGAGCTCATCAGCATGTCCAATTCGATAGACAAACTATTGAACACTGATTTCATGAGGCTGTTGGGGAGTAGAAGAAGTCACGGATTCTCTTGGCCATACGCCCAGCAACTCGTATCCCGGCTAGAGCTGCAATCAGCGAGTGGCAACGTCGTTGCTGAGGACATCAACGTCGAGGTTCTGAAGATGCAAACGGACCAAGTACCCTGGCAGAGTCTCATCGGCCCAATTTCTCAAGATGGCGCACTGGATGACCCAGAATCTTTCAGTTTGCCCCTTGTCGCCATGCAGCTCGCTCTCCATCGGCTCGCAAATTGCACGCGCTACTGTATGGTATGCAACGCATGCCTGAATCAGGGCTACTCAGCTCTAAAACCATACGTCTGCTCCAAAAGGCTTTGCTTGTTTCAGTACTTGTCACTCGGCCTTGGGTCAAGTATTGAGCACGAAATCATCAATGCTCCTTACGTCGTCGACATGCTCATATGCTTCCTATATGCTGCGCTATTTAACGCTACTACCCGCGAGCTGCCTGATGGACTTAGCATTAAAACATCGTACGTGGACGAACAGTCGGCTGAGGGATCATACGTCGCCGCAGTCGCAAACATGGAGATGATGAAAGTACGGGACCTCGACTATTCAACACTGAAGATTAGGGACCCAAAGCGGCGTCCCAACGAGGTCTTACGCGAAGGCGACCGCATCCTGATTATTCATGAAGAGCCCAAAGAAGAAAGACGTACTCCCATGGACTTGGTTATAAAGTCGTGGTGTCGGCTCATAGCACTCGTCGATGGAGAGTGGACGTTTGAGCGCTACCATTGTTCCCAATCAGAAAGAAATCGACGGCCCTACGGCCCTCTCTCGCTGCTCGATGGACTTTCTAGCGTACCAATCAGGGGATCTAGCAATTGGCGCCGAGTGCAGTTATTTGGCTACTGGCAGGACATCGACGAGTTTCCGCCCGACCGACGAAGATTTGCGTTGCTTACCATTTTGGATGGGATACCGTCAGTACTCGACATGCGAAACTATTTGATGGGCCAGCCCGGAAGACGATTAGCGACTTGGAGCCGGATCAACGCATCCGAGTTGGCTGTTTTGAACTGGACCGTGGCTTCCAATCGATCATTGATCGTGCAAGACGATGCCGAGACAGAAAAAGCCAAGAAGACCATAGACAACGATCTGGCCTGGAACCTTGACCAACAACAGAAGCAGTCATGGATGTGGTTTCGATTTCTTCAAGGCTCACCGGAGATGGAACAGAAATTCGAGCACAAAGCAAGTCAAATGCTGGAGACGACAAAGACCCCTACAATCTTTGCCTGGCATGGAAGCCGTTTAAAAAATTGGCACAGTATTATCCGAACTGGGTTGGACTTCTCCGTTGTTGAGAACGGCCGGGCGGGCGGCGATGGGGTATACTTTAGCCACGAGAGAAACACGAGTCTTCACTACAGCGGAGGCATGATGCTTCCATCAGATCCGACCAATACGGTAAGAGCTTTTTGCAAAGCAGCTCATAATTCTGCATGATCACCTACAAACTAACAGGGGCAACAGAATAGCCACTGGTCTAAATCGGAGCTTCAAATAAGTTCCGCAATTGCTATTTGCGAGCTCATCAATTCTCCCAACCAGTTCGTCTGCCAAACGCCGCACTATGTTATCGATAAATTACACTGGATCCAATGCCGTTATCTGCTGGTGTCAGTACATCGGTCTGCAGACGCAAAGGAGTTTCCGGTTTCCCAGCCCCAGACCCACGACACATCGGCATACGTGTTGCAAGACACCAAACACCAAATACTAGCGAACAATCTGGCTGTTGGAATACCCATCGCCGCCATTCCGTTTGATCGACGTGCTCGACAGACGGAGTCGGCGCAGGCACCGACAGACACGGCGGAAGCACCGTCAACACAAAGCATCACGCCATTGAAATGCAACTACGATGCCGATGATGTCGAAATATATCTAGGCGTCGATGGCGTTGACGACGGCCAGTTTTCCCTGAAAATGAAACGATGCGGCTCATCGAGCAGTTCCGAGTCCTCTTCCCTCTCGCAATATTCAAACAAGCGGGCAAAAGCCATGGACGGCCAAGCAACCCTCCAACAACCGCGTGATACCTTTGGATTTGACCGGCACGGCCTCAAGATAGAGTCGCTCCACCTTCTCGCGGCCCCAACGTGGGCGTCGACCTCAAAGCAGGCCGTTCGTCGACTGACGATTGACCTCAAGGACCTGCACCACCGGCAGACGATAGTGGGTGATTTATCACCAGGTTACTATGTGCACACGGACAAGAGCGACAACATGTTCCAGTGGATCGTCGAGCTGTTCAACTTTGACGCGGCGCTACCGCTCGCCGGCGACATGCAGGCACTCGGCTGTGCCAGCATCGTCCTAGAGTTTCGCTTCGGCCCCAGCTACCCCATGTCGCCGCCGTTTGTGCGCGTCGTCCGCCCGCAGTTTGTGCCTTTTGCCCAGGGCGGCGGTGGGCACGTCACCATTGGCGGCGCGGTCTGCCTCGAGCTTCTCACCAGCTCGGGTTGGAATCCGGCGGTCCACATTGACAATGTGATTATGCAGATTCGCGCGGCCATCAGCGAGCTGGACCCGCCAGCGCGCATCCATCGAGACGGCGCCGGCGTGGATTATGGCATCGGAGAGGCGGTCGCGGCGTTTATGAGGTTGGCCCAGTCGCATGGCTGGGCTGTACCCAAGGACTTTCGACAAACTACGGCGCTGTGGACCGGCAATAGTCTTGAGAAGGAGGAATCAACATAGTTGACAATGGTATGGAGAAGAACAAAAAAAGCGAAAAAAAAAAAAAAAAAAAAGCAAACAAAAAACAAACAAGAAACAAACGAAAAACAAATTGGTCATTGCTCTTGGAATGCAGCATATATTCAGCGATTGAGTGCTTTTAGTTTTGCTGGCGACCGTACATTTTCTTTTTGGACCTTTTGAAGCGATCTAGGCCAAACGAATAGCAAAAATACGGTATAGACTGAATACATCCTTCTATTTTTTATCTTCTTCTCTGGTACAAATTGACATGGACGTGAAGTCGTGAACTACTACATGCCCTTGGCGTCATGCTATTGTCTGTAACATGAAGACCACTCTCAAAAGCAACGCAACACATACACACACAGGATGACACAGTATAGCCTGAAGTAATTCATTCATTTTGTTATTTGTAATTTTTATTTCTTATTACTTGATTATTCTTCTTCTTTTTCTATGTATAAATTGATACGGTGTGTGGGTTCCGCACCACAATACCTAAAACACGCAGCAAACACAACAAATAAAATGCACAGCATGACGGTATAACACCCTCTCACGCCTACACATTTCTTCTTGTTTTCGCTCGCAAAAGCTGGTTTCTGGTGACTCCGGGCATGGATGGGTATGGTTTGGTTTACAATTCTATCGTTGCGTCCCCGGTGAGGGAGGGGACTAAAAAGTACGTCCTGTATGAATAGCAAATCTCTTTGTAAATCTCGTGAGAAGATTGAAAAAAAAAAATGATGTGATAATGATACTGCAGAAGGACCACAACAAAAAGTTTTCACTTTCCCTTGCTGCCTGGCATCATCGCGCCCCCGCCGCTGCTACGTCCCCTGTTTTTTGTGTCTTGATCTCGACTCTGCAAGATCAAGAGCTGTCGTGTTTCGAACAAACCTCGCGGAAACGGCCCCGCATAAAAGAAAAAGTCATAAGCTCTATGATTGGCGGAAGGAAACTAAGGAAAAGCGTTGCACCCTCTGGTAACAAGCTGGCTCTGCGTAGGGTGCTCAGTCGTGCTGGAACAGAACGCTGATGGACTCGCCGTGGTGGACACGACGGATGGCCTCGGCGAAAACGGCGCTAATATCCAGGACCTCGAGCTTGGGGCAGGCGCGGCAGTGCTCAGTCTGAGGCACCGAGTTGGTGACGAGGATCTTGTCAATTGCCGAGGCATTGATGCGGGCAATGGCGTCGCCGCTGAAGACGCCGTGGGTCAACAGGGCATACACCTTGACGGCGCCCTCGCGCTTGAGCAGCTTGGCAGCGCGGGTAATGGTGTTGGCCGTGTCACCCAGATCGTCGACGAGGATGCAAATGCGGTTGGCGACGTCACCAACCAGCATCATGCTGGCGTTGCGCTGCTCGGTGAACTTGATGGGTCGGCGCTCCTAGAGTGGATGTGAGTTTCAATCGCGGCAAGCAGCGGCAGTTCATGTTACCTTGTGAATGAGAGCAAAGTCCATGTTCAGACTGTCGGCAATGGCGGTGGCACGCTTGGCACCGCCGGCATCCGGAGAGACAACGACGGCCTCCTTATAGCCGGGGATGTACTGACGGATGTAATTTTGCAGCAGGGGCTTTCCGTAGAGGTTGTCGACGGGAATGTCGAAGAAGCCCTGGTATTGGGGGTCGTGGAGGTCCATGGTGATGATGTGGTCGGCGCCGGCGCAGGTGAGCAGGTCGGCAACGAGCGTGCCAGCCTGGGCAACCCACTGCTTGTAGCCGGGCTTGGCGTGGAAGGCAGTGGCGATGCTGGGCTTTTCGTAGTCGTGGGTGGTGAAGCTGCGCTGAGAGGAGACGGAGCTTTCGGTGTTGTGACCACGGGCGTGCGAGGTCAAGCTGGCGGCGCTGTCGGCGCGTTTCGAGGGGGTGAAGTGGTCGGGGGTTTCAGACTTGTCCTGCGAGATGCTGTTCTTGGCAAGCTTCTCGGCAAGGCTGTTGACACCATTGTTGAGGCCGCTGCTTTTGGGGCCACCGGGTCGCGGCGTGGCAGGGACACTCTCGAATGTGTAGTCCTGTTTGCCTCCCGTCTCGTGGGAGCGTGAAAGAGGGGCGCCGGCCTTGTTGTAGGGCCAGTCGGGCTGACGAGAGTAGGGAAACAAAGGAACAACTGCAGTGACACGCTTGGCAGAACCAGTCTTGCAGGCCGAGATCATGATGCAGAGGTCAATGAGGTTGTCATTGACATTGCCAGAGCCAGACTGCACAATGTAGACATCCTTGCCACGAACCGAGTCCTTGATCTCGCAGCGGCTTTCGCCACCTGAGAACTTGCTAAGGATACGGTTGCCGGGAGGAATGCAGAGAATGTTTCCGATGTTGTCAGTCAGTTCGGGATGGGAGTTGCCGCCGAGGAGGACAATGTTGCGGACCATGGCTGTTCGAGGGCGAGATCGGCCGGTGAGTCGTGTGTAGGTGGTTGTTGACGTAACGCGACACGCAAAAAGAAAATTGACGACAGAAAGACGAGGGCTTTCAATCAGTTCCTGTGTCCTCCGAATTGATGCAGAGAAGCGAGTGCGGGGTGATGGTCACGCAACGTCCGACTGCGAGCAATTTCAGCTATGCCGAGGGACAACTTTTTTTTTTTTTTTTTTCGTCTGTGTCGCACCGATTGCGGACCAAAAGGGACCAGACACGCGATGACAGAAAGAAGAAAGCAAAAAAGTCTTCGCAGTTGGCAAGCTTGGTCAAGACCAGCAGGCGCAGCGGGATGGCGGGAAGCGTAGGGAGATGGAGGGCCTTGTTAAAGCAGCATCATGATGGATAGGAAGAGATGAAAAAAATCAAGAGCGTCAAGAGGACTGGAGCGAGGCCTGAGTCAAGGTTTGACGAGCTGCTGCTTCCGTCCCCCGCCTCGCCCTCTCCACTGTAAAAAAAAAAAGCGCTGCAGGTGGCTGTCGCCATTTCTGGTTTGGTGGGGTAAAGGGCTGCAGTGCTTCACCGTCCGGTTATTACACGGCGCGCCATTGGCTGCTGGCGCTATTGCGTAGCTGTAGTCTGTGTGTAGCGATGCTTCATGCAAGGCTTTAGATTGCGTACATTGGCCTGTAAATTAAGCTTGACAATGAAGATGGCTACTATTCATGCTCATGTGGATGCCATGCCGTGCCCCTCCTCACGGCTGGTGAAGCAGTACCAAGATAGATTGTGCTGCCAAGACCAAGGCAACGGCATACGAGTCGTCCCCTCTGTGACAGCCGGCGGCCCTCAGATATCCGTGCGCTGAACTCCAACGCCTAACAACCCCGGTTATCTCTCAGCGTCGTAGGAGCAACTGTCACCTCAGACCTGCCGTTCGAATCTGATGCCAATGTCTGCCTTGTCCAAAGTTTCCTACGGACCTTGGCACGCGAGCCAGCACAGGGCATGTGGACATCAATTCTGCGGATGTGGAGTATTTCCCATCTCCATGGGCAGCTGATGCTCGATGACAGCGTACTGGATTCATGTGCCAATGATATAGCCAGAGCGTGGTTCAATGAACACATGGAGCGCCACTGGTGGTATCGACCGGGTCACCATTCCGACGCGATTAGGAAGAAAACGCTACGATGAGAGTCTGGCTAGAAAACCATGACTTGCAAAAGCCTGGCCGCAGTGACCGCACAAATGTATATCTCATCAGCATTCCTGGTTCCAGTTCTTTTACTTTGTAAAGGTAGGTTAGTAGCAACACATTGTCGGCGGCCAACAGGCACTGGCTCCCGATGTCAACGGCTTCAGGCCCCACTGCCCTACCAGACCCTCTGTATTTTTTTCAAGACAGCACATTACGTACGCCGAGTGTGATTGGCCTGCCCACAGTCGCCAGCCGGATTTGTTTTCTGCCAAAAAAAAAAAGTTGGCCAAGCTTCAATCCAAGACTCGACGCGCATCGACCGAGCACTGCCAGCTCAATTATTCGCCCATTTATATCGACGCAGCATTTCCAGCTCAATTATTCGCCTATTCATATCGACCCAGAACTGCCTCTCACATTGCACCACTCCATAACCCCGATCCAACACAATCTGCCACTATGAAGATTCTCGAGGCTCAGGCGGCTGTCCTCACCAACTACGAGGTCTACCTGCATGTAGCCAACCAAAAGGACCGCTACAAGAAGGCCAAGCGTCGGGGTCCTCCCAACATGGAAACGGTGGCTCGTGAAGTATGATGGACTGAATTTACATTTTATTGAGTGCACCCTCTGACCTGTCCCAGCTGCTCCAGTACCTCCGCACCCCGCCCAGTCCCCTCAGCCAGACCCCCATTACCTACACGCCCTCGTGCATCAAGACTCTCATCGAGCGCCTGCAGCCCTTTGAGCTGTCCAAGGGCGAGTTCGTCATGATTTTCAACCTGCGGCCGTCTTCCGTCGCCGCCCTCAACACCGTACTTGAAGATATGGGCGACCGATACACCGAGACCGAACAGGAGCAGATCGTGACCGTCCTCTCCGAAGTTCTCGGCCAGTTTGACGAGCCAGAGCCGCAAGAGGCTGCCGACGGTGACACATCCATGCAAGATACCGCCGAAGCAGCTTCTTGAAGTCCCGAAGCCAGAAGACGAACCGTGACGCCGACTGCGCGCTGCCCTTTGTCATAGAATGACGCAGCCGGCCTCGCTCAGCCCCCCGGCTGCCTTGGTGCCGTGCACGGCCGTTGCACATATATCTTCAAACGCGAGCTTGATAAGCTCGCCTGTGAAAGCCGAACATTCGACATAGCGATCGGCTCGCAGGCTTTGCGCCATCTGATACGCTTCTTGCGGATAAATGATGCCGTTTGGATCCGTCTCGGAGCGCAGGTCACGCTTCAAGCCTAGAACAACAAGGGGCAGACCGTCGATGCGAGGAAATGTCTTTTTGACTTCATCAATCCACTATCCAGCCAGTTAGCGTACCCTGCCATGCAACGGCAGCCAGGAGTTTGGGCTGCTCACATAACGCTTCATGTTCACCAGGCTCAGCCGCTGGCCAATGTCATAGCATATGACCACCACATCGGGATCCAGTACACGCCAGTTCTCAGGGCTCGATGTGTCCTGGAATTCCAGCCGATAGCTTCTCCCGGATAAATTGACGTGGAAAATAAACGGCTGGTCAATGTCACGCAGCAGCGGGATCGGATTCACATTCTCGCCTGCGCTGAGCCGCCTATCTCGGCTGTCAGTCACATGCACCCAGCTTGCCAGCCACAGTGTAGCTCCTAGATATGAGAAATACATACGATAAAAATGTCGTCTTGCCGCATCTTTCGTCGCCCACTAGCAGAAGCTTGATTGTTTCTGCCTCGGACGCCATATTTGGCGCATTGTGTAGAGTTTGGCATTTCGGCGTCGCAACGGCCTGCCGAGAGAGATAAGGCCCGGCCGCCCGCTGATAATGACTTTTCGGCACGCTAAACTTGCATCAGTCACCACCACACACGACTCACAACTCAAGCCCCAGTTTTAGCCTCTGGGGCCCTGCAGCAACTTCTTTCCAATGAGAGAGTTGCACTAAAAAAAAAAAAGAGACTTCTTTTTGCATATCGCTACATGTTTTTATGAAGTTGCTCTTGCGGGCAAAGAGGCCGGGTTGCTGCGCTGAAGCCCTCGCTCGAGTCACAAGCACACCGCGGGCCTCTGCAGGCTTTTCAAGCACCCCGCCACGAGGCTATCTCAAGGCCAACACCAAGTCGCAGAAGAAGATGGAGCCTGGCAACTACAGCAGCTGGACCAAGCTCGGTCTCGTCGAGCGAGTCCGCCAACTCGAGGCCGAGCTGCAACGGAGACCAGCGGCCCCGGAGCCCGCGCCAGCAGCGCAGCAAAATGGAAATGCGGACGCCCCTGGGACGACAAAGCCCAGAGTCAAGCGCAAGATGGACCCGTCAAAGTACTCTACCCGCTTCATTGCGCTGAAGCTGGCCTATCTCGGCAAGAATTACGGAGGTTTCGAGTTCCAGGCCATGGGCAACCAGACCACGATTGAGGAGGAGCTGTGGAATGCCCTGACAAAGGGGTGCCTCATCTGCCCGGAAGATGAAAAGATTGTCGACTTTAACGTTTGCGAATACTCCAAGTGCGGCCGTACGGATAAGGGAGTCAGCGCATTCGGACAGGTCATTGGTATTCGCGTTAGGAGCAACAAGCCGCTGCCAAAGGAGCCCGAGCAGACAGCGGAGGAGGGCACAACGAGGGAGCAAGCAGGAGAGCAGGAGCCAAAAGCAAAGGAGAAGCCGTTTGACCCGATTGCAGACGAGATACCGTACCCCATGGTCCTCAACAGGCTGCTGCCGCCTGACATTCGAATCCTGGCCTGGTGCCCCTCGCCACCGCCAGACTTTTCGGCGCGCTTCTCCTGCCGCGAGCGCCAGTATCGCTACTATTTTACGCAGCCTGCCTTTTCCCCCGAGCCGTCCGCGGCGGCGGGCGGCGGCGCGTCTGGCTGGCTGGACATTGACGCCATGCGCGACGCGGCGAAGCGCTTCGAGGGCGACCAGGACTTTCGCAACGTGTGCAAGGTCGACCCCGCCAAGCTCATCACCAACTGGTCGCGCACCATTTTCGAGTCGGACATTGTCGAGGTCGAGGACGTCGCCACCGCGCTGCCCTACGTGACCGCCGCCGGCTTCTCGCCGGCCGACCTCCAAGACAGCAGGAGCTTCCCCAAGGTCTACTACTTTCACGTGCGCGGCTCGGCGTTTCTGTGGCACCAGATCCGGCACATGGTCGCCGTGCTGTTCCTCGTCGGCCAGGGCTACGAGAAGCCGTCCATCGTGACGGAGCTGCTCGACCCGGCGCAGTTCCCGCGCAAGCCGGGCTACACCATGGCCGACGAGGTGCCGCTGGTCCTCTGGGACTGCGTCTTTCCGGACCTCGCGACGCCGACGCACGACAAGAAGAACAACAAGCACGTCGACACCATGCAGTGGATCTACGCGGGCGCGGAAGGCTCGTCCAAGACGCGCACCGGCCAGTTTGGGCCCTTTGGCGCCGTCGACGGCATGTGGAGGCTGTGGCGCGCGCACAAGATGGACGAGCTGCTGGCCAGCCAGCTCCTGCAGCTCATGGCGGAGCAGGCCGACGCAGGCAGCGCGGCGAGCCGGGCGCCGAAGCCGTCGTCGAACAGCAAGGCGGCGCTGAGCGTGCGGCTGTACGAGGGCGGCAACACGGGCCGGCCGGCCGGCAAGTACGTGCCCATGAGGGACAAGGCCAAGCTGGAGTCGCCGGATGAGCTGAATGACAAGTATGCGCGCCGCAAGGGCTTTGCCGATGCGGCGGAGATGCGCGCCAAACGCTACGAGGGCAAGGAGAGCGCCATGCAAGATGACGAGTAAAATATATACACGATAAAGAAACCAGTCAAAAGTCAGTGTTGGTATTAAACATTAGAGCTCCAGTGAGCTGTGTAAATCTATTTACAAGTCGTAGTCGTCGTCTTATCATATCTTAACCCACCCCATCCGTATTTCTTCTTTGCAGGTTCTTCTTTTAAAGAATCGGCGTCTTATCATCCCTCTCTTCGTACAAGCACTCCCTGGCCCCGCGCCAGACAGCCTCGACGATGCGCCGTCGCGGCAGCAAGCCCGGAAACACCACCACCAGGTCGGCCTCGCCCTCGACCACGACAATCAGGTAGTACCGGACCTCGAACCCGCGAAACGCCTCATTAATCAGAATATCGCGGATATTCTCCGTGGGGATGAAGCGCGTCGCCGCGCGCGCAAAGTAGCTCGGGGCGCTCTCGCGCGTCTGCACGCCGAGCCCGCGCAGCACCAGCAGGCTCTCCTCGGCGTGCACGCGGCGCGACAGCACGCGCAGCACGAGCGCCGTGACGGGCAGCAGGACGGGCAGCGGGACCGCGGCCGCGCAGCGCCGCAGCGAGGCGCCGGCCGCGGAGCGGTGCAGCGCGTCGAGCCCCCAGAGGAGCGTGTCGGCGGTCAACAGGTCGTGCGGGAGCGTGAGCGGGAGGGCGGGCGCCGCGGCGGCGTAGGGGGACAGGGACCAGCGCGCTTCGAGGAGCAGGACGGTGAGGAGCGCGAGCGAGATGCGGAAAAGGAGGAGCAGCAGACGCAGGAGACGCAGGAGCAGCGTGGGGGGTGGCTGGGTGGTCACGGTGAACTCGGTCGTGGTGGGCGAGGGACGCCGGATTTGGAGGCGCGGCGGCGTGGTGAGCATGATGGCGGCGGGCGGCTGGCAGTGGAAGACTGAGAGAGGGGGTTATGTCATGGCTTGTAGTGACGACGGGTTGCTGAATGTTGAAGCTGGAGGATTTGACCTGGAGCTCCCTTGGTGTTACCTAAATTACAGCGGGGAGCTCTTCCCCCAAGTAAGGACCCACATATTTCTCTGCCTATATAAACTAAAATAACGCGGCAAAGTGTCGGCTGTAATGGCTCAACTGGGATAGCTCTCGTCCTTTTCTCGTCTTGCAACCGCACCAAACACCATTCGAACCCCCTCTGTGGCGCCCAGCCCGAACGCTGCGGTGGCCGCCCGCTCGCATGGGCAACCTGCGACCGTCGGTACACAGGCAGGTCAAACTGCCCGCAGCCCTCAGCACTGGAGATGACCCTTGAGGGAGGCCTCACTCTGCAGAGAACTCTCCCCCGTCGCGTGGCGGGCTGGATCACGACCCGGAGGGGAATTTTGGGCTGGTTGTGTGAGAAAGAGAAGTCAACCAATTTTTTTTTTGGCCGAGTGTGATAATTATGAGATGGCATTCGAGAATCGATCAGTGTGATTTTTTTTATTGATTAATTCTTGATGAGGGTGTAAAATGTTCTTTCTTTGTTCGCTGTCGAGATTCGAACCTCATTGATCCCCCATCACTCACATGGCTTTGTGTGTTGCTAGCACATTTCAACGTCGCGACAAGACTTCCCTCGGCGGGTCAATTTTCTCTCTCGTTTCTTTCTGGTTTAAATCAAATAGCCAACCCTCTCCGGGCTCGCCGGAGACTGCACAAAATTGTCCAAAATACTCCAAATCCAAGCGCACACTTGTCGCTGGTTAGGCAACGTCGTCCGAATCGAGGCGCACCAAGTCCAAAAAGTCCATCTTTCCGCACATGTGGCGGAAATATGACGATGCTTCCCAGTCTCGGCGGTATGAGCGACTGTTACTACACGTCCAATGTTGTCGTTTGCACAGAATCTGAGTGAACCGGGGTATGAGTCTTCCTACAGAAGAGAACACCAGGGCCTGTTAGTTCTGATTGACCTCTGAGTGGACATGGCCTCATGTAACGTGAGATATTGAGTACCGGAGCATAAACTTACCGTTGCTTGGCCGCCCTGAGCATCACTAGGATCTCGTCGTTTTTTGACAGTTGCTGCCACGCAAGCAGGTATGGCGTCCTGCCCTTCCGAGCTTCTTCGTCAGGATCGGCACCGGCCGCTAGAAGGAGAGAGACTGAGCGCTGGCAACGCCGCAGGACTGCTGTATACAACGGCGTATATCCCAGAGAGTCGCGCACGTTGACATTGATTCCCGGCTGCGCTACCAAGAACTCGACCGCCCGGGTAAACCTTCTGGCGACGGCTCGATCGAGAGCTGTCTCGCCATCGATATTCGGCAGATTTGGATCAGCTCCGCCGTCAATCGCCTGCTGCATGGCCCTTGTGTCGCCCATCTCCGCCGCAGCCTCGAAACGGGCGGCTAGCCACCACATGTCTTGAATGGTGCTGACGGTGCCGCTGCTTCCTGGATCAGAAAGGTAGAGCAGCACATCCTCCCGCCCTGCTCTAGCAGCCGCTTCAATCATAGAACCTGTGACGCGAAAGTATCGTGGGCAATTGGTCTTGATGAGGTTGAGCAAACGTGGTGCGCCATCGCGCAGTGTGGCCACTGCGTTGAGAACGTTTTCTCCAATGACAAGATCTTGACCATATTGTTCCACAATTCTCGCCACCATCACTTGCCCTGCGCGTTCCTTTCGCAATATTGCAAGTAAAACGTCTTCGCTGATCATGTTGGCAGTGACATATCTGTCAGTCAATAGCTTCAGCTGCACTCGAGCCGGCTCCATGTCCTGGGCCACGGCGAGTAGCGCTGTGGAAGCCAGCCGCTCCAGGTCTTGATGTTTGTATTTCGCAATGAGATCCAGGTGCCGATAGTTAGCTGTCACAATATCTAAGAGCAGCTCGGCATTCATGGTAAATTCAGCCCCATGTTCCTTGAGAAGCCACTCTAAAACTTCGTCACTTACTGGAGCGCGGAGGAGGTTCTCCGTGAAACTAACATGCTCACCGTATTGCTCTACGAGTAGTTTCAGCATTGACACATGGTATTGCCCTGCTGCTGCACATAGAACATTACCCGACGGGACAAAATCATTGCCCAACCGATCGAGCAACAATTGCATGGTCTCTGTGGTTGCTCTTCTAGCTGTTCTGGCAATGAAAACTTCATCCTTTAAAACCTCCGTGTCGCATCGCTGCACAAGAAATTGAACTAATTCGTCATTGTAGTCGAACGCGTGTGTTGTGGCGATGATCATCCGCTGCGTCACCTGGCCCTTGAACCCGGGGTAAGTCGCAATGAGCTTCACTAGGCTGACATCGCCAGCGCGAACTGCCGTCTCCAACAAATATTCATCAATTTCAATAATGCGTGTTTCATGACTTAGCAAGAACTGAAGCATGTCAACGCATTGCTGGGGCTGATTCGAAATAGCCCCCACAAGCATTTCGTAGGTGACGCTAGGTTCAGCAAATTGCTTCAACAGCAGGTGCATGGTTTCCACATCAGATGATTTCGCGGTGGCTTCGAGCACTTTGTCTGTTAGTGGCATATTGTAATCATCTTTCGCTTTGAGGATAACACGCAGCGAATTCAGATCCTTGATTCCTTTTGCTGCCTGTTGAAACATGTGTGGTGTCACCACAATATCTTGGCTCGGCCGATTGGAGATCATTTGTAGCACTTTGTTGGCGAATTCGACTTCATTCATCAGAACCTCAGTCATGCGCTGAGTCACAAGCATACCCGGGCCCAGAACATCCAATAGCATGCTCATACACTCCCTGTGCCTGCCCATGATACTTTTGTCAATCACTGCTTTCTCAACTCCCTCAACCGTATCAAGATTGACAAGACTGGACAGTATGGCGCGGAATATTTCTCCATTCCCAGCGCGTGCTGCGCTAAGGAGGCTACCGTCTTGGGAAGTTTTACCCCCAGCACGGGGATCAGCTCCATAAGACAACAGAAGCTCGACGAGAGCGATATTGTCTTGCTTCACAGCATCTCTCAATGCCGAACCCCGCCCTCCATCCATGTAGTTCACGTCGGCTCCATGATCCAGCAGAATCTTCGTAATGCCCATACGGTTTGACGCAACCGCAGCTTGCAGCGCGGACCCGTATTTGGCGCTCCATGCGTTCACGTCCAGGCCGTCTTCGGCCAGCATGTCATGAACAATACCGCGCAATCCCAAGAAGCTCGCCATGGCCAACTCAGTCCATCCATCAAAGATGTTAGATATGGACCATCCATCAAAGACGTCCGATGGAGGGTACGGGTCACTCGAGAGGTTGTGCTCTGCCCACAGTCTCAGATAAGGCGCTTTCCTACTTATCAAAAGGCGAGCCTGCACCTTCAATGCATTGTAAGAAGTGCTGTCCAAAGACGTCAGATGAGGAACCCAACTGGCCGCTGCGTAAGAAAAGAAAGGAAACTCCTCGAGAAACTCCGTACTGAGGGGATCATGCAGCCCTTTTGTCCAATCGTCCAATAATAGGTAAGAGATGCAGCATTTACAAATGCCTTTGTTAATAGAAGAACGATCTTCGAAAAGACCCTCCCACTCGAGATTTGATGAGGATTTTGAGACCAGAAACTCTCGAGCAGTTAAATGAATAAAAGATAGTTTGTCGTCATAAACATTGATGAGTAGACCACATAAATTTTTGACAGCGGATTTGAAGTCAGTTTTCCAACGCCGGTCTGCTATCTCCTTATGGGTTCGAGAGGGGGTCTCCCCCAACGCTATGGTAAGAGCGTAGTTGGCTTCAATAAGCGTGAGCGGTCGAGTCGCCGCCAGGAGTATCGAAAGCAAGACTATCGCTTTCGGTCGATTCTTAGTGCGATTCAGAATCTTTTCGTAAGCTTCTGATAACTGCTGCGGTAGGCTCTCCAGAAGGGCTTCGACATCTCCGGGACGACTATACTCGCTAGGACTGTCACTGATAATCTCCAGCGTCAAGTGTAGCCACAGATAAGTTCTCATCTCCTGCTTCTTGAGATGCTGCGCAATTTTTAGACGGTCGCTAGGTTCAAAATTAACTGCAAAATCATCCATCCGGGCATCGATGACTAGATTGATGTCGCTGTTGATTTCTTTGGACTTTCCGTCCCCGTCGAAATGCAAAATCCGGGCATGTCTGGCCAAGATTCCAAAGGATTGCTCAATGTCGTCATACGGTCGACATGTGATGAAAAATTTCAGCTTCCCAGCTCGTCGATCCCGCGAGTGGTACGTCTTCAACAAGGCCAGCAATAATTTCCGGTCGACGTTTTGGCATTCGTCGAGCGCATCGAGAAGGCAAATGATGGCCCCGCCAGACCATTCATTGGCACACTGTACCAATATATTCCATAAACCGTCACAGTCGTTCACCAAGCCTTGGCCCTTGACTCTATGCGCCCCAACGGCGTGCGAAATCAATGCCGCCGTTGCCGCGTTCGTGAATAGCTGATGAAGGATGGCACACAACGCGCTTGCCAGATTGTTCCGACGCGAGTCCTCGTCTTTGAAAAAGAAGTAGCATGTTGTGGTAGTGTGGTTCTCAACTTTTGTCGAGTCGGAGAAGCTGATTGTTGAGCTGCTACACTGCAGATGGCCATCGTCAACAAGCGCGCGCGACAGAACCGACTTGCCACAGCCTGGACCTGCGGATATCCAGAAAAGATCAGACTCCGAGGCATCCCTCCAGTTACAAAACTCATGGTTGCTGAAGAACCATTCGCAAGTTCCCTGCACCTGCACGGGATTGAAATTCTTATTTGAAGCATAGCCAAACCCTGCTGCGTAGAGTTCATGAAGAACCCTCTCTTCCTTGTCCTCGAGCCGACTCTTGTGCATTAACTGCAGAATGTCTCGCTCAGTTTGAAAGAGCTTGTCGAGTTTTGACATTTCAGTTGAGAAATTTTCGCGAGCCTCTCGTTGCTGAAGCGGAGGAATATACGCCTTACCAGCCTCAGTGGCCTTTTCAATCTCAGTAGTCTTTTGGCTCCAATCGCTCCATCCGCCAACTTTCTGCCAGGCACGAGAGAATTGTGTTTTCGATAAATGATGTACGGCTCGAATCTGGTACTCTAGTATTAGGGAGTAGACGTTGGAGAGGGGCAGGATCAGATTCTGGTAATGGGCGGCCGAAGGAGAGGCAAGGAAAGTATCTTCGCATGATTTCCAGTAGAGCTGGATATCGCTGATACTGGCAAGCCCTTTGACCATGTCTTCATGCTTTGTGAAAGCACCCGAGAGCAGCTTTACACAGTTAGTGAGAGGACAGAGCCCAGGGATTCCACTGCGTACCTACCGGAAGGAATATAGAAACGCCAGACCATGCCAGAGCGGCATAGGGCTGGGCGCTGACTGCTTGTTTAATTACGGCATCGGAAAACACCAGAAGCTTTACCAATTTCTCAACCTGGTCTCGCAATTTATGCTCTCTGCCTCCGAGGGGCACTCGCCATTGCTTCTCGTCTCGGCCCTCCTGCAGCTTGCGAATGAGCTCTGCGCCTGCCTCTGGGCTTGAAAAGGCGGCACAATGGTCACTGGCGCGAGCACTGAGATAGCTTTCATAGGCAACCACGAGCTCTTCCTCTCGCTTCCGCAGGATCTGATAGGCCTGCGACCACAGCAACTCTGTCATTGTTTCGGATGCAGCAGGCGCATCGTCGCTCGAAACAACAGGTGGCGTCTGCGCATGATGCGTCGCAGCGCTCACGCTCACGCCTGTCTCTGCCGCACTGTCGACTGAGGCTTCCGAGATGGTCGCAGATGGAGCCTGTTGTCCACCGTCGGGAGACTTCTTTCGTCGCCAAAACTTCCGCATGATGCCTGCGGATGCCAGACGAAAGAAAAATTCACAGTGATGGTGGATGTTAGAGGAAGGACATGTTGACAGCAATGGCAGTCTTATCAGCTTGATGCGAACCCCGCAACCCTGCATTCTCCTGTTTCGGTAGCGGCAACAGCCAGGCATGGTCTTACTGGTGGCTGCTGGTGTTATGCAATTCAGCTGAATATTACCGAACGAAGTTACAAGAGAGCGAGCGCCCAGTGAGGACTGATAATAGATCTTGTTATGCAGTGAATCTTAAGTCATTATTGTTGCCTACTATGTTATGAATCCGCGACGTCTCTTCTCAGTTCCTCCATGCTAGCCGCGTTGTGACAGTCTCTTGTTAGCTACTCCACACGCGAAGAATACTTCTGGGAGACGTTCTTGGATAAGATTCATCACCAATCGATATCTTGAAATATCGAGATTTATAGGCAAGGTAAGTGAAAGTCGACAGACGAGCTAGACTACGCCGACACCAGCGGTCAAGACGAGCGGGGCCGGGAATTGTGCTTTATTAGCGTGGCGAATTCCTATAGCCCGAGATAAAAAAAATAATAGACCGATTTCTCGAAAAGAGCGGAACTGGTGAGTCTAGTGCGGAATTAGCATTCCACCAGATTGTTGCATCACCGTTGCGTCTACGATCCGTCATTCAACTGCCCGGTTGCTCCACAGAACGGCCGCCAAATGCACAAGTAAGAATGCGGTAGTTGAACGCAGTCATTGATGTCATAATATATCAAATCATTTTCTAATGGATGGCATAGGATTGGTTGTTTAATTAAGGCAGTGCTCCGCTCTCCCTGCAATAAATATTGATGCCGTTGTCCTTCTTTCGGCCAGGTCAGACTCTCAGCGCTCCTTCACATTTAAACAAATACTCACAATGAAAGGCGCCCAAGTTAAAGCTGAGCAGCTAAGCTCTGATACGGTTCATCCGTCCCAGGAGTCAAGAATCACAAGCGACTTTGGAACCAAGCAATCCAACACCGATGACTGGCTCCGAGTTGCGAACGGCGACAAGACTGGCCCATCGCTGTTGGAAGATGCTTTCGGCAGAGAAAAGGTAAGATACCTGCGAAACTATGTTAGCCAGCAACATACTGACAATAGCCCAGATCCACAGATTCGACCATGAGCGCATCCCCGAGCGTGTAGTTCACGCTCGTGGCGCCGGAGCTCACGGCACCTTTCGCCTGTTTGAGTCTGCCAAAGACGTAACCCACGCTGGCGTTTTGACAGACACATCAAGAGAGACTCCTATATTTGTGAGATTCTCCACAGTCCTTGGAAGCAGAGGCTCAGCCGATACTGTCCGCGATGTCCGTGGATTTGCCGTCAAGATGTACACCGAAGAGGGCAACTGGGATATTGTCGGTAACAACATTCCCATCTTCTTCATCCAGGATGCCATGAAATTCCCCGATCTTATCCACGCCGGAAAGCCGGAGCCGGATAATGAGATTCCTCAGGCGCAGTCGGCCCACAACAATTTCTGGGATTTCATGTTTATGCACTCGGAAGCCACACACATGTTCCTGTGGGGAATGTCGGATCGCGGAATCCCGCGATCCTACCGCATGATGCAGGGATTTGGCGTCAACACGTATACGCTGGTCAATGCCGAGGGCAAGCGCCACTTCGTCAAATTCCACTACACACCTGAGCTGGGCGTGCACTCGCTTGTCTGGGACGAGGCGCTCAAGATTTGTGGCCAGGACCCCGACTTCCACCGAAAGGACCTGATGGAGGCCATTGAGAATGGCGCGTACCCCAAGTGGAAGTTTGGCATCCAGACCATCGCCGAGGGTGAGGAGGACCAGTTTGAGTTTGACGTTCTGGACGCGACCAAGGTCTGGCCCGAGGACCTCGTCCCCATCCGCTACATTGGCGAGCTCGAGCTGAACCGCAACGTCGACGAGTACTTTACCGAGACGGAGCAGGTCGCGTTCTGCACTAGCCACATCGTCCCCGGCGTCGGTTTCTCCGACGATCCCCTCCTGCAGGGCCGCAACTTTTCCTACTCGGACACGCAGCTCAGCCGTCTCGGCGTCAACTGGCAGGAGCTGCCCATCAACAAGCCCGTCTGCCCCATGATGAACTTTAACCGCGACGGCGCGATGCGGCACCGCATCACCAAGGGCAAGTTCAACTACTGGCCCAACCGCGGCGAGGTGCAGCCGCCCGCGGCCACTTCGGAGGGCGGCTACCACGATTTTGCCCAAAAGGTGAGCGGGATCAAGGTGCGCGGCAAGAGCGAAAAGTTCAAGGACCACATCTCCCAGGCGCAGCTGTTTTACAACTCGCTTGCGCCGATTGAGAAGAAGCATCTGCAGGCCGCTCTCTCGTTTGAGCTCGACCACTGCGACGACCCGGTCGTGTACACGCGCGTGACCAAGAGGCTCGCCGAGATTCATCCCGAGCTGGGTGATACCATTGCGCAGATGGTCGGTGGCCCTGCGCCGCCGCAGCCGGAGAAGAAGAATCAGGGCAAGACGGCGCCTGGACTCAGCCAGCTCGAGTACGTGCCTAAGAATGTCACCATAGCCTCCCGCAAGGTCGCTATTCTGATTGCCGACGGCTACGACGCTACTGCTTTTGCGGCTATGCTGGGCGCTCTGAAAGGCGCACAGGCGATTCCAGTGGTTATTGGGCCGCGACGCTCCGCCATCTTTGCCGCGGGCGAGGATCACAAGACAAGCAAGGGCGTCGTACCCGACCATCACTTTGAAGGCCAGCGCAGTACTCTTTTCGATGCGCTCTTCATCCCCGGCGGCGAAAACTCGATTAAGCAGCTCACCAGCAAGGGACGTGCGGTGCAGTACGTTCGGGAGGCCTTTGGCCACCTCAAGACGGTGGCGGCTACGGGTGAAGGCGTCCGCATGCTCGAGAAGGCGATCCAGCTGGACCAGGTCAAGCTGTCACAAGGTGCCGAGTCTGTCTCTAGCTACGGCGTCGTCTCGCTGCAGCACCCGAGCCCTGATGGTCTTGGCCAGGTTGTCCAGGCGGTCAAGAACGCCAAGAACTTCCTGGACCAGTTTGTCTACGCCGTCAGCCTGCACCGATGCTGGGACCGTGAGCTTGATGGGCTGGTGGATCTTGTTGCCTACTGAGTGTTTGAGTGTTTAGCTAGTAATGAGTACGAAATGATAGTATACGCAATGATATTCCAATGTCCCCTTAAAAAAATATGTTCGCGGTGCAGGCGTAGTCAAGCAATGAAATCGTGATGGACATAATCATAGACTGGATAGTGCCCAGCTTTTCCACACTTTTCTCCAATTTCATAAATGTAGACTTTGTCGACTAGCGTAACGGCGTACTCTTCTGAGCAAAAGCTCCGGCTGCTGGAGGTGCTATCCACAACATGATGGCGATGTGGATGGACAGGATGCACCATTTCATCATTCTTGCGTGTGTCATGACGCTTCCACTGATGCCGCTGAAATTTCAACAGAGTCATATGCCGTGTCAATGAAGGGTATAAAGGAACCGGGAATAATCTTAATTAAAATCTGGCCACCAATTTAATATCACACATTTTATACATCAAGACTAGCACAATGGCTCCCGATTTTACAGCGATCGCCCATCAGGCCGAGGCCGACCTCAACACGTACCAAGCCAAGACTGGTGCGGCGCGCCCGCAGGGGTTGGACCAAGCTGGTGTCAATTCCATGGCCGAGAAGAAATTCGAGGACCGTGGTGCGCAAATCAACCAGGGCGACGAGCTTAGCACCAGTGGTAGCTTCAACAAGCGCATCCCGCCCAGCGAGGGCGGCGTACTGGACGACCGAGGAAGGTATGTGGCAGGCAATACACCTCAAACGACATACACATTATTGGCTAACATTTCTTTACTTCAGACAATCCAAGGGCGAGCAGTTTGACGACACGGAGCGATCGCTCGACAAGCTCAACCAGCCCTCCAAGCACACAGCCACCAACGACAATGACGTTGTGCCGGCGCGAGTGCCCCCTGTGAGCGGCAATGTGGGCACGAATCCGTCTGGCCCTGGAAGCAGCGTGTACAAGGGCAAGAAGTATGACCCGGCGAGTGTTCCGGACCCCAACTCTGCCGAGGGCTACATTCAGCCGGAGAGTGCGGTGGAGGCTAGTCGCGAGACCAGGCAGTAATTTTGTGATTGCTGGAAAGCTGTCGATTTTGTGCTAGGGTAATCAAGAAGCGCTACATAGACTATATACAGTATTGCAGAATACACCATACATCCTGGGGATGGTTTACAGATCCAAGCCCATCTCAATCTCCCCATACTCGTCTGCGGGCTCAATGTCTCGAAAGCCTAGTTTATAATAGAATCGATACGGCGAATCCTTGGCCTCTACCGCCGGCTTCTGATCCCGCGCCTTCTTCCCCTCTGGACTCGCCGACAGCAGCCGCACGAGCTTGGCGCCCGGGTGGTTCGCGCACACATGCTCCACGGCCAGGCGCATCGCTTCCGCGCCGTACCCGCGCCCCTGGTGGCGGTGGTCAATCATGAAGCGCCAGATGCTGTACCACGCCTCCGGGTCCCAGATGGACATCATGACGAAGCCGACGGGGGTGTCGTCGGCGTATACGGCGCGCACCCAGGCGTCGTCGGCGTAGTGCGACTCGCACAGCGAGCGCGCGTTGGAGGAGACGTTGCCGCGCTGGCCGTCGCGCATGTCGAGGTCAATGACGGCGCGCCAGTTGTCCTTGGTGATTTCGCGGAGGGAGACTTTGGGGGGTGCTGTCGGGGTTGGATCGTGGGCAGCCATTGGTGCGGTGTTGTGTGAGATTAGAGTGATGCGCAAAGTATACGACCCAAGGAAGTCGAGTCTAGGGAGACGATGTAGGAGAACTGGAGAAAGAAAGACAAAGACTGGAAGAATTAAATATATTTCCAATCCTCGCATAGAGTTACGGCCGTTTTGAACTATTTATTAGGTGCGTACCTGGTGTAAGTGCCTCACGACGACGAATAGCTTACAAGTGACTCACGCCGGCCACTCCATGTTCAGCCCTGAGGAGCCCACCCCAACAAGTGTATAGACTCCATTGCACCAAAGCCAACGATGGACATAAGCAAATGAAAAGCTGTGTAAATTGAGTCTTTGACCCTATGCTACAGTCACCCGGCGCAGTTCTCGCAGCTGCTAGGCCACGAGAAGAGCGATAGTCCCAGGCCTTGGCGTCGCATTCTTACAGGGCTGTTTCCCGCCCGCACTGACGGCGACCTCTGTGACATGATGAGTTTTTTTTTTTGCCGCGGCGTCCAGGCCATGCATCTGATGTTACTGATCCTGCGCTCGCCATGGTCTGTACCGAGCTCTGGTAGACTTTTTGGGCCTGGAAAGGCGACTTCTCTGCAGCTCGCGATGGACGATGGTTCAAAACTGAGTTGGCATGTTGAAAAAAAGGACAAAAAAAATCATTGATCTAATGAGGGGGAAAATTCCAGATCTCTATATACAATAGTGGCGTATCATGTTGAAGATAGCCGTCCATGTTCATATTCTTGCGATTCTACTCGGGTTGTTGAAACTTTCGTAGTTGTTGTACTAAGTGTCGTGTTAGCATGCCATCTTTCCCTTTTTGGAGAGCAGATAAGCACTTACTCTTGTTCCTTCACATCTATAATCCGGGATTGGATTAGTCCTTCTTCGCGGTGAGGAGAGGTCTGAATCCAAAGATGATGCCCTCGATGCCCTCGGGCGCCGTATGTTCATAATGGGTGCTGTACATGCTGGTCAAGGCATAGCCGGTTTGGTTAACAGCGAGGGCCACATTAGCGTGGACCGGGTCTCCAAAGGGCCCATGCACCTTGCCCTTGTTGGTAACGAACTGGAGCTGGCCGAGCTTGTGGCCGTAGACAATGTCGACGTTCTCAATGTACTCGTCGGCCGCGAGCGTGAAGCTGCGCGCCTCCTGCTCTTTGTCGCACTGTCCGTACTTGGGCCCCCACTTGTCGCCGTACTTGACCTGGAGGCTGCGCACGTCTTCTGAGACGCAGAGGTTGACCGCCGTGATCCTCTCCGCCCGGTCGGTGACGGGGGCGGGCGACGACGCGCTCCAGGCCGCGTTTTCCGTGTAGCGAAGGAAAGGGCCGTGGAAAATCTCCCGGTCGAGGCTCCGCAGGGAGGACGCCGGCATCTTGGCGGCGCCGCTCAGGTAGGGCCAGAACTCCGCATAGCTGAGGACGTTCTCAAACATCTCCCTATCGTAGTCGCTATAGGTCTTCAGAGCCAAGCCTTCCTTGTGACCATTTCCATAGTGTGGCTTCCCCTCGTCCCGGACCCATTCATATGGCTTGACCTGCTGTCGGCCTTCGGTATAGAACTTTTGGACGTGAGACACGTAGTCCAAAGTACTGCGCTTTGATCTGGTGGCGAATTCCTTCATCAAAATGCCATAAGCCTCTTTCCACAGTTTAATCAGCTCAGGGGCCACGCCGAGAGTCTCGGCAAGGTCGATGGCCTCCCTGAGCAGCTCCAGCTGCACATTGTCGGCGCGGGACTCAACAGCAGCCAGATCCCGAGCTGCTTTGCCAGAAGACGTCATTCTGTTGAATTCGTCGGGCAGAGTGTCCTTGACGTACGATTCCGGGAAGCCCCATTCCAGGCCATTCTTGATACCATCGGCCAAGAGCGTCAGGTGCAAGTTTGCGGCCTGCGCAAACAAAGGCAGCGTAACCGTGGCATAATCGTCAATTTGAAACTCCGGAACGGCGGCGCGAATCACGCCGATAAACCCAGCATAGTGCACCCGGAGCAAATCAGCATTCTTTTGCTTCGAATCCGGGCTGGCCTCGGTGTAAGATTTGAAGACGCTGGCGTACGCATGCGAGTTTTGCTTCAAGCCCTCCATCTTGCCCCGGAGCGACTTGACCTGGTGCGCCTGGAGCTTTGTGCCGATCAAGGCGTCGACGCGCTCGGCGACTGTGGTCCATGGGTCGGCGACGGGGGCAGGAAATATGGCCAGGCCCAGAAGCGTCGTGATGGCGGCCAATACTCCTCCAGCTACGGGGACGGCGTTGAGTCCGACCGCGAAGATGGAGAGGACCATCTGAGTGATTTCGTTGGGGCTGGTGTTCATTTTAACACCATTCTGCGCAGCGATGACGGCCTTTTCGGCCAGCTTGGCAGCAAGGTCAGCATCGAATCCCATGTTGGTAGATTTTGAGCCAAGGTAGCGGGAGAGAGGTGAGAGATTGAGATAGAAGAGAAGAGAAGAGTAGATGAGCGGATTGGTGTGTTTGTCTTTGATGGTGATGAAGCAGGAGAAGAGCCCTTAAGAGCGAAGCTATGATCCTTTTATACACGCGCTCTCTTCGGGCTTCGGTGAAGCGATTCGTATACATCATATCATCGGTCCTCATGCAATTACCTCCGACCAAAGACACGGCCAAGCATTGCACGATTGTTGGTGAGTGTTCCATGCCGGCGTTGTAACTGCCGTTCGGCATTTGAAGTCGCCGGTCGTATAAGATGGCTTGGGCCAGTGTATACGCTTGGCAGTAACATCGTCTGAGGAAGGACCTCCATGTGCCATGCCACCCCACTAGATTCCCAGAGCGGGTGCTGCATAGAGAGAGTCGCACAGCCACCGGAGCCATCCGGCTACCTAATGCACACATGCACGATTGTCGCTGCATGACACCTGATCCTGCTGCTGCATGTTGTATTTCTCAATGGATTGTACCTGTGTTTTTTTTTTCCTTCGGCGTCTACCTTGTTGGACGTCTGCTGGGGTTGGGGTTGGGGCCGGGGGGGTTATGGAGAGTTACCCTGCTCTCCCAAGAACAACGACACAGTGGGAAGTGGCTGTGGTTGGTGCAAAAGGCAGGAATGGCAATTGTTCCCAAACGTGATGCTAGAGTAGCCGGACAACAAGCTGCGTCCGGTACAAGTCCACATTTTCGGGTTGCGCGTCTACCACGTCCTCTCGTATGCACGAGCGCACGCACATGAGCGCCGCCAGCGTCTACACGCCACCGCTGCTGCAATGCCACGTGGGAGCAGAACCTCATCCAGGTCATTGAGCCCGTCTCGCGCGTCTCGATTAATCACTACGAATGGGCATAGAAACAATTATTCCGTGTTGATGTAGAATAGTTGCATATGCTGCTATAGTTCTCATGGTAGTCACTATTTGTTGTTTCATGTTTATCTACGTCTTACGCATAAGTTGTCCTGTAAATCTGCTACAAGTGACACAATTGGCAAGTTGCTACCGGGTAGCCAGCCTACCCCCAGGTTGACCAAAAAAAAGCACTCAACGCGACGTCTTTCACCTTATCCGTCGGATTCAGGAAACGTGTTCCGTCTTTTTCCGCTGCACAATGCTGAGGGCATTTCACAGGGTTCACTGCGCCTTCATTTGTTAGCCGAGATGGGGCCTTCAGGGTCATACGCCAGTGGAGCAACGCGAGAGGTGTTTCCAACACGATCCTGGCTCAAACAGGAAGGTCAGCCAGAGCTAGCGAGTCAGCCTCGCTAGGGTTCACTGCCGAACGCTGCTCCGCATCATATCCCGGCGGCCCGTAGGCCGCTGCGGCATCCACGGCCGGCGCTGTTGGGCATCGGTGCCCGACCCGCCCCGATACGAATTTAGAAGCCAAGCCGGGCCTTCCGGACGAAGAGCTGCGCAGACTGCATGATCCAACAGTCGCGTGACTTTACAATGTTGGCGACAGGTGTTCAAACCGATGCTCGATTGCTTTGTTATGGCTGGGATGGATACTGCTTTAGTAGGACACGTCTCCTGCTGTTTCACGCCCATTGTTCTACCACGCTGCTCTTTGCACAACCTGCACTCACTTTTCGTCGTATTAATAATTAGTCAAAGCTTTCCCGGCTCTTTAATCTAGCATCTGTCTTATTGTTACTCTCGTCTATTTTGCGACTCGTCCGTTGCTGGGCTCCTCTCCATGGCAGAAGCTCCGTCTGTAATGCCTCTATACGAGGTCGTTTGGCAGGCAGCTTGGAACTTGTCATGGCACGCCAACGAAGGCTACTTATAAATATTACGTGGAAATGGCCCATATCAACTAGTTCTCTAACAGCAGCAACTTGGCCGGGCATCAGAATTTGCTCAATGTAGCCTGCTTCCATCGATGTGAACGTCTAGTATTGGCACCCACCCCGTCCATGATTTTCAGCATGATTTAGGATGGCCCGTCCAAAGGCAAGAAATAGGTCAAGATGGGACTTTTCAAGGCCAACCAGCATAGTGCTAATTACTTTGGGAATGAAAATTCAGCCAACTAGCCTAACTGCCCATACGAACACAGTGCTGCCAATAGGCCAAGTGTCTTTCGGGCAATGCAAGCAGAAATGAAGAAAGCACACAATATCGTGTCTTGGCGGGAGTTGCACTGTGACGGTACATTTTCTGGGTTATTTAGTTGCTGTACGTGCAACTGTCATGTGCTGAGCTCATGATGGTTCTGCTTTCGGCTTGAACTCCCTTTTCCTTCTTATTTGTCTTTTCCTTTTCCTTTTCCTTTTTATTTGTCTTTTTAACTTACCTTTACAATACCGATTTTTTCCTGCAAACAGAATTCACGTATCTGCGCCGATTTGGGTGCCGCATCTGGTGTCATGTAGTACTACAGTGGGTGTAGAAGGCGGGTTTCCATGATCCTGTCCCAACACAGGCGACCGCCAAACCCCGTACAGTTAGTCTCCCCCCGCACGTTGAACAGGTGCGAGTGGAGGCTGCAGCGTCACATGTGATTTCATGTGCAAGGGCCCGAGTGGGGATCCACTTCCCCTCGCTGCGCGTCCCGGTAGTAGGCGTATCAGTAGGCATAAGCTGGAGCAGCGATTGAAGGGCGGCAGCTTGCCAACACCGGATGAATTGATCGTGGTGAATCTCGTTGGCTGGCTGAGAGCGATATCTTATCCATGTCGCCATTATTTGTGACGTGGTAAGGAGAATGCCTATGTAAAACTTGTGGCTATTTTACTGGCCGGACATGGCATTGGCGGTCGAGCCACTGTGGTTGTGGGTGATGGCCAAATACAGTGATTACAGTGATGGTGATTACAGTGATGGTGATTACAGTGATGGTGATTACAGTGGTGACAGTGGCCGTCACCGCCGCCTGCATCTGCACATGCTCGACATGTCCCGGCTTGCCAGTCTGCGCGATCGACAAGAGGCTCAATTCCCATCTCGTCAGTCTCAACAATGGCAGATAGGCTATCAAGCGGTGCATCTCGTTTCCCCGCGCATCGCTAGCATGGAAATGGCCAACAAAGGGTCTTTTGTAATAGCCGTTGCCGTAGCCGGTGCGAGGCTTGGCCAGACGCAGGGTGCTGGGTAAGGTAGTGGTACGTGCTTTCGCGTCCCCGCTGTCGGTCGCCCCCCCCTGTATGCAGAGTAGACTGGCGCAATGCCTGTGACGGCGCGGGCGCAGGCGCGTGTGGCTGCAGCATGTGCTTCTGGGGGGGAGGAGGAGTCGGGGAGGGGGAAGGGCGGAAGGATTTGAGCTGGATAGCTGGGGGGTTGCATTGGGATGCACACAGACGCCAGATTGCCGTTTCCTTTTCCAGATAAAGATGCCCTCTGTGCTCCGTACGGATACAGATTACTTGGTAAGCTAATTGATTGTCATCGAGGAACCACTTGGTGGGCTACGGGAGTACAGTGGCCCGATCTCGCACGGGCGCGCAACCAAGCGAAGGAGAAGAATAGGCGGCGGAGGGTTGGTTCTCCGGCGGGCAAACTTTGGCACCTGTAGATTCTCCGTCGCAACGCCCGCTGGCTGATGTCGGTCGGGGAGGGGGGGGCTTGTGACGCTGGAGACCCGCCCGGCCGCCCACCAGAAGCAAGCCACGGGGCAAGCAGAGGCTCGCATGGGCATGGGCATGGGCATGCGATTGAAGCCCTTGGAAGAATAAATATAGGTCCATGACGGCAATCACTTGTGAATAAAGGCCACAGCCGTGAATTCAGAAGGCTCGCCCGAGTTCAATTTTTTTCTTTTTTCCGATTCTGTTTGGCTAAATTTAGCGTCCAGTAACACAGAACACAATTCAGCCGGCCCATCTTCAATCCGCCCCAACAAATATGCATTCTCGTGACAGCACGTTTTCACAGGCTTTTTTTGCTCCTGTGCAGCGCTAAACGAGGGTCCTTTACAGGGCCCTGCTTGCCTGCCTCCCCCCCAGACCAGGGCTACCCCAGTCTCCCAAGTCTCGTAATCACACCTAAAAAGCGCCCCCAGGTTTCTTCTTGTTACTGGACTGCATCGTCAAAGCAGAAATCTGCGCGTCTGCCCACCTAAAATAGCCCTGTCTTTGTGCTGCTGGCACACAGGGTGCAGGTACCCCCAGTGGCCCAGCATAACTGCAACTGACTGACTCTTGTTCTCTTTCTTTTTCTCTGCTCCCCCTCCCGCCCCCCCGCCTCTTTGTCGTCGCCGTCCTCCTTGAATTTTTTTTTTCTTTCTTGCGTATCGCATCGCATCGCGTGGCATTTCCCTCGTGTCACATCTCCCGAGCCGGCCGCTTATCCTGCTTTCCTGATTGCGTGCAACAGAGTTTATCGCCCTGCTGTATTATTTAGCGGGCCTGGGTCGCTCAACGCATCGCACATGTCAGGCTGATCAGCTAGCCGGCCGCCAATGGAACGCAATCACATGCTCGCCACCAGGGCGAGTGCTCGCACAAGCACAAGCACGAGCAACCTGCCAGAGACCGCAGAGCCCGCAGAGACCGCCAACACCTCAACCACAACCGCTGCCCGCTCTCACCCCCCGTCCACAACGACAACAGCGCCAACCCACATCCATGGCCTGCACCACCAAAATCACCATCATACTCCTGCACAGCGCCATCCCCTCCCGTTTCGTCCTCTCCATCCGCCGCACTCTTTAATAAATCTGCCTCCCCCCAGTTACACCCCGCCTGGTGCTGCCTCTGCACCTGCATCTGCATCCTCCATGGGCAGCCCACCGCTTCCTCCCGCTCCAGACTACTCCGCCAGGCTGCCGCCCTTGGCGAGCCATGATAACAACAGGACCCTGCCCTCCCTGAGCTCCATCGCCGGACCTCAGCATCATCGACACGCCGTGTCCCTCGACCACTCCGCCATGGCCCCCAGCAATTGGACCCCCCAGGCAAACACCTTGACCTACCGCCAGCCGCCTCCCCAGCCCTCCCGCGCTGAAAGCCCCGTCAACCCCGATTATGACGGCACAAACAGCGTCACCAGCGAGGCATCCCCTGACCAAAAGGAAGGCACCCCGACCAGCGTCACCCTCGATGATCCCGATGTTCGCCTGGCCGCCGAAGCCCTGGGCGACCTCAGAGCCGGTATGCTGACACGCCCGCCGTACTTTCGCCGAAACATTGCTGACAATCACCACCAGATTTCGTCTCGTCGCCTCCCGATACGTCTGGCCCCATGAGCCCGCCTCCTCAAAACATGCACGTCGTCACATCTTCCTCTGTCGCTGGCCCCTCGAGACCTCCCAGACCCGAGCCGCTTCTGCAGCTTCTTACCACCGCCCACCCCTTCATTGCCTCCACCGTCTCCAACTATCACAGCACCAAGAACTACTCCCCTCGATTCAAGTCGGGTGCCGAATACGTTGAAGGATACCTCACACCTCTCGCCAAGACGGTCAACAGAACCGCTAGACGGACGGGTGTCGAAGGTGGTGTGCGATGGTTCCTCGGCGGTCGCCGACATGCTGCGCCCACCTCGGAACCCGAGTCCTCGACTAATTCCAAGAAGCGTCGCAAGGTTGGTGAAAGGGAGGGCGAAGAGGCCGAAGACGGCACTGGCTCCAGTGACACCTCCCCTCCCACCCCCAAGAGCGCTCGTCGCTCTTCAGTCAGCACCGTCGACACGCTGCCCGCCTACGACGAGCTGCGTTCCCCGGCCTATAGCGAGACGGCTGGTCCTCCCGCTGCTGCCCAGAACCAGGCCGCCTGGCAGACGCGCCTGTTCATGTCCACCTCTGGCTTGTCCGTCGCCATGAGCGCCGAGAGCCTCAAGAGCCTCAAATACTGTCTCAAGTGGTTGCGATGGACTAACGGTCGCATGGACAAGGCCATCGGCTCCCTTAAAGATGCTCTCGAAGAGTACGAGTGCGCCTGCAGCACCCAGGCTAGACTGGCAGAGGGCAACGATCAAGACAAGGACCAGGCCATGGAAGCCCAAGGCGGCAGCGGTACCAAGACCCCCGAGGAGGCCCGCACCGAAATCGCCAACCGTATCCAAGTCATCAAGACTGATATCCTCAAGACCTTGCAGGAAGTTGTTACCACCGTCTCCAAATATGCTGGCGGTGCACTTCCCGAGAATGCGAGAATTCTTGTCCGCCGCCACCTTACCAGTCTGCCCCAGCGCTTCCGCCTGGCTACCATGAACGAGAACCCCAACAATGCCAACGGCGACGCCAACAGAGACAACAGCCCCGCTCTGCGTGAAGGCGCCCAGAAGGTGCTTGTTCTCGCCAAGGAGGGTCTGGATATGGTGACACAAATTACCGGCGTCCTTGACGGTACCATTGTGAGCGCAGAAGAGTGGTGTGAGCGCATGGGCAAGACGCGCGAGCCCGAGGACGAGGCCATGGTTCTCGACGAAAAAGGCACTCTGGCTATGGCCGCCGAGCCCGCCAGCGCCGATGTCAAGATGGGCTAAATGCTACGGAAGACGAGGAAAAATAAAGAGAAAACTACAAGAGATGCACAAAACTCTTGGCCCGAAACGTGGGCACAAAAACGTCGGGACTGGTTACCAGTCCAGGACCCCGACGTCAAAATATGGTCAGCACTCGGCGTCTCACGACGCGCAGTGGAACCTGGTACTTATCCGATTCAGAGCAATCGCGCCGATCCGGATGGATCATTTTTTTTCATGTATTTCTGTTAAAGCACTAGTAACTTTGCTTTGTGTGTTTATTCTTGTTGGATTGGGAATAAGACGACCTAATACGGTCGTTGTGGAATGATACCTGGACTTTGCGTCCATTTTTCTTGCTTGTTGTTTTTTGGCACTGATCTTTCTTTTAGTTGCTGCTTATGGATGGTATTGTCGAAACGGGCATGGAAAACAGGAGAGAGAAGAGGCTTCCAATCTGTTGCCGTGGTTTGGGAACGAGCTTTGGAAAATTGGCGTTAGGGTGGGTTTTCTTTTTTTTATATACGCAGCCGCCTTTCCTCTGGAGTGTCTCGGAGAATTTTGTATTCTGTTGCGCCGGGAGCCTTGTACATTGAATATTACTCCATCTCAAAAACAATGCAACGCTGGAAAGTGAACTAGTTATACTAAACTAACTCTTTAAAGTGGCTTAGCGTCCAGTTTTGAAATGGCGATGTGACGGCGAGACTAGAGGCCCGTCCACTTTATTAAGACATTTGGAGATGAACTGCTCGCCCTGCCATTGAGTTCCATCAACAAGACTTCATTCCGGCGCCATGTGACCCCCTCTCTCCCCCCCATTCTCACCTTGCTTTTTTGAGTCATTCCCTGTGCTACAAGAAATCATGACTTGCCCTCACCACCGCCGCCACGCATCCTGGCGACCCGGAGACACCATCACTGTACCGCCGTAATGTCGTCGTCGTCAGTGGACGAAAAGGCCGCGCGTGATGAAGTGTTTACGACCAACTTTTTCGAGAGCGATGCCGAGTTTCAAAAGATGGTGATGCGGACGACGGCCCGCTTCAACGACCGGCTGGACCCGGAGGTACTGCGCGCGTCGCTCGCAGAGCTCGTACAGCGGCCGACGTGGCGCAAGTTTGCCGGGCGCTTCTCCCTCAATGTCAGTTTCCTTTTCTTTTGCCATTTTCATTCTCTCGTTCGTACAATATACCGACACTTCAGTTCTGTAGAGCGAGGGGCGCGTGCAAATCGTCACGCCGAGCGTGCTGCCGGACGACTACCGTGTCATTGACTACCGGCACGTCGACTGCAGCGACAGGCCCATTGCGGCCCACGAAGCGGTCGCGCAGCTGCCGGCGCGTCTGGACACGTCGTCTGTTGCGTACAGCTGGGGCGCCGACTCGAGCCTCGTCCGGCCCGACGACTTTGACGCGACCAGTCTGGCCTCGTACATGGACGACGCCGACCGCCCGCCGCTCCTCCTCTACGTCACCACGTTTCACGACGCCACGGTGGTGTCGCTGCTCTGGCCGCACGTGCTGTTTGATGGTGCAGGGCTGGCGGCGTTTCTGCGCGCGTGGTCGCTGGTGGTGAACGGCAAGGGGGGCGAGGTACCATCGATCTTGGCGGATCCGATGCCGCGAATCATGGAGGAAGCGAGCAAGGAGGACGATGACGGCGGCGAGCGCCCCGCGTTTCCGGCGTACAAGTTTGTCTTGATTGTGCTGTGGATCGTCTGGCGCACGTGGACGAAGCCGCGAAACGAGAGCCGGTTCGTGGTGCTCACCAAAGAGGCCGTCGGGCGGCTGCGACGGGGTGCAGCGGCCGACGGCGGCGCGTCCGACATCAGCGACGGCGCGCTCATCACCGCCTGGCTGGCGAAACTGCTGGCCGCGTCAGACAGGGACTACCGCACGGCCAACATTGTCGGCACCCTCAACGTGCGCCGCAGCCTGCCCGAGCTCCAGACCCATGCCCCGGGCGGCGAGTACATCCAGAACCTCGTCGCCTCCTTCTTCATCACGCTGCCGTCCGAGACCATCCGGGCGCCCACCGCACAGCTTGCCGCTCACATACGCGACCAGACCCGCCAGCGCACCGCGGCGGCCTCGGTGCGGCGGTACTTTCGCGACCGGCACGACGCGAGCCAGACGTCGCGGCGCACCACCAACATTTACGACCCGCGGAGCGGCGGCGCGGCGCGCGCGGTGGTCCTGCCCGTCTTTGTGAACAACATGGCCAGCCTGCGCCTTGCGGAGATGCTGGACTTTACGTCGGCCGTCGTGGCGCAGGGAGGCGCGGCGGCGGACGGGAGGCGGGCGAATCCGGTGGGCACGCCGCTGTACCTGCGCAACAGCAACGCCGCGTGGACGGCGCGGAGGATGAATATCCCCGCGTTTGCGGTGCAGGGACGGAGTGTGGAGGGGAGCTACTACGTGGACGCCTGTTTGCCGCCGAGGACGTTTGTGCTGATGGAGGAGAGCTTGCGGGCGAGTGAGGCGTCGTAGGCGACATGGGTTGGGGGGGGGGGGGGGGGGAAAGGCAAATTTGGATTTGGGTGGGGGAAGGGG